>VXBQ01005811.1:112548-346395 GCA_013400175.1 Phainopepla nitens
GGCCCTGGCGCCGGGTCAGCGGGCACGGTAGCAGCCTCCGGCTGTCGCCGCGGGTGACTCAGAGGTGCCCGGGCAGGGCGGGCTGGAGATGCGCCTCTCCGCCGGGCTCCGGGCAGCCGCGGGAGACTGACTGAGCCACAAAGAAGTTTCCCCGGCGGCGGCGCGGCGCTCCTCCATGCGCGCCTCCGGCCGCCGGTCCTGGAGCGCTGCTCGGCCGGCGCCCGGCGCCGACCCCGCCATGGAGCCCCGCGCGGGGCTGCACAGCAGCCCGGAGCTCAGCCGGGCCAAGCGGCTGACCGTGGGGGAGCTCTGCTCCCTCTTCGAGGCTCGCTGCGCCGCCGTCGCCGCCGCCGCCGCCCGTCAGCTGCCCGACCGGCCGAAGAGGGGCTGCCGGCCCCCGAACGGGGTTCTGCCGCCCGTCATACCGCGGCTCACCGTCACCGCCGAGGAGAGCGAGGAGGCGCAGGGCAGCAGCCCTCAGGCGCGGCCGGCGCGGCCGGAGGGCGGCGGGCTGAGGACGGGCAGCTCGCTGCACCTGCAGTCCCGCAGGCTGTCCAACTCCTCTGTCTCCTCCACCGGCTCCTCGTCCCTCCTGGAGGACTCGGAGGACGACGTGCTGAGCGACACGGAGTGTAGGAGCCAGGGCATCGTGCACTTGGAGCACGGCGAGGACACCAGCCAGGTAGGGGCGCGGGGTGAGCGGTGCGGCCGGGACGCGCTGCCCCCTGGCCGGGCCAGCCTGGCCGGGCAGCTGGGCGTCTCCCGAGCTCCTCAGGGGCCAGCAGATGCTCCCGCTTGGAGTGAGGTTTCCGTGACCCAACTCCGCGAAACTCCGGGAAACTCCTGTCCTGGGCCGGCAGCAGTGCGCTGCGGTGCCCCGGCTGCTGCGCCTGTTGGAAAAGCGCTGCTGCACGTGGGCTCCTCAAAAACCCGGCCAGGTGTGCGCTGTTTCTTTCTGCTGTGCAATTGTACTTTACGTCCTGAGAATATGGGGAAATGTTTTTTGATCATAAGTGTGGGTTTTTTTTTTTTTTCCAGTCTCCTGTGTCAGATGCTCAAAATAAAATTTTTCCAGGCATTTCCCAGCAGGTATTTTTTGTCTCTTTCAGTCCTGGAGTCTGTGGTTGTCAATTTTTGAGCCGCTTCTTGCTGTGAGCATGACAGGAGATGGGGAGGAGCTTGGAATGGATAGAATGCATGCTTTTGTCCATTCTGGCAGCAACACATTCTTCTCAGTAAATCCCCTCTGTAATTTGGCAGCTTTCATCCATGAAGTGCACTTTTAAAGGCATATAGTTAGTTGCTTTTTCATGATCTTTGATGTGTATTTCCCTGACTCCATATAGTGTGCTTCTCAGGCTTTTGTACCTGAAAAATGTAGCTTTAGTGAATTCCCCCTCCCACCTTCATTGACACCGCTGCTTAAATTGCTGTTCTACTGCCAACCCATTGGTGCTGAATTGTTTTCAAGCAGAACATTTGCTTTGATAAAAAAGGTATAAAGAAGAAGTAATGCAACTTGTAGGTGATACCTCCAGCTGGACTTTTCTCATGATAATTATGGGTTTCCTACTTTGGAGGACACATAGTACATGAACTAAAATGCTGTGCACAATATTGGTTTTGTCTGCATCAACTTGTGGCCTGATTTAAGAAGAAGAAAAAAAAAGGGTTTTGTACTTTGTCATTTTGAGTATCAAGAAACCTGTAATAATAATTAATTTGTACTTTTGATTCTGAGATAGAATCTGGTTTGCAGGGGGAAAATTACTGTTGTTTTGCTTTCTTTTCTAAAATACATGCTATGTGATTTTGTGAAAGTAGCAGGAGAACAGAAATTAAAGGTAATAAAGGGCCCATAGGATCATTTGGCTCAATATCCCTGCTGTGGCAGTATGTGTGGTTAATGGGGAGCAAGAACTGAGTGATGATGCTTCAGCAGTAAGAGAACTCTGCCATCGTGGCAGCTGGTTAACTGCCTGTGAATACAGGCTGAAGCGAAACTCTTTCTTCAGATAAGAAGCTGTGCTGCCTCAAAGGTTATGCTTCTGCATCTCTGAAGTCATTGGTACTGAATTTTTATTTACTTTTAGATATTGAGACCTAAATGATTGGGAGTCTATCCTTCCCTGTAGTCTGACATGCATGTGTCATGTGAGTGGCACTACTTTATTTTAGGAAGTCTTTGAAGTCACCTTTTAATTACAAAGGAATAAAATATTAAAAGAAGATCTCTAACATTGATTTATAGACAAACTAAAAATATCCATGTTATAAATGTTTTAAACTCTGAGAGACCGCCCTGTTAATTTAGGTGTGTGGGAAGATGAGAACTTTGATAGTATTATAATAATCCAGTTTTAAAAAAAGCTTTTGCAGTTTTCCAAAGTTTAGTCAGCTGCAGGACTGTTTAATGCCTCATCGGTAAAGTATTCCCTCAACTCAGGTAAAATACTTGATGTTTTAAAAGGCTGAATTACATTTCCATACCAGCAGTAGGGGAAGATGAGGCAAACTGTGCACCAGGAACTTGCATTCTGGCTGATTTTCTTTATCTTCTTATCCCTTCTATGGCAAGTCATCAAACCAGAGCAGGGACTGGTGCCTAGGACTCTAAACCAGCAGAACATCATGGCACTACCTAATAAATTGAATGGGCTCACCTGCTCAGTGGCTGCTTACATGGTTCATCCCTCCCTTCCCTGCTGCATTACCCACCAAGAGCTCGAATCCCAGGAATCTGCTGTTTCTCCTGAGGTCAGGTGCACTGCCCTTCGTCTCAGGTGGCCACACTGTTTGCTTACCAATACCTGGAGGCATCCCGGACAGTTCTTGTGATTGATGTCTTTGGGTAGTGGACAAGGCTGTCCAGTCTTGTTTCTTCAGCAAAGCAGTGACTTCATACCGTGCCAAAGTTTGAGTCTGTGCCTTGAACCTCTGTGGGTGCAGCTTTACAGGATGTGTCCTTTCAACTCGTAAGTCTTGAGGCAGGATGAATGTTTGTTTTAGAATGGAAGGCTTTGGGTTCAAGGCAGGCACATGCAAGTGAAAATAACTACAGATTTTAGGATAACCAGTGGCATGCTTTTATATTTTGAAGATTTTATTTGGAGGCAGTTTGGAACATTTAGTTTATATTTATTGTTTTCAGTGTATTTTAATAGGTGAAGGCTTGTTCTAAGAGTGGAAAACAAAACATAGAGACTTTTCTGAAGGAAACTGAAATCAGAGGTGGACCAAAGTCACTGTTTCCTAATTCATGGGAAATTCTGACATTTTAAAATTTCTGTTGTATTGGGGAATTCCCTGAGACTTTTCTCTGGAAATATTAGAAGTTTATTTGTAGCCTGGTGCCTTATGATTGAGCTCAGACCAGTGCTCAGAGAAGTGTTGCTTGTCAAGCCTACCAGGCTCCCCAGTGCCTGGAACCCGGGGACCTTGGAAACTTGCCCAGGTCTTCAACTGTGGGAGCAGAAGTTCTGATAATGTTATCAGAGCTTCAAGGCTTCCATCTGGAGACCCAGGAACTTGAGACCTAAGCTGAAGAAGGCCCTCACAAGCCTCTCTACCGTTGACTTGAAGGCCAAGACCCAGCTGAGTCTGAAATATTGTGGGTTCTCGAGCTACTGGTGTAGTACTGTGTGTGAGATGGGAAGCTCAGGAGGCTCTGTGTGCAGGGCTTGCTGCCCTGGAGTTCTCAGGCCTTAAGTCCCAGGATGGTATGCTGGGAGTGCGTCTCTGACTGTATTCCTTGGAGGACATTTCTCCTTGGTAGTTCACTTGGCAAACAGCTTTCCAGGAGGATGAGTGATTCAGGCAAGTATTTCACAGAGCATTTGGGGTTGGATGGATTGACACATCAGGATGATGTTAATTTTTTTTTTACTTGAGCACAGTAGGTGGGCATGTCCTGGAGCGCTAGGGCCCGTGTGGGGGCAGTGAGTACCTTGAGGCCAATGGCTGATGATGACAGTGCAGTCAGTCCCAGCCTGGCTCCGCTGGGACAAAGTGCTGGTGGCATCTGGGCAGGCACACCTTTGAGAGAAGCTCAGTGGGTGGTGTTCCAGTTTCTCTGCATAAGTTATTCATGCCATTTTGCAGTAATTAGCAGAGGCTTTGAAATTAGGCTGTCCTGGCTTTCCTGAAGGAAGACCTTCCATCGGTGAAGGGATTGAAGTATGAGAGAAGCCTATTCTGCTGCTCTGCTGTTTGTTCAATTTGGGGTTCAATGAAAACCAACTGTGAAAAGCTGTGCTAATGGAAACTGCATGATTCCATATTTGGAGCTTTGTAACTCTTGGCAGTTAACTTAAAAGAAGAAATATTGGTTATTTTTTAAAGATCCAATTGACAGAATAGATTTTACCTCATGACAAAAGCTAACATTCCCGCATTTAAACGGGAAGCATACTTTTGTAGCCTTGCTTCATGCCATCTGGGAGGTGTATATACACAGCTGAATCTTCCAGTGAAAACACCAGTGGTGCCTTTATAGTAATGGAGAGGATACAACAGTTATATATTTTTGTCTTCATTCTGTGAATATGCAGTTTTAAGAAGTATGAAGTCTGGTTAGCACCTTCTTTGTTGGGACATAGACTTTAAAGAGTAGTTTTCACGGAGAATAAACACCATGATAATGTAGAGCAGCCTCTTGTCCTCTTTATAGGAGAATGTTATTTACTAGATAGAGACATGCCAAATAAATCTACTCCTTTTCATAACTGTGACCTGTCATTCCGAATTTCTAGAACCGTAACCATGAGAACAGCTCACAGTTTGCTAGAGAAAAAGCAGTTCAGTTCTTGCCTGCAATGATACCAGTCCAGAAACTTTGGGGGATATTCATTAGTGAAGTGTATTTGGTTTGGTTTCACTGATCTTCTTGATGTTATTTTTCATAACATCAGGTACCTTAAAATGGACAAGTGAATAGAAAGGCACACACACTTAATAGTCAGCTAACTAACTAAATAATTTAATAAATACAGAATGAAAGTTTCAACTACTTTGGCTCAGGGGTGGGTTACATAAGCTAATGCAGTAGAATATAATTGTTATTTTTAAATGAAGAATAGAAATGACGGGATGACATAAGTAAGACTGTTAATGGGATTTTAGCCTACTCTCCAAAGGAAAGAAAGCTTGTGTAATCACTCTATCAATTAAATTTCAACTGCTTTAGTAGGTTTCAGCCAAGTTTGGCAGTGCCATAGATATCGCAAAGTTTTTTCAAGAGCTCTTCAAAGTTTCACAAAGGTCAGACTGGGTGGAAGAGGAAAAACCAGAACACGTGCATACATTTTCTTTGAGGTATAAGGTGCCAAAGGAGATAAACAGCTGTCTTCTGTTTTGCTTGTTGACTGGCAAATTGGCACGTGCATACGGGCTAGTCCATAGGTGCTTCCATGCTGGATGCAGCTGCAGCAGGTAGTGTCTCCTCTCCTGAGGGTAATTAGGAGAGAGTGTAGGAGGGATCATACAGTGCTGTGGGCTGGTGAGCTTGGGGATGTGGAAGTTGAGGCACAGGGGTGAAAGGGAGGAAGTTACGAGGAGGTGTGGAAATGTTAAGGAGTTGGAGGGCTTTTGGAACAAGTTTATAGAGGACAGTGACAAGCTGTCTGATAAGGGTGCAGTACAGTAGATACCAGTTAAGTAGAAACTAAGCTCCTCTAGTGTTCTGCTCACAAAACAGCTGCTTTTAATGGAATATATTTCATGGTGCTAAAAACTTGCAGATTTATAATGACAGTCCCAAATGCTGAAATCTTCATGTTGTATACTGAACAAATATGTTCCATATTTGCTTATACTTGGAACAAAGCTCTGAACTGAGAGCCATCTCTCAGTTTGAGGATGAATTCTTCACCACTGTACATCGCAGTGGTGGAGTATATCAAAACATCAGCAGTATCAGGTCTAATGGTGACTTTTTATTAGTAATGTGGATTCTTGTCTATAAGGAAATGACTTCGCTCTTCCCAAATTAGTTTAGAGAGAGGCAATTAAATGCCTTATCAGATAAGAATTTCTAATCCTGGAAATATCTGGAATGGTGTCTTAGAGGTTACAAGATCTTCTCTTCTGAATCAATTTTGCTCTGATAGTTTTAATTTTTCATATGCTAAAGGACGTGTCGTTTGGGCATCCAGTCTAAAGTTGAAAGAACTCTGTGATAACTTTTTCCTTGTGGACCTGCTGTGTTGGGTGTGTTGTAGAAGTCTCTCTGTATGTTCACTTTTATAGTTCAAACCTCCTTTTAATGCTTGTTACAACTAGAAAGGTGGGAAAAAAGTAATAGCAACTCCTTATCGCTGGGTGATGAATATTTAAAGAGATCATACCTAAGTATATTTTTCTCAAGCTATCATTGACTCAGCAGATTTATTTGTGAAAACTTTTGCCAGTCTTGAAAGGAACAAGGGTTGTGGCTGGAGCAGTAGTATGGAAATTGTGCATGTCGGTATATTTGTGGGTTCTGACACTAGTACCCCGTTAGACTGGTTTGATTAGAGTGAGTATTTTTTAACTGGCTAATTTGATTACCACGTGTAATAAGTGTGGTATTAACATATTCAAAAATTACCTCAACTCACATCTAAAGTTTATTATAAATGGAGTGTGTTAAAGTGGGTTGGTTTGATTAAATGCTCACCATGTGATGCAATTTAATGTTGGAAGCTGAGAATGCGCATTGTATTTACGTGGTAAATAGCTGTTTTCTTTAGCAGTGGCTGAGAAAAACTAAGGGTCATCATATGGCATTTTGTAGTGATTATCTATAAAATGTGGTGGCAGAAAAAGGAATGTTAGCCTTACACATCTTGGAAGGAAAAGGTGATCTTTTGTACTGCAGCAGTGGGGTCTGTCTCTCTTATCCCTTCACAGTCAGGGCAGTTCTTGCAGCAAAAGGGAGCTGAGGCAGAGAAATTCGGCTTGTCAGTCCATGTTCATTTGGATCTTGCGTAGCGTAGGTTTAAATTGAATTTTTAAGTGCTCTTCTCCACCAACAGATCTCCAGCTCACAAATTGGGTAGGATGGCATTGTCTGTCCAAAGCATAGCCTACCTAGGGAAAAATATCATAAAAAAAGGGGAGTGGGAGCAGGTGTTTGTCTCCATCAACTCCTTCTGAACAGAAGCATAGGAAAGGGGAAGAGGCTACCTGTTCAACAGTGTCAGGCTAGCAACACACCACTACTTTGGTGTGTTGTTTCCAATGCTTAACTGATTCATTTCTGTCAATAAGGGAGAATGCTTTCTGGGATAACACATAACCAGCAGCATTTGAGCAGATTTTTGTACTGATGAATGCTGAGCTTCTCATGGGATGAAATCTTTTATGTTCCAAAACATGGAGGTGTGAGACTAATGCAATCGAAACCTACCCTGAACCCATCAAGCCAGGCTATTGTTGCTTGTTAGCAAATCTTCTGTTCCTTGGCAAGGCTGGGAAGAAGTCAGCCAAAGACAAATCAACAGCTCATTTGAAGCAGTGATCATAGACTTGACATGTTCCAGATTTAGAGCTTTAGACTCTCCAAGCCAGTTGGTGACTATAGCAAGTATGATACAGACACTGCTTTGTGGGAGCTTGGCATTAACTCAGAATCCAGGAGCACTCCATATTTACAGGCTGAAATATCCAAGTAAGGTGACGCAGTGATGCAAGCCCTTATAAACTGTTTACCTGAGCCCACTAATACCACATTTATTTTTCTCACATTCAACTTCAGTCTGCCGTTCTTATTCAGCCTTCTGACCTCATCTGTACGTGAGCCACATTCTAACAGAGCTGTGGTTACAGCTGAAAGAATATGTATAGAAACCTATTATGTCTGGGTGTCATTGGTACTGAAATGTGTCTGATTCATCCAGAGGGTTAACAGGAAGCTGGGATGTTGCAGAACTGTATGAGTTAGTTAGTGGGAATGGCACAGTTCACTTGGGATGTATCAGCAGAAACTGCTTCATACAACTTCAAACATACTTCATACAACTTTCATGTAATAGGAATAATGTCCCTTGATAAATTGCATTGAACATTGCATAGAGAGAAAGTCTTTGTTTTCAGTGATGGTAGAAAATGATCATTCATTATCAATATAACTGTTTTTATCTACTGGTCTCTGCCACATCCCAGCATAAAGTGATCCAGTCTTAGTTATAGCTGCATTCACTACTCTGAGTTGCTACAGAGAACACAGCTTTCTTTGTGTCTCAGCTCTTTTCAAGCAGCTCTATATAGCTGAGAACACTGCAGAGGTTCTTTGTGCGATGTTCACTCAAGACAACACTACTTTTCTGTGCTCTACTTCATTTGCTTCCTGTGGTGGAGTGCTGAATCAAATGCAGGCTTCTGCTTCTCACCTTTGAGGTGCTGGTGCTAGTCAAAGTCTGTGTTTTGTGGGCACAGGAGATCGATGGAGCTCAGCTGTGAGGGATGTGTTCAGCCATCCCACTCCAGGCGCAGGAGGTGAGCTTGAGGAGGCTCAGCTGTGCACGAGGCAGCTGTGAATTGGGTTTTCCCACACAAGAAGGCATTTCTCACCAGCACCAGCCAGGGCTGGCTCACTCTGCAGCACATACTTTGGAAGTGGAGGGAGCATTGTTGTCATGTGTCAGCACCTTCCACTGCTGGAACCTCTTCAGGTGCCCTGAAATCACCACTTCTGCTGAAAATCTTCAAAGATCCTCTGAGCATGTGGCACGGGTAGTGGTACTGTCTTGTGCTTTCTAATGACCAGTGTTATGGCTACACACATTGCAAGGGGTAGCTGCAAGGTTCTAATGCAGGCTACTCAAGAGCAAAACTTTGGAGATGAGGGAGGTAAGAGGGTTGTGATAGGTTCAGGTTATGTATACAGCCAGACAGAAGGGGAGTGACTGGCAGGGGTTGGGAAGGCTACTGGGAGTATGGGAGGAAGGACTAGAGGGAAGAGCAAAACGTAATGGGCAAGCAGATTATTGCTTTAAAATTCTAGCAAAATACATTCTCCAAAAAAGCAGGAGAACATGTGACAACTATATTAAGAAATCATCAGTCAAACACTGAAAGTATACGTAATGAAAGAATTCACGTGCCTGCAGTGTGGGTATGTTAATGCTCTACTGTCTTTCATTACAAGCAGGCGTAGCACTTGATGCACAGAATTCATGACTTTCAACTGTGCTATATTTTCAGTCAACTCAAAGGATAAGTTACAGTTCCACAGTGACTGATGACATGTATTGCAGAACCTCTGTTTATTCACAGATAATTCTGCAGCAGATCGCAGGAAGGGAAAGGCTGACTTCCCAATTTAATGCTGCGGAATTCTGATGTGGAGAACTGCTGCCTTTCAGTTTCACAGTCCCTCTTTGCCTGGGAAAGAGACTGGGGAAGTTATTTACGGAGACTTTCACCATGGCAAATAACTGCTTTTTTTTCATTCTCCTTTTGACTAACTTGAGAGTGAGCCTTACTAGCACAAACACTGAGCATTTGTACATGCAGCCAAAGTTAATGGGAGCTGTTCTACAACACTATTCTACAGTATTGTATAACACTGGGTATTAGGAAAAACAAAAGTTGACACCTCAGTTTAAGCTTTCAAAATTAGTGTGTACTTTTCATACTAACCTTTCCTTCAGTGTTTTTCCCTATAAGATATGAATAAACCACTTCGGTTGTGAAAACAAATTCAATAAAATTTGGAAAACAGTCTACTGCTGCAGTAATAGTTATCTTTACGTTTGTACTGAAAACTTCAATTTTGAAAATTTCTAACTTCTGAGTATTCTGTTTTGCATTTAAGACATTATTACAGTTCCAGCACAAATGTAATTCTGGATCTGAACGTGTTCCAGGAGTGGAAGCTGCTGACATCTGACAGTGGTGTTTCATCCTCCCTCCATTCCTAAAGTGGGTGCTGCAGAACAAGGTGGCACTGCCTGGCCCAGGTAAGGTGCCCATGCTCGCAAGGGCACTCACGGCAGGGCTGCACTTGGGGAGGCTCTTCAGGCCTGTGACAGCTGCCCTCTGGTGTGGGTAAAACCTAGTTCACAGCTGCCTGGTGCACAGCTGAGCCTCCTCAAGCTCACCTCCTGTGTATGGTGAGCACATCCCGCACAGCTGAGCTACATTGATCCCTTGAGTGTGCTGTGCCAAGCAGTCTCCCCAGAAGGTAATTAAATACTAATGAGAGTCTACTGCAAATTAATTTGAGATTCTTACAATTTGCCAGGCTTTGTCAGGTTGACTTCTGCTGCTCCCGTTGCTTACTCTTGCTCTGAAAACACTCCTCTTCCTAGATTCAGGTTCCTTCCTCAAAATTTGGGGTTAACAAGCTTTTCAGAAGATCCACTAGAAATTTTGTCGTGGGGTCAATATGAATCTATTTCTAGCCTTGGAAACAGCTCAAGTTTTTGTTAAAGTTGTTCAGTCTGAAGCAAACCAGTTTTAGCTCTTTTTTGAGGTGGGTTGCTTAGAGCAAATCACCAGAGAATGAAACACACATAAAGAATTCTTGTGCATTGGTGCTTGTGCAGGAAATCTGGATTTTGGGACCCTGATCTTCTAAAAGAGGCAGAGCTGCAGAAGTCTGTATGGCTTTTGTACTCTTCTCCATCGTTGTATGCTTCTGTGATGCAGTAGAAAGGATAAAAATCTGTGTGAACAGTGTTTCTGCATGCAGATCAGCTGTTATCTTGTGCAGGGTTTGAGTGGGTTGTTGGCTAAGTGCACTTGACCTGAATATTCTAATGATAAGCTCTGCTTGGTGTGGGCTCCCTCCTTTGCCACCCATTTACGGTCTGTAGGAACAGCATCGCTGACCCCACAAAGGGTCAGCTTTGTTCAGAGGAAAATATAGAAACCAAGAAACCTTCCTATGCTTCAGTTCTCACTTTTCATAGTGCAAAATGCTGAATATCAGAATTTTGAGCTGATACTTTGATACAGTTTGTATGGTCTTGCTCTGTGGCATTTCAATAAGGAACTTTTTTGCCCTCTTTGTATTAGCCCAGAAGGAGTAAACAATTAAATCCTACAGTATTCATTTCAGGACAGATCCTGCCATTCTGTTGAAAAACCTATGAAAAGATTTTAAAGTGGAGATTCCTGACTTTCAGGTGCTTTTGCTTATCCCTTGCTCATGATGCCACCAGGGCTACCAAAGGCAGTCAGTAGAAAAAATAACGAAGCCATATTTTATATGTTAGGAAGAAGTAAACCTCTAGAGTTCTCTCTGGCCTGATAGTCTGCCTGGATTTGGGCACTAATCAGGCCACTATAACAGTTTCATGAGTTGTTTTCCCAAAATTTATAGCATGACCAAAGAAAATTACTTGCTTTCAGCAAAGACACCAAGAAAGGGAGCGAGTCCTGAGTTCTCTAACAGTCCACTGATTGTTAATCACTATGCTAATAGTTTCCAAGTCCTTTCCCAGCAGTAGGCCTGGCTGATGTCCTGATTATGATTTCCCATTCCAATATTAAAACTGGAATGACAGATAACTAATCATCTGTCTTCTGTCCCTGTTTATCCGTTGGGATTTTCTGTATCATCTCTAGAAATATGTCCCCTTCCATTGCTATAGTTCTGTGTCTTGATCCTAGTCTGCCTTTTCAGTCCTCTGATTTTACAGGCAACAGTCCTCTCTGGGACTATAGGATGAATGTAGCCAAGTCACCAATATTCTTTTTACATTGCATTCTTCAAGCAAAAGAGTAGATGGGCAGCAAAATCAGTCTTGGCTTGTGAAGTAACTTCTGTGCATGGCCTGTTCCCCTGTGTCCAGTGTAAGTCATCACCTATCTGCAAATGATATTTCAAACGTCTGTCTTCTCTTTGTTGAGACAAAAATTGATAAATTGATTGATAATTGATAAATTTATATTGGTTGCTCTTGGGTTTTGTTACCTATGTCCAGTGTGGCACAGAAGCTACTGCTTGCTCCATATTTCAGGAGGCTGGTGTAGGTGGTTGTGCAAGATACGGGAGTGTGGCTTGCAGTTCTGTTGCTAGGAGCCAAGAGTATGAAGTTCTTTGAAGTTTTATGGGGGTTTTTAAATCTCTTTTACTATGAGATAAAAATTTGATAAGTTGGTAGATAAGTTGTCTTTATGAACTACGCCCTGTTTCTTTTACTTTATTTTTAGGTGGGTTTGCATCTTAATAATTGGCAATTGATGTTTATGCTTCTACAAAGGTGGGATCTCCAGTATCCTGATGGTGAACACACGTTTACCTTCCGGGCAGAGGAAACATGCTCTGTAAAACACATTTGCTATTGTTCAAACACCCACAACTCTTCAGGAAGACAGATGCCTTGTTTCAGTTTCAGTCTTCAGTTGAGTCACTCATGCTTATGTAAGGTTTGAATTTGATTCTCTTTCTTAAGGCTACATTATGGAAATTAAAATCTTAAATAACCCCTTGTCTCTGGGGCTGCTATTGATACAGAGGAGGAATGCAACTTGCTTCT
Source organism: Phainopepla nitens (assembly GCA_013400175.1). Taxonomy (NCBI): domain Eukaryota; kingdom Metazoa; phylum Chordata; class Aves; order Passeriformes; family Bombycillidae; genus Phainopepla; species Phainopepla nitens. Next base: position 125,016 of record VXBQ01005811.1, read on the forward strand.
CTTATGTTGTTCTGTTAACAGAAAGTATCTTTTGATCCTGAAGTTTTTCTCAAGGGAGAAGTCATCTTTTCTCTGTATTCCTTACATAGTTCTTAGGGCTGATTTGGGGAAGGAAGAGTTTCTGTAAACTTAGGTTTACTTCAAAAACAAACAACTACCTTGTAAGCCTCTCACTCCAGTGGGATAAGGTGAAGAGTCCTCATTTCCATAAAATTACGGGTTTCTTGGTCATTGCTGCATTGCATTAATAGGCGTGGGGTTTTGTTTGGTTGTGATTGTTGGGTTTTTTGTTTGTTTGTTTCAAAATCCTTTTAACAACAGAGTGGTTTGCAATAATCTCAGAGCAATACTGTGTTGAAGCTCGGAGTTATTAAAGTGGTTGAAGGATGTGGCTTTCCCCTGGGTAAACACCACGCCCCGCTCAGCAGCAGTGCCTATCGAATGTTGACACTTGCATTCCATTGCAAGGGGTGGGCCCTGTTTGAACAGTGCAGTGCCCCACAGGTGAAGCAGTAACTCCTTGTGCTTCTTTAGAGGACAGTGGAAGAGGCAGTTCAGAGGAGACAAGGAAGGAGAGGTGGAGTCCTGGACTTTGTCTTGTGATAGATGGAAGAGCGATTGGCAAACTGCTACTAGTGTATGTGTGGTCTGTTTTTTACATGACATATTTTTAGACTCTGATAATCCTTTTCACTTAATACTATATTACTGCTTATTTGAGTACTTCATTGTCTTATTTGAGTGCCTCTAATTTAGTTTACAAGCACTAATTACTTAAATTATTCAACAGTGTTCTGAAGTAGAGTTGTTATAACCTGCAGTTGTGGGAACTGGAGCAGAGAAAGGGCATATATCTGGACCTAGATTCCATACTGAATGAGTGAAATTTGCTCAGATCTTTTGCAAGTGAGTCTGACAGTTTAGGCTGTTCAAAGCTGAATTATCTTGGTAGGAAAGTAGTTATATAAAAACATTATAAAAATCAATACCTGTCGATAACCTCTCTATATGTATGTAGATATGCAGCAACCTTAATTCTGTCCTTGTGCTTCCTATCCTTTCCTGTGGGAAAAAATAATTACAGTACAATAGTCTTCCACTGTTAGATTTCTTTCAGATAGAATCTCAAAGTTGTGTGGGATGCAGCTTCTGGGGCTGTTACATGAGGATGTGTTGAAAGCAGGGTCAGCTTTCAACACGTGTCTACTAACCCAAACTTCTGGGGATAGGACAAGAGGGGTCTTTGACCAATTAGTAGAGAACAGTTTTGCAATTCTTGTTGGATGGTAGTGGTTTCTGGCAAATAGGAAAGTGTAAGAAAGGATAAGCATTAAAATTTTCCTTTTTTCTCTTTGTCTATTCCGACTGTAGATTCTGTTGTGGCCTCTGATTCACTGGGATGTTAAAGTGGTGGTGAGCCTAGTCCTGAACTGCTGGGCAGGCAGGATAGAGCTGTGTCTCCAGGTAACAGACTGCACCACCATTGCAAATAAGATGAAGCATGTGCTCAGCTTCCTTCCCAAGTTCACTCAAGGGAGATTAGCTTATTGAAGTTATTTCCTGGCTTCTTGCCAGAACACAGTCTCTCTTGATGTTATGCAGAAACCACACCTGATTTAAATGGATTGGCACTTGTACATTTGGATTTGAGGTCATGCACAGTTCACAAATGACACATTTGCACCATAACAAGTTATGATTGTGTTTTAGGCTAAACCTATTTATTGGTCTGTGCACAGAGAAATGTGGATCTGTGTGGGTTTTAAGCATCCCCAAATGTTCATCCTGTTTGGAACTGATAATTCTCTGTCCTACCTGACAGGGTATTGGGCTTATTTTATCATGTAAAGAGTGTTGTCTTTCTAGATGTCCCCTTCTCATGACTGGAGATGTCAGTCAGTGACCCGTGAGATGTGGAAGATGGGCAGAAAATTGTCAAATTGCTAGGCTGTTTCTGAAGATTTAAACTGCAGTTGTTTTGGAGGTTAAGAAAGATTTCTTTCCTTCTGCCACACCATCTGCTAAAGTGATGTTTGATTTACCACATATCTGTTCTGGGTGATGGACAGCCTGAATAAATCTTGAGTGTTTGGGCTCTGAGTCAACTTTCCTATAGTGAGGAACTTTCCATTTACTTCTTGGATAATAACATTTCAGTTTTCCAACAAGACTGATATTCTGGTAGAACCCTGGTAGGGGCAGAATGCCGTTGGTTCGGTTTTCCTGTGCTCAGTAGGGACAGGTGGCAGAGCTCCAGCCTCTTAGAGAACCAGTGTCTTTCAGAACAGACCACAGGCTATGAAAGTAGGGATAATGGGATATGTTTAATGCCTGCTCTGGAAGGCAGACAGTTAGGTATCCCTTAGAACAGAAAACATTTATTCATGTTGAAGTAAAATCTGTCTTTCAGTCAAAAGTATCAGCTTTCACAACATATCTGTGAGATAAATGAAGGAAACCCTTGTGACAATGCACCTTTGAAGCCATCTAATTACTTTAGTATTTTGTCTTTTGGCCTGGGAATAACGTAGAGGTTGTAGATATTTCGGTTGGCAATAACCAGAAACAAAATGCCAACATAGATTCCTGCAGAATAGTCAGGAGACTGTGGCTCTTGATGCTGTTTGCAGGAGGGCAAGCAAGGCTTTTGCTTTTTTCTAGTTCATTTTTCCTCTGATTTGGAGGGGAACTGCTCCTGCAGTGTACAAGTGCAATCCAGCTATGGAGTGGGACACGGATTTTGTACTCCTAGTAATTGAGTCTGATACTGACCATCCATTTCTCTTGCCTTCACTTCTTCCTTTAGTCCAGGCATGATGAGCACCCAGCAAGCTTACCAAGTATCCTAAAGAGTGGCAAAACCAAATTATGTGTGTATCTCACTGCATGGTGAGGCATCACAGGGGAGAAAATGCAGGAACCTGAGGCTTCTGACTGCTGCTTATTGCATTAAGTGTTTCTCATGACTCTGAAGATTTAGCCCAGCCCATGCTGAGTGCAGCACAAACAGGAAATGGAAACCCTGCAGTCAGAGGATACACCTGCCAAACGATGGTTGAGCAGCTGTGGCCCTGACCCATGGCTGAGTGCAAAGCCAGAAGCATCAAGGGCTAAGAACAGGCTGAGCACTGCTTCTCCTCCAAGGTTTGGAGGCTGGAGGGTGAAAGAGAGAGAGGGAGAGATGAAGGTGTGTTCACAGTTTGCCTGGCAGTCTGATGAGAGGTGCTGATCAGGAGGCTGCTTGTGTAGCATGCAAACTGCTGCTCTTTAGGAGTGGAGTGCATGTTCTCCCTTGCTGTTGATTATCAGTCTTACAGCTCCAGCTGGCACACACACATCACAGGAAGATCAACTTGTGACAAAGCAGGCAGTGTTAAGTTCCCTTGGGGACTTAGATACAGGGATGGTCAGGGCTGCCAAGGCATCCAGGAGGTGGAGAGACTGAGGGATGTCCTTGACCAGGGATGTGGTTACACTGTATTCCTTGAGCAACATCTGACAGCCTTTGAAGTAACACAGCTTCCCTGGCAGAAGGCCTTTTGCTGGGATTTGGCCAAATTATCAGTTGGCATTGATTGGCATGGGTCTCAGTGTGAAGAATGATGCTGGTGCATGTCATGGCACAGACTTTCTAAAGCCAATGCTCGCAGCTCCGGACTCTGGACCAGGCTGACCAGATGTCAGTTATCACAATGCAACATTCTGGCCCTGAATGGCTTTTTGTCTAGTCGTAAACACTGACTCCTGTGTGGATCAGTGTTTGGTGCTTCAGGGACCTGTTTCCTGCCCAGGACCAAGAGAAGGTGAAATGTGGTAATAATGGGGCTAAGTGAGTTGCTGTAGGAGCCTTACCCTGCCTTGGGAGCTGAAATAAGTATTGCACTCAGAAGCTCAGTGATAAAGGTTTGTGTGTGAGGGTTCACTCACATACGTTTGGGGAGCATTCTCCTTCTTAACTTGCTCTTTCACCTCCCACCAGTTGAGATCTTTGTCTCAATTTGTGATTCATGTCTGATTCAGCCAAGTGGGTAGTAGACTTGGCAGCAAGAATATCCTGAGCTTGAGGATTCCAGGAACCTTTAATAAGGGGCAACAGCACAGAAACTGGCTGCTGAAAGTATAAAGTGGCTTCTATGATAAATTCAGGGATTTTTTTGCTGTTATTTGGGACATTTTTGTTTTAGCTATGGGAAAATCTTGCACCTTTCTTCCCTACACAAAACCTTTGTGGAGATTTAAGTTATATTTCTCCTAACAAATATGGTAAAAATGTCATGTAGGCTGCACTTGCAGCATGTTAGGTGTTCTAAGTTTCTTCAAATACTGGCCTAAGGGTTGTTATAGTCTGTGTAATTATGAAAAAAAAGTAATGGAATTTTGATCATCTGCAATCAAAGGCTTTTACTATCTGCTTTAGGTATTTTAAAAGCATGCATGAATGTGTATGCATATATCCGTATATATTACTAGGAGAAACACTGAGGATAATTATGATTTGCTTACATTTGGCATAAAAATGTTAGCTGGTTCAGGGTCTGAATCTGACCAAGATGACTGCCTGCCTGTTTCAGGTCTGCAAAGGCAACTACACTAAGCCTCAAACTGAAAGAACTCAAAACCAGAATCCCTTGATAGGCAAATTTTGTGACTGTAACCGGAAAGATACTGTGTTGCTCAGCAACTCTCACTATCTTCTAAAATGTTTTTTTTTTTTTCTTATATAACATCACTCAAATCCTCAGTTCTCTCCATGAGGTGAAACCATGTGGTGAACTGTCCCAGAGCTGTACTCCTTGAAAAAATGAAATTCCTAATAACCATTGAAGCTGGCTGCTGGGAAGCTGCACCCATGGAAAGTCATTGGTTGGGGGGAAATTGTGCTGATAACAACTTGTCTTGGTAGAGTATTGTGATTTTGACAAAGCAGTAGATACTTTGCTTAAGTGTTGTGTGATTATTTTTTTAGTAGATTGTAATTATAGTACTGTTGTTATTGACTACATTCACACAGAGAAAGAAGCAGACCTAATTACACAGTAATTAAATTAGGCCAGTAATTTACTTGGTTGTGATTTGCTCAAAATTATTTCTCATGGAAGCTTTTTATAGTAGTGGCAGGTATTGACTGCATTGAAACAGATGAAAACAAAGTTTTGTTTGGACTAGGTTTAGTCCGTTAAAATAATTATGGTTAATAGCTTTAGACCTACATTTAAGTTCTTTACCTGCATAGGTCCAATATGTCAGGTCAAAGCCAATTCAAATAAAGTAGCAAACAGTAATGAAAGCAGAGTACAAATATATATTTTTAATTTTCTAAAATATTTAAATAATTGAATAAAATAGCATAAATAATTAGGAAAACAAATTAGTTTTCAAACTGATTTCAGTTTTAATAAACTATGGTAAATAAAGCAGTCAAGGATTTTGTAGATAAAAGTAACACAGAGATTTTAAAAAACATTTTAAGTAAGTGTATATACTATAAAAAGTAAAACTGGAGGCCAAGAAGGCCAATGGTACACTGGAATGCATTAGGAAGAGCACTGCCAGCAGGTCTAGGGAAGTGATTATACCCTTCTGCTTAACCCTTGTGAGGCTGCATCTGTGCTCCTCAGTACAAGAGAGACGTGGAGCTCCTCGAGCAGATCCAGAGAAAGGCTTTGAAGAGGATTAGGAGACTGGAGCATCTCTTGTAAGGAAAGACTGAGGGAGCCCAGCCTGTTCAGCCTTGAAAAAAGAAAAAGGAGAGGGGACCATCCTCAATATCTGTCAGTGTCTGAAGGGAAGGTGTCAGAGCATGGCCCAGGCTCTGATCAGTGGTGCCGAGTAATAGGACGAGAGGCAGTGAACAGAAACTGAAGCACAGGAAGTTNATACCCTTCTGCTTAACCCTTGTGAGGCTGCATCTGTGCTCCTCAGTACAAGAGAGACGTGGAGCTCCTCGAGCAGATCCAGAGAAAGGCTTTGAAGAGGATTAGGAGACTGGAGCATCTCTTGTAAGGAAAGACTGAGGGAGCCCAGCCTGTTCAGCCTTGAAAAAAGAAAAAGGAGAGGGGACCATCCTCAATATCTGTCAGTGTCTGAAGGGAAGGTGTCAGAGCATGGCCCAGGCTCTGATCAGTGGTGCCGAGTAATAGGACGAGAGGCAGTGAACAGAAACTGAAGCACAGGAAGTTCTACCTTAATAGGAGGAAGAACTTCTGCAGGTGGCCAAGGACTGGAGCAGGTTGCCCAGAAAGGTTGTGAAGTCNAAAGGCTTTGAAGAGGATTAGGAGACTGGAGCATCTCTTGTAAGGAAAGACTGAGGGAGCCCAGCCTGTTCAGCCTTGAAAAAAGAAAAAGGAGAGGGGACCATCCTCAATATCTATCAGTATCTGAAGGGAAGGTGTCAGAGCATGGCCCAGGCTCTGATCAGTGGTGCCGAGTAATAGGACGAGAGGCAGTGAACAGAAACTGAAGCACAGGAAGTTCTACCTTAATAGGAGGAAGAACTTCTGCAGGTGGCCAAGGACTGGAGCAGGTTGCCCAGAAAGGTTGTGAAGTCTCCTTCGCTGGAGATAGTCCAGAACCATCTGGTGTGGTTGCACACAGGCTGAGACAGCCTGAGAGACCTACAATCTGGATGCAATCCTGTGCCACATACTCTAGAATGACCCTGCTTGAGCAGAGAGGTTGGACCAAATGACCCACTGTGGTCCCTTCCAGCGTGACCCGTTCTGTGAAGCAGTAATAAACCTGTAAAAGATACAGAGTTTGAAAGAAACAGTTATGAACAGAAAGTGACCACCTGCTCACACTGATTCTTAAGACACCTGTGTGAGTAATGTTGTGGATCTCATGAGGATTTGTTGTGTCGCTCAGAGTAATATGGGTGCTAGTGTGTGACTGGGAAGGAAGAGAAGAGGGGCAAAAAAGCCAACCCAGCAGAAAGATGAGCCACTGGCGAATGACTAATACCATGCCTGGATAAGTCATAACTGATGCCCAGTTTAGGAGTTCTTAGTGTTATTTTTGGACCTGCTCATAGAAGGCAGTTCCAGCCATTGACTGGTCTGATGAGTTCCCAGACACTTTTTGCTTTTCCAGGCACTGTTGCTGTGGTTACTATGCCCCAAAAGAGGCTAATGCTTGTCACCTTCTCAGGTGCCTGCTGCTCACTGTGTTGGCCAAGATCCCTGGGCAAGGGGTTACTCAGTGCTCCTGCATTTTGGGCACATGGCTCTTACAGGATTGTCTTGAAATGCACTAGTAAGTTTCTGATAGTTACAGTTTTCTGTACTCTTTACAAGTCCCTGTGGAGGAACTTTGTTCCTTCTAGGAGTTGGTGAGACACTGAGTAGGCAGTGGCAACCAGCATTACAGATTAGATTTCAGCCCCCATGTCCCAGAGTGGCAGAATTTAGCCTAAATGATGTAAAGACTTTAAGAGAACAGTAGATAATGATGACTGACAATTAAGTACTCTTTCTTAAAGCCTTTTAGGAAAAAAAAAGGATTACTAAAAAAATTTCTCATTATCCTTTTGTTTCTTGCTGTCATAATAGCTTTCTTGTATAGGCTTTAAACTAGTGCACAAAAAAAAAAGACAACAGGATCTTGGATAAAGAAACAGCTGAAATTTACTCGGTAAAAGGATTCAAGGGTCATTGTTTACAATAGCTGAGCAGAATTTCCGTGATGATTTACCAGCTCAGGCAAGAAACTACGCCTCCACTCTGCTGCTGATGGAATCATGGATGTTTTTAAAGACTCTGTTGATTTTTATTGAACTTTGGTGTTCTTTTGTTCTTTAACTCATTATAGTTTCAAGTAATATGCAACAATTATGAGAGCTGAATTACTTCATTTTTCTGAAGTAAAGGTTTTTCTTATTCCTCCTACCCCCAGTGCTTCCTAATTTAGATGTGACTGATGTTTTTAATTATTGTAGTTGCTGAAAAATACTAAGTGAAACAAATTCTTGTGTATGTTACCTTTTTTGTCATTTCTTGCCTGAGGGTAGTTACATGTGTTTCAGACATTCACAGAACTTAGATATTATTGTTTTCTTTTTACCCTTAAATAAGTGAGATATTTTATTTATTTTTCCACAGAACAACAGAGGAAGGTTCAGGTCTTTATCTGCTGTTGCCTTTAGGAATTAGAGTGGCTCTCCTGTTCCTGAGGGATTCAGCATATGCTCAGAGAGATGCTAGTTATTCTGTACTGCCTGTAAAATAACAAAAGCAACTAAAAATCCCCCATCCAGTTCAGGGAGTTTGCACTAATCTCTTCAGTGAGCTTGCCTATCAGGATATTACAGCTCTTGTCCTGAAGTGATGGAGGGTTTCTGGAAAGCCTTGTAGTTCCTGGAGATTTATTCTTGGGGACAGTGGAGTCTGAGCCCAAACTCCTTTAAGTGGATGAAACACCTCCCAGAGTTCGGTGGATTTACATCAGGCAAGTCCTCCAGTGTATTTGTGCAGGCTCATCATGGCTGTGTCTCTGCACACTGGTTGTGTGGGAAGTTGCATGCTTCTCATGAGAAAAGGCCTGGAGAAAGCTGTGCTCACACAAACCAGTGGTGCTCGGTTACTGCTGCTCTTTGCTCTTCCTTAATGGATAGACACCGTGGCAGCAGCCACCTTTATCCAGGGTTGAATAGGTTGGGAATACCTCACCTGGCCAGCATCTTGTCTGCATATGCACAGAGCAGGTCTCCACATCTCTTGCATGGATGTGTGCTCCCCTTCAGAGCTGTGCTTCAAATTTAGGAAAGTGAGTCAAGAGAGTAATCCAGGTAGCAGATCAGATACCAAACCATAGTTCCTTTGCATGCACTGTGGCTGCATTGCGTGAATTGCTTCTCTCATTCTCTTCCCTGAAATTTTATCTATTTACTGCCAGGGCACATTTGCCATGATACAGTCACATGGCCTGCCCCACTGGCAGAAAACTTGCTTTTTCCTCTTTAGTGCCCCATACCTTTTATTGCTCAGGGGGGTTTGTAGCATGTGTCAGGTAAAGTTCACATCAAGTAACTCTACATGCTGAGTCTAAGAATGTTAATATTTTTCATGTTTGCTTCTTGACTCTTTTGGAATGCCTTTTTTCTTACTATTGGAAAACTCTTGAGGCATATAAAACAGCATCAGTGATGTCAAAGAGCATCTGACTCAAACAATCCTGAATGCAGATACAATACAGAGATACCCGAGTTTCCCCTGGGAATCTAGAAGAAGTGAAGTCTTGGAGAAACCCAGGCAGAGCAAAAAATCAAGGAAGACTGAGCAGGAATCTAGGAGAAACAGGGACAGAGGGAGATAAGACTGCAAATACACATGGGCAGTGGTAGAAGGCGTCTTTGCCATTGCAGCATAAAGCAGTGATTTGAAAAGCACGTAATGCCATTGCTAACAAAGAAGAAGAGATCTTGCTTTAGAAATAGAGGTGAGAATGATTCCTCCTACAGCAAGCACACAAAGTTTTCATCTTCCCACTCATACCACTGCTCTACCAGCATGCAGCCCTGCTTGCATTCTGGCAATGTGTACCCTGGGTTGAGTGAGCTGGGACACTAGAAATTGAGGTAGAGGAAAGTGAAACTGCTGGACCCCCGCAGATGGCAACACTCCCCACAGGACGGGTCTGAAGGCAATCCTTTCCCTCCTAGCTTGAGCTTTCTGCTTTCCCTGCCTTGAGGAGGAGGAGAGGTTTGTGAAGAGATTATTTAAAATTAAAAAAGGTAAATAAAAATTGTCAGTGTCTATTTATTGGATGAGTAACTTAAACATACTTATCCAAGGCAGCTGTAACCTAAGCAGCCAAAGTCCACTTGATCTAGGGCTGAATTTAGCCCATTGTCTCTCCTTCATGCTGATAGTACAAATAAAAGCTTGAGCTTCTTAGTGTTAGGTGGGAGGGAGGAGGCAGAAGAGCCACTGGGCTGTGATGCTGCATTGACAGTTGATGTGCATTCATTTAGAATCTGTGCTTCTCGTTACTGATGTGTATAGCAGTATGACAAGTCACTGGGAGACAGGATGCAGTTTGTTAGGAGTGGAACAATATGATGTGTATGGGGTCTTTATGGCAGAGTTATGGAGCAATGTTGACTGCTGATGAAAGGATGGGGGAAAAGTAGTATTCTCCTGAAAACCAGCCTGGAATCTTAAAGAACTAAATCTTTGGCAGGAGCTACATTCAAAGAGGTCATTTTACTTCATAACCATGTTTTTTCCAGCGATTGTTTAAATAACTTGGGGCTCTGTCCTTCTGAAGTAGAAACAGCAGAGTAGACTGAAGAGTTCTGCTATCAGTGAAATCTGACAAACTATACAAAAGTAATTTATTTGCTATTTGAGAAACAGTATTGACATTGCACTTTGCTCCAGAAGGAGGCTATGGACATGTTTAAGTGGTGTACAAGAGTCTCTCTAATCCTCAAAGAGCTGCAGCTGGGTCTGCGGTAGACACAATTCGCTGTTCCACACTGCAAGGCTGCAGTTTGGAACAGCTGAAGGCAAATGATAAGAAATATGAAATCCAAATAATATAGCAGATGAAACTGCAGAAGTTAGTTATGAAAATGGAGTTTAGCTAGAGGTAGTAACATCTGTGGAATTTTAATAGGTGCTGCTGAGTCTTCATAATTCTCAAACATCCAGGATTTTCTTTAGATGTTTCCTCTCACTAGCCTGGTATGTTTTCAAAGGTATCATTGCTGCATGGGGCACATATCTGACTAAGAGTGACTTAATTTCAGCTTGAACTCTATTAAAAGCCAAAGTTAAATAGGTAGAAGCAATCTCATTTCAGAGGAAGTATGCTTATATGGCAATTATATTATGTCACTTTAATTCGAAGCATAACTTAAAACTTACTTGTGAAGGCAAATCCTTAAAAAAAAAAAACCACTTGTGTCTGTGGGTTCATATATCCTCTTGATACATTCTAAGATAACTGAGGTTTTTGCCCTCACATGGTGACCAGTGTTGCTGCAGGGTACCTTATAAGAAATGTGGTGTAAGTTAATAAGTTTGTGGAAGCGTGGCCAGGTCAGAGTGATCTGGAGAGCAACATTTTGCCTGTGAATCGTTGCCTGCAATTTCACATTTTCTATTTTTCACTTAGAGTGTAGAAGACAACAAAAATTAGGTATCCTAAGCACCTAAATCTTCAGATCAATATCCATGCTAGAGAAGACACAGTTGTTTTGAATGTGTATTTTTCAGTTGATGAGCAAGCACCTAAACTTGTTTTCAATGATGTTAATGCCTCCCATTGATTTTGGTGATTTCCAATTGCACTGTTGATTAACATTTCTGTAAATGCAGCCTAATCCCCAGCTACGCTTGAACTCAACAAAACCCCCTCAGCACTAAACTGTCATGCCATAAGTATTATGCAGCTCCGTTTTTCTTCTCCAGCAGGGTGTTGTGTTCTAGTGATAGAAGAATTGAGCCTGCTCTCCTTGTTTGTAAAGCTCTGTGGGATCCCTCCAAGTGTAACATGAGCACTGGTGGGCTGTGGTTCTCTCCCACCTGGGTTTCAGTTCCAGAGCATGAGACTTTTTCACTTTCTACTTTTTTTTTTTTCCCTGCCTTTGTGACAGAGCACTCAGCTGCTCTTTGTGAGCAGCTGTTCTGTTTCCCTGTCTGCCTGCAGCCTACCCAGGCAGCTGCAGCAAAAGGTTGCCAGAGCAATGCCTAGCTTTGTTAAAAAGTAACAGGACTGGGAAAGAGGAGAGGGAGTAGGAAAATTCATGACTTGGAGTAGAATCTACATAACGCTGTGAATGGGTGCTGAGGGACCTGGGTGAGCGCTGTGTCCATCCAGAGATGTGCTTTCTGTGCGTGTGGCACAGTAAGATTTACCTGCTGATTCGGGGAAAGGTGTTAATCATGAGGTCATGCTGAAGTTCTCTGGGAAAGGAAGTGTTGCTGACAGTGACAAGCAGCTTATGTGCATGTCTCATGGAAAGTTAAATGTGCGTATGTGTGCATGTGTGTGTTCATTCAGCATCTGCTGTCCACATACTGTGTGACTCACACACAGAGGGTGAGGTGTGGCTAAGAACAGGCCTGTGACGTGCAGTCTGACTTTTTTTTTTCCTCCTTATAGGCAGCTTTCTTGTGCATGGCAGGGCGTTATCTTTATTTGTCCATTCTTGGGTTTGTGTGCGTATTTTTCCAACAATGATGATAGTGTTTGTTTTGTGGTTTCGCCTTTGAGCACTTACACATTAGTGAGGAACAGTTCAATGTGCATGAAGCTATGTAATACATTTGTGGCATGTCAGGATTTCAGCTTTTGCCCAACTTAAGATTTCTTTTCTTTTCCAGAAAAAGGCATGGCATACAATTAAAACCATGGTTAATTTACCAGTCATCAGCCCTTTCAAGAAACGCTACTCATGGGTGCAGCTGGCTGGGCATACAGGTGAGAGAGGTATCTTTGATGTGTTTGGCTCTGGAGTGAGGATGACTGCAGCAAGGAGAACAGTCTTTCTCTGTTTCCTTCCTTCCTTCAGGTAAAAAGGAAGCAGGCAATATCACACAAACCTAAAACATGTTTTAGTTGTGATGTGGGTAGGGAAGTTGGAGTGATATACCTGAATAATGAGATGGACAGGGAAGCAATGGTCAGACTCTGGAGAAGGGCCAGGCTTGTAAGGTGATAGGTGTGAAATACTTCTTAGAGGGAAGCAAGAGGTTGGGGAGCTGAAGCCCTAATCTGTCTGATGCTGTTGGTTGCAGTATGGGATTACTGTCCATGCCTGTATGTGCTTCAGCTCTGGAAAGGACAGTGTTTCTAATACCAATCCAAACCCCTCACCTGAATGTAGGTCCTTAGGTGGAAAACAAATGCTAAAATTGCCTTGCTCACCAGGTGTTTGCATTGTGAGTCTGTCATTGTTCATTGTACGAGTGCAAGGAGCAGCTCAGTTGGTTGGTTTTGTGTCTATAAAGATTGGTAGGTGTGCTCCTGATGTAGGCTTAGTTTCATTTGTAAGGCAAAAAAACAACAAAGAGAAGTCATCAGGTTTGTGTCTCTCGTGCTTCATATAATTCCTATGCAGTGCTAGTGTGGGTTTATTAGTACACATGTGGGCAGGCACCTACGCTGCATCGTGCTGTAATGCAGTATGTGAATGCTAATGCCCTAATATGGTGCCGTTCAAAGCTGTGCTGAGAAATTTACTGAGCCCTAGAAATTGAGTAGCTGCATTTTGCACAGTGTTGTTGTTGGGTCTGATTTGTATCACACGAAGTGCCAAGATGACCCAGTCTTAATGCAGTTTTTGTCACAAATGTGAGGAGTTGGCTTCATCTGTGTGGAGTGATGCACCGGTCGTGTAATCATACCCCTTCTGGAGACTCATATAGTAGGGTGGAAGAGGAGGGTTAAGAGTTTACTAGAGGCTGATTAGGAGAGATACTGTTCCAGTTTCCTTTTAGCAGTGTTCTGTGGTTGGGTTCACTCCATCCTTTCTGCAGTTGGTCTTCTCTGATATGACAGTTTTTTTCTGAACTAGAACCTTGGCTGTTACCAGCCTTGCCCTTTTGCCGAGGCAGTGCCTGTTCTAGGATTTGTCAGAGAAGAACCAGTTTGCACTGGCTGAAGGGTCCTGCTGTGGTAAAGGTTGAGTGTTATCTCCAGGATTAATGAAGCTCCTACTTTGGTGCCCAATTTATTTTGTGTAGATTAAAGGGTGCTCCTGAATAAAACGTGTGTTTTCTTCAGATGCTGTCAGCAGGTTCCAGGACAGGAGAGCATTTGGAGACTCTGAATAGGAGGCTGATTACTGCTAATCGTGGCCTCTGCAGATGTCATTTGTCCTGGATACCGTTCAGACACAGGGCTGTAAAAAGCACAGTTGCCCTCCAGCCTGTACCTGCAGGGCATTAGCAGATTAGCAGGTTTCCAGAGGAGAGGCAGTACCTGCAGGCAGACGCAGGTGCAGTCACAGTGTAGGTGTGTGTGTGGGGGTGTGTCTGTGTCTCTGTGTGTGTGTGTGTGTGTGTGTGTGTGTGTGTGTGTGGAGAGGGCAGTGCTTGGCTCCTGGCTGGTTCTGGCTGTTTAACTATCACTGATTGACTGCACTGCCTCTGTCCGGACACGCTCAGCAGGTGTATATACCCTGTGTGAGGATTAGGAACAAAGCCAGTGCTGGCAGTGTTATGCAGCTTTAAAATAGCCTGTCAGAGGATTAATGAATTCTGGCTCATGGCTTCTTCCTGTGCATTTTAGTAAGAATAGTACTGTTTAATAACCTAGAAAAGACTGAAAACCCCCAAACAGCCCAATGGCCTGAAGCAACTGCACTCCTTAAAGCTATACATTCTGACTTGGGAATGTATCCAAACAGGCTTCCACTGCTAACAACTGTTTGTCCTTTGTGTTTTATTTTTTTATGAAAAGCATCTTATCTCTTCTCTTCAGGGGAAATCTTTAATTGCTGCCATGAGACTTAGATAGATGAAAGTGGAATGGTGGGGGAAGGAGTTTTTCTTTTTTGCTTGTCAATCTTGTCAGCAAGTGTTTGATTTTCTTTTTTTAGGGAGTTTCAAGGCAGCTGATAGTGGGAAGATTCTCAAACGCTTCTCAGAGAATGAAAAGGAGTGTTTTGAGCGATTGATGAAAGACCCGCTACGCTCCTGCGTCCCTTGCTTCCATGGTGTGGTGGAGAGAGATGGCGAGAGCTACATCCAGCTGGATGACTTGCTTACTGATTTTGAAGGGCCAAGTGTGATGGACTGCAAGATGGGCATCAGGTGGGGTGAATGAAAGAGAATGTGCTTTCTCTGCATTTGAAGGAAGGGGGACATGTGGTCATGGTTACAGTCACCTTGGACAACCTGAGGACACTATGTCCTGTTATTGCCAGTTTTTACATGGATTCTGGAAGCTCACTGATCTATAGCCTCAAAAACTATCCACATCAAGAAATTTTCAGAAGTGATTTAAGGCGAAGTTTCTCTGCAGTGGCCTGATAATACATGGGGGAAAATGACGTGATTTATTCACTGCCAGTTCATTGAATCTTTGTGTATGCAGTGATTCAGAAAGCTCACAACATAAAATTTCCATCTCCCGATATGAATGACTGAATAGCAGTGGGAAAGCTCATTTCCAGTGCTTGAATGAGTCTTTGCTGGTATTGATCTTTTCTGTAAAGAGTTGACCATTTGCTCAGGACTGACCTGTGTTTTTCCCTACTCTGATATCTTGAGGTGTTGCCATCTCTTTGTTCTCCAGGTTCTCACTTTCCTCTCCATTCATTGTTTGTGATTAAGATGAAAACATCAAAAATACTATCGAAGCATAACAGACATAGGGATTTGTTGAGGTCCTGGAGTAAAGCAACAGTACAGAGAAGTATGAACTGTCATAGCAATCTTTTGGGTGTCAGCTCAGATGCTCAAGAGTTATTGTCGTAAATTAGTTACTCTACTTACAGAAGCGCAGATACGCCTTTTCAAATAGATGCAAAATTTTAAATGAATTAGAAAGATGTAGCACTGGCGTGTTCAGAAGAAAGAGGGGAAGGATTTGCAACAGTACACATTTTATTGAAAGTAGGTGACATTCTGGCAGTGAGTGACATGATCTCCTAAATGCCATCCTGATTTATTACGCTGTGATGAAGAAAGTAAACTCAGGCACTTGACGAAGTGCAAGCTTTAGGAATCCAGTGGAATGTAGAGAACATGAGTAGTGCCTGTCTAATGGCTACCGGATTAACAGATTGAGTGATAAGAGCAAAATGTGGAAGTTTTGTGTCTCTTCACTTTCCTATTCTTAGTTACCTCTTCTGATTTGGAACTGCCTGGATAATCTGCTTTACTCCTTAGTTTTTTCTATATGAAGAGTGATTCTGTCTTTCACTGAGATGCATTAAGTAAAACTTAAACTTTTTGAGGCCTAAAAAAATTAGCCATGACTGATGTTTTTTGAAAAGAGAGAATGCAGTAAGTCTTTAATGACCCTATTTGTTTTTTTGATTTCATAATAAGTGATCTCTCCTAACTATCCTCTGAAAATGCAGTTCTGTTTTATGGCACAGTGGGAATTCAGCTTCCTCCTATTCAGGAAAGAATCATAACTTGTAATAGTAAGTAAAGGTATAGTTAGAACAAGAAGTGAATTAGAATTCCTGATTCCTGGGGCTGTTTCACTAAATATGCCTGCACAGTCATTGATCTGTGTACTTTGGTTTCTCCGTATGCAAAACTGGGGCAATAAGACTTATTTTCCAGGTTGATGTTTCTTGAGGCCAGTTTTTAAGCTGTAAAAAGAAATGTTGAGGAACTCCTTAAGGATATATTGGATGTGTCTGTGATGTTTGCAGAACATACCTGGAGGAGGAGTTGACTAAGGCACGAGAGAAACCAAAGCTGCGTAAGGACATGTACAAGAAAATGATTGAAGTGGATCCTCTCGCTCCCACGGCTGAAGAGAATGCCCAGCATGCTGTCACCAAACCCCGGTACATGCAGTGGAGAGAAACCATCAGCTCTAGTGCCAACCTGGGCTTCAGGATTGAAGGAATTAAGGTAATTGTTTCACCTCTGCCTGTTCCTGGAGACTGAACTTTGTTTCATGTGTTGATTAATCAAAAATCTTGTGCACATCAGTAGCCAGCTTTTCCAAAGGATTATGTGAAAATGCACTAAATGAAACCGCAGAGTTCACTCTATTGCAGTTTTAAAGCATTCATTGTAATTGTAACAGAGAGTGTCAATGAATTTAAGCTTCAAATACACATCAGCCGTACTTGAATCAGCTACAGACACCTTACAGGAAGGACTCCAGGAGGTACGCAGTGCAGATAGAATGAAAATGAGACTGTTGTAAGGAGGAATTCAGAACCGAAGCATTAACTCCCTCTCTGCATGCAATTACTTTTTTTATCCAGGAACCATGCATATTTATTCCAAGTGAATCACAGTAAAGTGATTTTGTTGCAGTTATGTTTATTGGCAAGACATGTTAAAAGCATTTGCTTAGATACTCTTGGGATCAAGGAAACCACTTTTCCTTTTAAATACATTATGAGATCCAGTATAGATGGAGCTGGAATAAAGCTAGAACAATCCAAAATGAAATTTCTCCATCAGCCAAGTCCATCTGCTGTTCTTGATGGATAAGTTTGTGCCCCTGCACAATTCCTAGGATACTACCTTATAGCCACAGTAGAACCTTGGCAATTTTTTTTCCTACCCGTTACTTACCTTTTATAGAATCATAGAATGGTCTGGGTTGGAATGATCTTAAAGATCATGTACTTCAAACCCCCTTGCCGTGGGCAGGTACACCTTCCACTAGACCAGGTTGCTCAGAGCTCCATCCAACCTGGTCTTGAACACTTCCAGGGATGGGGCACCCACAACTTCTCTGGGCAACCTGTTCCAGTGCCTCACCCCACTTGCAATGAAGCATCTTTTTCTAATACTTATTCTAAACCCACTCTCACTTTTAAAGGATCCCTTGTACTGTCACTGCCTGCTTTTGTAAAAAACCCTCTCCATCTTTCTTGTAGGCTCCCTTCAGGTACTGGAAAACCACAGTTAGGTCACCCCAAAGCCTTTTCAAAACCAATTCATTCAGTCTTTCCTTGTAGGAGAGGTTTTCCATCCCTTTAATCAACTTGGTGGCCTCCTCTGGACTCACTCCAACAGGTCCATGTCCATCCTGTGCAGGGGACCCCAGAGCTGGGTGCAGCACTGCAGGTGGGGTCCCATGAGAGGGGAATGGAGGGGCAGAATCCTCTCCCTTGCCCTGCTGGCCACGCTGCTTTGGTTACAGCTCAGGACACAGGTGGCTTTCTGGGTGTGAGCACACACTGCTGGGTTCTGTCCAGCCTCTCATCCACCAGCACTCCTTCAAGTCCTCCTCAGCAGGCCTGTTCTTGATCTGTTTGTCCCCCAGCTTGGATTGATCAGCAGCACCTTGCACTTAAACTGCATTGGGTTCCCATGGGCCTACCTTTGAGCCTGCCTATGTCCCTTTGGATGGCATCCCATCCCTCAGGTGTGTCAACTGCTGCACTCCAGAACCTGGATTAGTTTTGTTCCCATTTCACAATTCAAGCACATAGAAATAAGGTATAAAAGATGATGATGCTGATGAACAGAGGCTCTTCAAATACCTCTTTCTTCTCTCCTTCACTTTGTGTCTTGTCCCTTCCTTATTCACAGATTCTCCTGCTGTGATACAGGAACTGGGACTCCAGCTCATGCAGTGCTGGCGCCCTGTGTGCTGTGCCACCCACTCCTGGCTGTTAGACACAGGCATCCTCATGCAGGAACTGGTTGGGTGGTAGATGAGTAGATGATCTGGCTCCAGTCCAGCCAAAACTGGGATCCTGTCTTGCCCTTTAGCTAACTAATGACGTTATCAAGATACCTGTTTTATTCCTATATGGCTTAGGTCTTTGTGTGCCCCTCTGTGTAATGGAATCAGAAACCCAGATGATCTTGAGGCCTTTCATGTATGTTCTTGGAAAGATAGTCAGTGAGTGAAGATGTACAGATTTGAGTCCTGGAGAGTGACTGAGCTAAGGGAGAATGGGGGAGCTTCAGAAAAACCTCCTGGCTTGTTCTTTGTGGATTTTTTGGTTGTCAGAGATAGGAGCAGTATGACACACAGACTGTGTAGTGTTTCCCTCTGCGGAGACACTGCTGTAACTGTGCACAACATGAATATTTAATACTTGACTGAGGACAGGAAGTACTTTGGAGCTCATTCCCTTTCTCTCTCTGTGCTTTAATGAGGAATGTAGATATAATTTTTAAGTTTTTTTTGATGGAGAAAAGGTGGCAGAAACTGAATTGTTCAGGCAATACAGGTAGTCAGTGCTCCCTACACTGTTCCACTGAAAGTGAACTGTACATCAGTTCTGTATTTTTGCAGAAAAGCAAAGCCATTCTGCAGAGATCCCCATTTTGGTAGGAAAGCTTCTAGGAGTCAGTGGTGCCAGCTAGTGGTTGGGAATAAGATGTTCTCCCTGACTGGACTGATAACTCCTGGAGTTAGCTGATAAGGTATGTTGGGTTTGGTCATTCCTACTTTGTGGCTGCTTGAATAAGAAGCAAAAGCAAAGAAAGTGAAATCATACAAGCCCTTCTGTGAACTGGCTGTTGATAAATAAGATCTGATTCACCATATGCACTCCTGCAGTGATGGGGTACCTTTTCTGTTTGTGTTGATCCATTTCTTTTCCTTGCCTTGCTTCTGAATCTCTGAAATCAAGTCAGGTTCATTTATGGGATTTGTCACTTTTCTTCCTGTCAAAAATATTTTGAACCATTTGGTTTCCCTACAGTTGGAACCTGTTGCTCAGTATCTTGCATCTGTCTGATTCCAAATGCACATTTCCTCTCTGGCAGAGGCTGTTGAAGGCCAGGCATTGCAAACATTTTCTCTACAGTACTAAGCTAATACCTGGGGCTGAGAGTTGGGATTTCTGTCTTCCCATTCTGTCAGTGAAAGTGCATTTTGAAAAGTTACTTCTTCCTTTGGTACCATTCCTTTACCTGTAGATCAGGCATAGTCATTTTCCCAGGAGGATATCAGATTTGATTCATAAATCTTTGTGAATCCATTAAGTTAACCCAGAGCCCTTTAAGGGCAGTCTGCAGAGGGCTCTGAGCAAGACCCTTTGGTTTAAGATGGATAGTGCTATTTTATGGAGCTGTGACACCTGCCCTCCAGTGAGCCATGTCACTGTCACATCTAATGAAAAGTGTTGCAACTGGCCCATGAGCTGCACTGTGTGACAGACTACTCTGCTGTGCAGGAGTGTATGTGGAGTCCTTAGTAAAGGTATGACTTCAAGGAGTGAGTCAGGCAAGTGCCTCCTGAGGATCAAGTACATCCAGAGCTGTTTCAGAGCCCTGCTTTAGAATACTGGGGTGGTGCCATTCAAACTCTGGATGTTGGTTGCAGCAAGTAAAGATAGACAGTAATTATGTTTCCTGCCAACCCCTGGAAAGGAGCAAAATCATGAAAGTGTTTCTCAAGCACAGGGAAGCAAGCAACTAGTTTGTCCAGACACAAAAGACTAGAAAAGGAACACCGAGCAGTTATTCTAGATATTGTTCTACAATCTACAGCATAGGGAGAAATTATTTTTAAAACAGCCTTACTTCAGTGAAGAGGTACAAGATGAAATTCCAAATTTCTCTGTGCTGTTGAGTATTATCACACATCAGATCAGATGGCTTCTAACTTTCACTGCCTGCCTGCTGAACTACTCTGGCATAACTTGCACATCTCAGCAGGCTGACATGCTGCACTTGTATCTGTCCAGCAGCCTTGGAATAAAATTCTCTTGCATGAGAATCTGGAGTTTTAGTGTTATTGATTTTTTTTTTTTTCATGTATGCATTAGAAACTAAGTTCAACTGTGGAATAAATATTATTTCACCTGCTGAGACTGGACTTGAATTTGTCATTTTGGTGCAGTGACTTAACATGTGGGAGGCAACATATTTTTATTGACCTGCTCACAATGAAAATGAGGAATTGGACTGATACAATGGAGAGGAAAGCAGTTTGATAATCCTGCAGGCTTTTAGTGGATTTTGTTACCAACTGTAATAATTGCTGTATTTTACACACATATCATAAAATCTCCTATTTGTGTCTCTTGAAGCAACAGAGATGCTCTTGGAGACATACATATTCATATATTCTGTGTTTACAGATACCTCCAATTCATGCACTGCTCTATTTACTTGAATCTCCAGAAGCACATAAAAATACTCATTTTTTTTCAATGGCAGAATGCTTCTGTCCTGAATTTTACTGCTAGCACAAAAGTACTGTGACTTTCTCCAGGACACACTTGGAAAAAGCATGCCTGCACTGTCCTTTGCCAAAATTCACTCACCTGCTTTGTCACTGCTAGCATTGTGAATCCCAGGTTGTTCCCGTCTGCAACAGATTCTGTTCTGTGACTCCTGGGTCACATTATATGTTCAAAAGTATATTTGGAACTGAATCCTAACTGTAATTCTTTGATTCCCATTGGAAAACAGAAACAACAATAAAAACCCACAACAACAGAAAACCCAAATGACAACAAAAAATCCTCACCAAAACCCAAAAGAAACCCCTGAACTAAAAGGACTAGTAAAATGGGGTTTGGAAATGTTCCCTCATGCCCTCAGCCAGGATTTCACTAGCCAGACAAGAGTACAACCGAAGAGGTCTCTGTGGTTTGCCCCACTGAGCTTTGCACTGCTAGCACTGATGTGACAAAACCCTCCTACAAGCTGGCAATATCATGAATTGTTTCTTTTCTTTTAACCTCTACTCAACAGGAAATGAACTGCCAGTGCCATTTAAAGCTATCCAATCAGCTGTTGTATCTCTTCTCTTCTTCTTGCTTGGTTTATCTGTTCTCTTGCTGTTCAGCTACTTCTCTCATCTGGTTAGTGAGGGCTGAGCTGTTGCTGGTTCAAGAGGATTGGGTGATGAGGGGAATGATATGTGTGCAGTATAAATAATCTCTCTCCGTGTGCGGTTTTGTGCAGAAGGCGGATGGAACATGTAACACAAACTTCAAAACTACAAAGACACAGGAGCAAGTTCTACAGGTTTTTGTGGAATTCATTGAGGGCAACACAACTATTCTGGTGAGTCTGAGCTCTTCAGGTGCACTCCTCTTGGACCAGTGCTCTTGCTTCAGGGCCATGCTTTCTTTAGTATAGGAAACAGGAATTATAATACCAAGGTGGTAAGTGGTTTTGATTTCCAGTTGCTCTCAAGAGATGGGGTGGACATGGGGACTTGGTGTGTTATGAGAAGTTGACTGAGACCAGTTTTGTCAGCTCTCGCCAGGAGCTGACCCCAAATGCCTCACGCTATCAAAATGTCATTCAAACTAACTTATGGCTTGCCATCAGCTTTAACCATGGGTGTTAGATGCATTAGATGGGTGATATCAAAGCAAGGATTGTGTTGGCAAGAAAACCTGTGATTTGGGAATTCAGTTTGGAGAGGATAAAACCAGAGTGTGGAGGCAGGAAGTGAGATTGGTGACTAGCTGTGCTCCCATGTGTGAAACTTATCTCAAAGAGGAATTCCTGTGTGCTAATTCATGGGTAGCACAGCAGGCATGTGGTAGATAGCATAACACATCTCTTGTCTTTGGAACTTCGAAGGATGCTGTAATGTTTTGCTGCAGTGAGGAAGCCACTATGAAGGCAGATTTGCCCTTCAGGAGGAGCATGCTTGGTAGCTCAGGGCAGCATTAAAAATCTGCACTAGAGCTTTATACATTAGGCTATGATTCTTTTTATCCCCACTGTGCCCCCAGTATGGTTGGAGCTCCTTGTTTCTCTAACACAATTTCTTTGTTTTCACTTTGGAGAACTGGAAGATTTTTAATTCCTTGAAAACTTCTTATCTTCTTAAATTAAAAAGAAGAAAAGAAAAGGAAAAAAATTAAAAGAGAAAAAAAACAGTTGCAGAAAACCTCATGACATCCAAATCAAGACATATGCAGCAGATGAACTCCAGTCTGTTAATTCACTATGAAAGCTTGAAATGTATTTTCAGATTGACTTTCAAGTGATGAACCTGTTGTTTTGAAGGACCTCTAGCATAAAATGAATATGGTCTCTTAATTATATTGACTCTTGTAAACAGATTATCTTTATTCAATTTTCAGTGAAATGTTTATGGGTTGATTTGGGTTTTTTTTCCCTCTTCTTTCTCCAGAAAAAATACCTCAAACGTCTGCAGGAAATTAATGTCATCCTTGAATCCTCAGACTTCTTCAAGCGACATGAGGTGAGCAGTGAGTGTAAAGCTGTGGAGGTGCATTGCTTCTTTGTTTGGTCATTCAGGTGTACTTCAGAACAGCCTGCTGTATGAGTAGAAGGGGTTTTGTAGAAGAAAGCTAATACACGTTGACAACAGAGATACCACAAAGCCTCCACCACAATGATATAGAAGGAATAATAAATCCTCCTGTCTTTATGATATCCCAGCACTTACAGCTCTGGGCCACTGCATGGAATGGTTTATCAGTACCAGTTTCCTATGATGTCTCTAACCTGGATGTGCTCCAATGGGAATATTCACAGGGGAACGGGAACATGGAAGTTTGGATTTGGTAGAGTAGCAGTAGAGTAGCATTCAATTGTAGTTTGACAATGAAGGCTATATTACTTATAATGGATTTATGTTGAAATACCATTTAATTCTGCTGTCTGTGTTCTCTGTGTGCTTTGCTGTGCAGAAGGCATCATGAGCATTGTAGCTTCTGCTTGTTAACAGCTCAAGATTTTGAAATTAGACATTTTATTTTACCTTGTTGATGTTCTCTTATTAGTAGAGATATTTTTGTTAATTATGGGTCATGCTCTGTCTTTGAAAGGAGTTAGTGGCCTTTGCTGAATTGTTCAGATTGAGACCTGATGCTAAGAAGAATTATTGCTTTTCTTCCTATTTTCTACTGAGTCTCATTTCTTATCTACCCTACCATTTGTACCTTACTAATTGATATGGTTATGCAAATGGGGCATCTAAATCATCAATATATGAGTGCAGCCCAAAATTCTATTGGGTCCTAGGTGAGCAGAGGGGATTATCTTCTTAGCAGGAAGTGTTAATTGGTGGGGGAGGGTTGAAGATGTATTTTTAACTACTCTGTCTCAATCTGTCTTCCAGGTCGTAGGAAGTTCACTACTTTTTGTACATGATGGCAGTGGCAATGCCAATGTGTGGCTGATTGATTTTGGAAAGACCACCCTTCTTCCTGATGGGCAGACACTGGATCACAGGATCCCCTGGCAAGAAGGCAACAGGGAGGATGGGTACTTGTTGGGATTGGACAATTTGATTGGCATCTTGGAAAGCATCACAGAAAGATGAGTTGAGAAAGGCACAAAACTTGCAGGGCTTCTCTGTAACTTTCTGCTTTACTGAAGTAGAAGGAAACTCACTTAGAAGGAAACCTTTAACTCCAAACTCCTGAGGTCATCAGTGCAGAGGGAGCTGCATCCAGAACCCAGCAGTCAGTGATCAAAGTTACTTTGCATCAGCCCTCTATGAACCTAAATGAATCACTCCAGATTGGTCTGTATTGCACCAGATGAATTTGAGACTGGTCCTCAGAGAATGAAGATCTCTGTACTTGGGATTCGCACCAGCATGAGTCAAGAGGTCTGTGTGGTAAACCAGAAAGATTATGATTTCTGGCAAAGTGGGACTCCAAATTATTTCTTAGAGAACAAGGGCAAGTGCTTGAGAACTCAGGGCAGGAAAAGTGATTTTTCAGGGAACTGCACAGTTTTGAAACCAGATTGTTTTTTTTTTCTTCTCTAATTCCAAGTCCTCTTGCTCCTATCTACACTATAGGTTGGACCAAAAACTTCTGCTGCATTATGTTACAGTGTAAGCAAGATGCAAATGGGTGATAATCACAAGACACTGGGAGCAAAGAGAGACAGCAGTTGTAGTGGCTTGATGTGGCTAACTGCTGTTGACCATTTGTCCCCTTCCCTACCCTAGCCTTGCTTCCATCCAAGAATGGCCTTGGCTTTTTCTGTAGCCACTCAGGAGATTTCAGATATGCTAGGGAGAGAATAGCAGCCTATTGTCTCCAAAAACGTTTGACTTTCCAGCTGGGTAGGCTGTTGGCTATGTTACCAAGTTGGAGAGTTAGGCCTCTTGCAACTGAACTGCAGCTCTGAAAATCACTAATGATCTTTCACAAACTGGTCAGGGAACTGAGTTTTTTTTCCAAGGCTTGTTTATTTTTGAAGATAAAACCCTTATACACATGCACACACTAGTATTCAGCAACCAGAGTGATCTCTTAAGATCCTGGTTTGACTGTCTCTATGCACACGACTTCTTGGCCATGTCCCTGTTCTCAGATATGATGCTGCCACTTACACGTATAAAGTGGCACAGGAATCAGGGAGGTCATGTTTCTGCATTCACAACATTACACAATGATGATATAATTCCCAGGCATCCTTCCTCCAAGGTATCAGCTGTTAACTCCAGGCAGTTTGGGTGAGGGAAAGATTCCAGATTCCATCTGGAATCACAGGGTGATCTGTGCTTAATTCTTTTGCTGTGGCACAGCCACAGAAAATTCACTTTCTAGGTTAAAATGAAGAAAGATTGAATTGTTTTCTTGCAATGGCTTCACATGCTTTCTCCATTGGTTGCCTCTAGTCACTGGAATAGTTTTTTATGCACTGGCAGTATAAATACTATCATTAGTCACATGTTGACTCACATTCAAGGTTTTAACGTCAATAATGTGGTGATGCAGTTTTCACAAAGCAGGTAAGAGTTACGTTACCAGGTGATGGTTAAAGCTCTTTCAACATCTGGAGGTAGTAATGCATGTTGATCAGAAATTCCTGTCTTTTGCTAGTCCCTGTGCTCAGAAAAGAGTCTGAGAACTTTGGATATATGAAGGTGACTCCACTTCTGAGAAACTGCTGTTTCAACAAAAGTTGATATCATAAGCAAAAAAAAACTCCTATAGAGTCTAGATCTGGAATGAAACCTGTAATATTTGTAATTAGAGTTGGACAGCGTAAAATAATTTCTAAGATGAGTTACTTTGGGTAACATGCTACTGTACTAAAAGATCAGTCAGATTTAATTACTTTTTCATCAACTCAAAACAGGAGCATTGAAAATTGAAGTTCAGTTGTGATGTAAAAGTTAGATGACATAGAGTAGGTATTCTGTAGCAAGTAATGACATGTGGAAGTATTTCATTTTAAACCAGAAGTTGTCTGAAACTGGTAATTATTTTTGCAGTTCACTGCAAATTCAGATGACTTCTGCGGCCTGAGTTTCTCTGTTTTATATTTATGGTAGTATGCCAATGAATTTTTCACTTAGAAGTTTCAGAGTGTTTACATTAAGCTTTTTTGAAGTGACAGTGAGCACAGATTATATCATTCCAGATGCCTCCTAACTTTTGAACTACTGTGAGATGACAAATTAATTCATAGTGAATTCCATACAGTAAAAAAAAAAAAAAAGGTATTTCTCCTTTTCTGCAGCCAACAGGTAAGCCACTGGATAGCAGTGCTTAAGGAGAATAGCAATGCTTAAGGACAATAGCAAGTAAATAGGTCTCACAGGCAGGACTTTAATGACATTGCTGGTAGCACTTGGCTGATTTTGTAGTACATGGTCCTAGGAGAAAACATGGAGAAGGTTCGTTCCACTGCAGTAGCTGGAGCCATGAGGGAAAAAGGAAAATCTCTGCTATAGCAGACACTGATCTGGAAGCTCATTCTAGATGATGTATAGTTCTAGGAAGTTAGTTTTGAAATGGCTCTTTTTCTTGCTAGGGGATTAGAAAGAAGTAAAGAAATCACAATCACCTGTTGCTGTTATGGGAGAGGAGAGAAGGAGGCAGCTTTTCATAGCAAACTGCAAGTGTAGGAGTTCAGCTGAGCACTGGAACTCTAAGGAGCTGAGGCTGTGAGCTCAGGAGCAAACTACCCCAGGGTAAGTTTTAGATTCCTTGTTTCTCATCAGGTGGCCAAGAGCACCTGTCTATGAACACACACTTGCTAGTGTGAGGAAGCAGCATGGCCTTCTTTCACTATGGAGTAAGTTGTGTTGAATAAGCTTATATTTGCCAGAGGGTCAACATGGTGCATGTGCACAGGCATGTAACACAGGGGGAGCTGATGCATGGTAACCAAGGGATTTGTTCACATGCAAGTCCAGAATGTCGTTCATGAATGCATCTGCTGAGATAGTGCCTCACTCTGGCGACACTAAGCACGTGTAATTCCACAGCAGGGCCAGAGATGCTGGCCTAGAGGCAATTTGGTGCTGAACTGATGACCTCTGACTTAGGCCCCCTTTAAAGGCCTTTAAACTCACTAGTTAGATGCAGCAGTGCTGTAGCTGCTGCATTCCTGTGTGAATCAAGAAGTAGGACTAGGACTTCTCTCCCTCAGCTTCATCATTGACTTGTTTTTTTTGGCCTTGGACAACTCTCCTAGGCATTGTTTTGTTCCAGTTTTACAGATGGGAGTAGACCTATTTACCTCGTGGGAATGGTGTGAAGCCGTCCTTCATTAGTGCCTGCAAGCTGCTGTGAGATTCTTTGGAGGAAGGTGCAATATAGGAAGAAATGCACAAAAATAGTATCGGATAACTTTAAAAATTATGGGTGTTGAGGCCCCACAGAGATATAAATTTGGCTGAAGTTTAACCAAAGTGGTAAACTTAAATCCCTCTAAATTTTGTACAGGGAGGTATTCACTTAACATCTAATCCAGTTCCTGTTAAAGGGAAATATTTCAATGGGAGTGGGACCAAACCCTTATGTATCTCAGAGGGCTTTTGCTACTTTTTTTATTGCTGTTGTTACTGTTTGTTATTCTTGAGGTACTGAGATCAAATGGCCTGTACATCCACATGCATCCGTTCTGAACACTACAATGCAATGCTGACATTGACTGTATTGGATGAGTGTTTGTTACTCTGAAGTGTGTATGCTACTAAATAAATGAGACTGAAGGAAAAGAATACCTCTGCTGTCCTTTGGTCATGTGAGAATAATATCTTTTCTTCAAGAATTTCCTTAGGGAAGGGAGAAAAACAATATATTTTGGTGTTTCTTTTGCTTTAAGTCTTTAGCATCTGGTACTTCCTAAAGCAAAACCAGTTCTAAGACCAAATGGTGGAGGCAAATGATGGAGCTTGGTTCCAAAACTTATTGTATATGATACCTTTAGAACCTGATTCACACAGAGCTTGTCAGCTTCCTCCAAGGTAAGCTCTGTCTCAGAAATCTCAGTGAATAGCCTACAGCATATAAAAAAAATGTGCATCAAGAGGCGCTTGCCAGACTGAGAGCACTAAACTGTTCCCTGGGCAGTTTTGTGTGGACACAGGGAAGAAGCACTCAACACTCTAGGACTGGCAGCACTTCTGAGCAAGAGAAGGTGTATTCTTGCCACAGAGAATGTGCAAAGAGTACTTATAAGAGAGGGAAACAAATAGTTTCTCTATTAGTTAGTGTATCTTTATTTTGTGTTGCAAATATAGAAGTATACACTTGTCTAGCTTTAAATTGCATAGAAGCAGGAGTGTCATCTACTTATGTACAGTAGTCACCCAGAAAGGTAAGGTGGCAGAAGTGCTGCTGTGGTCAGAGGTAATGACAAATCAAAACCTATTCTCATGACTTTTCCATTTGTGTGATGTGATGGGAAGATGTTAGGCATGGTAGCACTAAGGTCTATGTATGGGATTGAGAAGGGTGGACAGCCAGGAGGAGAGCAACAGGAGAAACTGTCTCACACAGTTCAAGGGTCTGTTTCTGACACAGCTGTCAAGATGCAAATACAGTGGGGGAAACATATTCCCGGCAGCAGCATTTTCTTCTCTTTCAGGAAAATAGGGGGAGTGTTTTGGAGGTGAAGTTACACTTGGAGAAGCCCATACCTATTTTATCAGCCTTGGAAAGCTTTTTTAGTGCACACCAGCCCATGGGCAAATTAACTGAGAACTTAGCTCAGGAAAAGGGTTGATATGGGGGGGAACAACACACCTTAAATCTGTGCAGTTAAAAATTCTGTTTGTTTAAAGAAAAAAATGAGATGCAAAGCATTTATATTAAGAAGAGCAAGGATTACAAAGAAATGACAAGGAATATGAACAAATGTGAAAAAGTGGAGAGACAAATTGAAATTTCCATTGTTGTTTTGTCTTTTGTTAATCAGTCCCTTCTTTAAAATGTAACTATGAGGTTGTGTGAAGCAACATAAAGTATTAATGCTAAACACAGTCCAAAACCAACTAAATACATACAATTACAAAACTAGTTTGGTAATTATAAAAGACAGATACCTGTCAGGATGAGCGATTTCTAACAACCCTATAAATGGCTGATTCTGTGGTAGGGAAGTGGTGGAAGATTTTTCGCATGGACAAGATCAAATTAATCCCAGATCTTCGGCTCAAGTCATTCCTCTAGGAAACAAAATTAGGTTTTGGCTTCCAGTTGCCAAATTAATCTAATTTTGACACTATGGGTTTAACTCATTGGTGATGCACTGAAAAATGTCTCCTTAAAAAGCAGTTTCACACAAGTTGTATTTTGCAATGCTAACAGTTGAGCATTATGAAATCTCTGATTGTACAAACAGTGAGTTTCTCAGAATTAAAGGACTGAATGTTGTAGTGGGTATCACTGCAATTGTTATTTTTTCTTTTGAGATAAAATAGTTTGTACAGCATTTAGCATTCAACATGACAACAGGAGCAATATTAAAGTTATTTCCTCCAGGATATTAATTAAAAATTCATTATCTGTGAGGTTTTTTGAGCAGTATCTAAAAAAAGATTGTTACAGGTCAGAGATTCATGGCAATACACTGACTGAAGATCATTCCATTTGGGAGAGTTAAGAGCTTGTACAAGGTGAGGTTGCTAATGCAGATTCTTTTAAAATTCCCAGCTCTTTCTTTTAGTGCCCATTTGGTACCTGTATCTCCATGTCTTGTTAGAGGAGATTGCATCTGGCTCAGTACAGCCCTGAGCTAAATGCTCTTGTAAACCATCAGAGTCTGTCTTGGAAATAAATAATCAATACATGCTTACTTTACTCTTACAATTGCTCAACACCCCACTCGTGATCACTCTTAGGGATAAAATCCTGGTCAGGATAGAATTCTATTCAGTCTCAGTGCAGCTTTGTCTATGTGCTTCCTGTAAATGAGTACCTTGATGCAGCTATTCAGTAAAAACAGGTATTTGTGCAACATGCTGGACTTGCACTTTGTTTGTAAAGTGAAGGCATAGCTGCAGCCAAGACTGCCCATGGTGCTGGCAATAGATCTGTGCTCTCCTCTCACTTCACTTTTCAATGGCTTCTCTGGTTTTATCACTACTGACCTTTCCAAATTTGTGAATTATGTTGAGGCAAGTGCTACACAGGGAAAACAGTAGTAGCTCAAGCTGGTAACTATCTGGACAGTAGGGATTGTGCCTGCTTCTCACTGGAATCTTGGAATCTCATTTAAAAATATGAAGAACTGTTTTTTGTCTGCTATATCATTAAAAGTCTCTGGGAAGAGAATGTAGTATAGGTAACTTCCCATGGCTTCTGAACAAGCCAGTATTGCATTCCTATTGCCACCAGTTTCCAGCTCCTGCTAATGGCTAAGAAGCATTGAAAGCAGAATCATAATGGGCCTGCAAAAGCATGGCCATGATCAGCAGTGCTCTGCTCAGGAGAGACAAGGGCTGAAGAGTGAGCTGGTGTCACATCTACTGCAGCTGAACCAGGATCACTGCCCTCTGCTGTGGCCTTATCTCATATTCAAGGAGGAAGGGACCAAGTGGCTGGCACCAAGTCACAACTGCTGCAAAGTTTGATAGGCCATCTTCGGGGGAAAAAAAACCTACTAGTGCATGAACCATAAAAGTAATACCATCTGAAAGCTAAGGACAAACTGATGAAATTCAAATTAGCTGAAAATAAACACATTTATTTTTGACTAGCATGGTCCAGAGGTGGCCAGTCAGAAATATGACCAAAAATGTTAGCCTTTGCAAGAGGAAAGAATGAGAAAGTTTCCTGCTAAATGGGCTTTTCCATTTCATCTAACTGGGCTGTAGCAACTCCTGGATATACGACAGGACAGGCAATGAACTAAATGTGAGAGAAGCTAGAGATCTAAAGCAAAGGTGAAATGGGAAGAAGGGCATGAGGCAAGGTCATCCATCTCCCTTGGTCACTGAACGCATCAATGCCCACAGTTCTACTGAAATTTGCCCCACACAGTGGGGCCCCTCCCTTCTGACCATCTGTCCTTTTACAACATGATGGTTTGGAATTATTTCCATACCATATGGGTCTTTGGTGAAAGGTGACTATTATCATCCTTTGTGTCTGGAAGTCATAGAAGGATTGGTGTGAAAAGGGACCTTCAAAGATCATCTATTCCAACCTCCCTGCTCAAGTAGGTTTACCTACAGCAGGTTGCACAGGATCATGTCTGGGTGAGTTCTGAGTGTCTCTGGAGCAGGAGACTACACAGCCTCTCTGTTTCAGTGCTCTGTCACCCTCAAAGTAAACAGGAGGTTTTTTCCTCATATTCAGGTGGAATGTCCTGTGTTTCAGCTTCTGCCTGTTGCCCCTTGTCCTGTTGCTGGGTACCACTGAAATGAGTCTGCTCCCATCCTCTTCACACCTGCTCTTAAGATATTTTTATGCTCTGAAATGACATTGTATAGAACTGCCCATTCTAAAGTCAAAGGCCTAAAACTATACAAAGCGTGGAACAGATACTAAGTCAGACCAATAAAGCATAATCCTGTGCTGAAGATGCCTTTCACTGAGGACCATTCAGACTCTTCACTCTGTGCTTTTTTATTTTTACCACAGCTCAGTAGTGTCCACTCTGACTGATGGAAAGGACAGAAGTCTGTGTGGTCAAAGCAAACCCACACCTGCTAGCCCTCACCCTTGGACTGCAACTGATCACTAAGCATAAAGCATATACCAGAGAACCTCTTGACTTAGAAAGGAGCCAGAGGAGTCTACAACTGGCATCTCACTACACAACTTGATTACACACAAAGCATGTAATTTGCCACTGTAAGTTGGCAATGTGACATTCAGGAGTGGTACAAGGACAGAATGCTTCCAAGACTGTTCAGACTTAATCCAAATTATTTGCCTTTTCAATCTCCTTATTTTGCAGCTTTAATCCATAAACATCCATTTAGATCCTAAGCAACTGAAGAAAGCCATAGAAATGAGCTGTCTTGGAAACAAATGACTACCTTTATCAGCAAGTCTGCATTTGCAAGGCAAGAAACAATTACTACCTGCTCAGCTGTGTGAAGCCAAGTCATGGTTTTAGTTTTCTCAAATGGTTGAGCTATTCTACTTTCCTGTAAAAAGAACATCCCAAGTGGGGTTTGCATTAGATTTCCCTTCACTCTTCATCTCCTTTGCATTACTTTCTACCTCAGAATATTAAAACCAAGAACTCCAGCATACCAAATGTGAGATAGTTGCCCAATGTAGTAGCTTAGTGCTTACCAATACAGTGCAGAGAATACTGAATATCAAAGTACTTACAAAAATGAAGTTAATTTTAAGTAAAGTCCATTAAAAGATGAAGACAGTCCATTTCTCATCATGCCATTCAGCTCACCCTTCCTTGAAAAACCACCTGCCCCTTTGATGCCAGGAGCTGTGAGGAAAGCAAATCCCATGAGGCAAGCAGCACATTTCCTTCACTACTCAAAGGAATACTATCAGCTCCACAGCTACTGCTTTTTTAATGGTAAATGTTTTCCTCTTCATTGCTTGTTTACAAAGCACATGCTCAGAGGAGCCTGAATTTTTTTTTTCCTTCTTCCTACTGCTTCCAATTTGAGCAATAGTTTCCACAAGGTCTACTAATAAAACAGATGCAAATGTGGCTGCTATTTTTTTTACTTCCCTTATTGTGCACAAGCATTAGCAATTCACCAGGACTGTAAAAAGCTCTCAGGAATGTAGCAGCCTTTGCAAGTTGGTTGCTGCTGGCACAGCACATTTTTGGATTCTTGGTTCAGAAAGAAGCACAATCTATGTTGGTCATTATTTCCATCCAAATACTGCAGCTGGATGATAGGTCTATTTCTTTTCACCTGAGCATATTGAAAAGGAGTTCTTTCCTTAGGAGCTGTATTCTGAATCAGACAAACAATGCCATTGTTCTCCACTTCTAAGCTGGTTCAGTGGAACACTTTTGAAGGACAGAGATAGAAATGAAAGTGTCTTTAACAATCTGGGATCCAGCAGGTAGACAGAGGAAGCAGAAAATTGCTGATGTTGGAACTTCACCCATCTGATGGAACTAAAGCAGAGGAAGTAAGTGACACAGGAAGCAGTCCTTCCAGACACACACATTCCCTGATCTTTGGAAGAACCATTTCTACTATACAGGGGTAACACTCAGGTCATCTGACAAAGACAGACCAGAGTCTCTCTCTCTTGATGTCTTCTCTGTTTTACAAAAAGAATTTTCATCTCTGTGCAGACTGGAGCTCCTTAGCACAGCTGCTCTGACGTCTGCCAAGGCTGATGGCTGGTGCTCAGCACTGTAGCACAGGTCATCATAAGCATAATTTACATTGCCACAGGGGAAAGTCTGGAGTTTCACCAGTTCAATCCCACTGATATCCAGGTGAGGGCAGTTTCTTTGACTTGGAGATGCTGGAGATGCCCGAGAGCTGGGAGAACTGCAATTCCCATCAAAGCCTGAATCTTCCCGCTCTGGATTTGCTTTGAGCTTGGAGCTGGGGCTGAAGTGACAGATATTCTCTAGCACCCATGATCCATATGTTGGGTTCCAAAGATTTTTTGTTTTGTTTTTAAGTCTGTGGGCTGATGGGTTGCTGAGCTCCAGCTTCTGGTTTGAGGTCTGCTGGAACCACAACCCACTGTTGAAATCACTGAGGCATGGCAGGCTGGGCCCTCGGGCAGTCCAGTTGCTCAGGTTCTCCACCAGTAGCTCTTGTGGACATTGTACAAGTTTGTGCCCAGCATGGTGGGATTCCAGTGTCTTGGGTGTTATCTGAGGTGTGAGAGAAGGGCTTACCAGCAGTGGCACTATCCCACTGGAAATGTTTGGGCGCATGACCGTGCTCCCTTCATCCTCCGGTGCGGGGCTACACTCCATGGGCAGCTCAGTGTTGATCACATCAGGGTCCTGAAAAAGAGAGACAAGAATCTGATACACCTTCAGGGTGACTGTCACAGGTTTGGGCAATACTCCTGCATATCACAAAAGGTGCTATGTTCCATCTGGATATCACATGCTGTTGAGACTTACATGCTTCCTTTGAGAAGAGACTGTGCTTCATTGAAATCAGTGACTAAGGTGGGGGTCTGTAGTGTAAAATTTTTCTTTTGAAAGGTTGAATCCAGACCTGTATTTATTAAATGCTACTGGCTGGTGAACTCACTGTGCCATTTCATTCCCCCTCTCCACAACTATTCAGCTGTGGCTTTTGAGCCACATTAGGCAAGGTCAGAATATGGACCTTGAGAAAGACCTAAGTACCTTTCCATCATGAAATGAAGGGCAAATTGCAATTGAGCAAGCTGAGAGCTAAAAGCATCCATTTCACAAGAACAGTGTATGCTCATTATGGTTGGGTGGAAGATGGGAGAGTGAGGATGGGCACTGGAAGAGCCAACAGCACCACCACACTAGTAATGTAATTATATCAGTCTGTCAGGACCCTTCACTTGCTTTAGGGACTAAAGCTAACGTCTTTGGATAGTTGGCATTCAGTGGATTATCATCCACCTGGATACCAAAGACCAGTACCTGTGTGCAGTACTTGATCCTTTCCAGGATGGTAGAGAAGTTTGGCCGATACTCTGGACTGTGCTGCCAGCATTGTGTCATGATCNAGTATAATAAATAATATATAACAAATAACTAATATATAAATATGTAATAAATAATATATAATATAGTATAATATAAATAATATATAATAATATAATATATAATTTCTATATCCCTGGTTCCTGTCTGATTGGGGAGCCACTATATAAAGCAAATGCTGTATGCTCTAAGCTGTATACAAGAGGGAGTAGCTCAAGAGACATTTAGCAATGCCCACCTAACATAGAAGGCAATCACATTCCCTGAGTAGAGGTGTCTTTGTCCACATTTTTGACACCTACTATACCTTGGCTTGTGAGAGTAAGGAAATACTTACACTGGCCCTGGACAGTTTTTTGGTGGATCCATTCTTCCTCCACTGGTGACAAATTCCAGCACTTCCTGATTGGTTTTGCAAGGGTAGGGCATGTAACCTAGAGAGAAAATCTCCCAAAGCAGCACTCCAAAGGACCTGTGTCAGAAACCAGCCAACAATACCAATCAGGTTTCATTTGTGCTCCACAAACCTAGCTTGTAGCTGTGTAGGCAGCACCAACAGCAATGACCTTTCAAAGCTACAGTCCAATAACAGTAATGTGCAATTAGTGTGATTATGAGTCAATGTTTACATAAAAAGACACCCCAATCAATCAAAACCTTTGCTNAATATACAATAATATACGATAATATACAATAATATATAATATATAATATAGTATAATAAATAATATATAACAAATAACTAATATATAAATATGTAATAAATAATATATAATATAGTATAATATAAATAATATATAATAATATAATATATAATTTCTATATCCCTGGTTCCTGTCTGATTGGGGAGCCACTATATAAAGCAAATGCTGTATGCTCTAAGCTGTATACAAGAGGGAGTAGCTCAAGAGACATTTAGCAATGCCCACCTAACATAGAAGGCAATCACATTCCCTGAGTAGAGGTGTCTTTGTCCACATTTTTGACACCTACTATACCTTGGCTTGTGAGAGTAAGGAAATACTTACACTGGCCCTGGACAGTTTTTTGGTGGATCCATTCTTCCTCCACTGGTGACAAATTCCAGCACTTCCTGATTGGTTTTGCAAGGGTAGGGCATGTAACCTAGAGAGAAAATCTCCCAAAGCAGCACTCCAAAGGACCTGTGTCAGAAACCAGCCAACAATACCAATCAGGTTTCATTTGTGCTCCACAAACCTAGCTTGTAGCTGTGTAGGCAGCACCAACAGCAATGACCTTTCAAAGCTACAGTCCAATAACAGTAATGTGCAATTAGTGTGATTATGAGTCAATGTTTACATAAAAAGACACCCCAATCAATCAAAACCTTTGCTCAACCTCCAAAACAAGTTTTGCAGAGGTTTCAAAATCTTTAATAACTCTGAAGGTGTTGTTTCTGCTGCATTCATTATTAATAGAGCAGGAAATGCCACAGTGCCCTTGGCTGTGT
The DNA here is from genome assembly GCA_013400175.1 of Phainopepla nitens. Lineage (NCBI taxonomy): Eukaryota > Metazoa > Chordata > Aves > Passeriformes > Bombycillidae > Phainopepla > Phainopepla nitens. The sequence continues at coordinate 160,890 of VXBQ01005811.1, forward strand.
ATGGTCTAACTAAAAAGAACTGTTAGATCTGGCATGGACATTTCTTGCCTTACTTTGGAGAACTCGGGATGTTTGTGTTGAGGAATACATTTGGTACTGGTAACTTGGCTGCAGGTTGAGCTCTGGGTGGCAGAAGCCCAAGACAAGAGGCTGTGACCTGGCACTGACCCCCTGCAAAACAAGGGACAAGGACCTGTGGCACTGTCAGGTGACCAGACACTCAGAGACGCAGCAGGAGCCAATGACTCCAGACTTTGGCTCACTTACTGTGAGGCTATAAAAGCCCAGGGTTTCCTTTGTTTGGGGCCCCTCCTCAGAGGAAGGAGCTAAAGTTGTTATTCTGTTGTTGCATCTTGATTAAATTATTTTAAGGATCCTGACAGTCTGAGAGTCTTCTGTGGGAAACTTGGGGCCAAGCTGGTGAGGAAACCCGGTCTGACAGTGAGCGGGGTGGTGTAGCTGTGAGGGGGCCTCTACCCACCTCAGATGGTACAAGTGTGACTTCTGGAGTGGCTCCTGGATGGTCAGGCAGGGACCTTCAAATGTCTCCTTAATATTTTTTATCAGAGCTTCAGAATAAAATGCTCAAGTACAAAACCAAGGAAGAGAGACAGTGAAACTGAAAGGCAGCAGCATTTCTGATAGGAAATGTTGAGCTTTTTTACATCCACAGGTCAGAGAGTCAGTGTCACTGGAAATTATGTATGACTTAGACACAAGGAAGTCAAGAGAGTTCTGCCAGGATGTCAGCAGGGTCAGAATTTTCAGTCACTTTTTGCTACAAAGGCCAAAGTAATTTCCAGTATATGCATGTTACTTATAATAGCCTATTACAGGAACTGTAGCACTTTCCTTCAAAATATTTAGTGCTAGCTGCTCACAGTTAAGCGCTGATAAGCAATCCCTATCTTCCGGCATTGCTAACAACTTCAGGAAACTGGGTCAGTGTGGCATTTGAGGGAATGCTTCAGTACAACATATTGAAGGATCTACTGTACAGAGAAAGAAGTGTTCTTAAGCAACTGGAAAGCTTCCATTCCCCAGCACCTGTGCATGAATGTGCTACTGTTGAGGGGGTGCTTATTTTAAAGAAAGCTCAAGTTGCATGAGAAAGCAATACATAAATATTGTTTCCTCAGCAACCAGCAAGGACTTCTGATTAAATCTGCTGTCATTTTATACACAACAAGAAAAAATATACAAAAGAGTAATCCTGGGTGGTACAGAGAGAGTAATTTACAGGGTATATAAGCAGACCCTGTCACTGATGGAAACTGGAAAATTCTGAAGGCTGAGGGAAGTATTTGATGATATTTGTCTGGATTTTTAACTGAGACTTCTTGAGAATCTAATCTGCTTTTGCTTTTTACTTCTTGATTGGCTTTATGTGATACTTTACATTTATGAATAGCAAATTCCTATTAGCTCTATTTACATTCTACTTTTAAATTCTTGTTCTGGATTCTTTAGCCATACTTCTACAAAGTGCAGTGGGAAGACTTCTCATATTTTTCTGAGAAATTCTGACTTTTTTTAAGGCTCCTGCTGAGCACACTTTTTTTTTCTTGAGCAGTACATTTCTCGATGCTTTTCAGTGAGTAGCAGAAGTGATTAAAAGACATTTATTACCAGGTATCAGTCTTGGAGGTGAAAATGCCCTCTAGAAAAGCTTCTGGTGGCATCCACTTGACAGGAAGCATGGCTCTTCCTCCCTTGCGGTAGTAACTTGCTCTGGGAAAGATAAAATGCACAGAGAACGTCACACAGCCTGAAAGGGCTTTGACATAGAAAAGATCTTATCACCACAGAAACAGCAGCTGGGGATTGCATGTAGCAGTGGGGGACAAGTGAGAAAAAGGAAAAGTCATCAACACAAATAGTGCATTGGAGCAGGATTTTATATCCTCTTTGCAACTGAGATGGAAACCGAGAATGTTTTTGTGCACAGCTGAAGACATCAAACCTGCCAATGCTTTGCACAGGGTGTTGGTGCCACAAGTCTTCTTGACATCATGAAGTGATAATTATGGCTGCTGGAGGATTTTAATTTTAATTTCAATTTAAGATTGTTTATGATCAAGTAGCTAATAAATTTGCTTATGCTTGCTTTAGTGTCCACAAGTGTTTGTAGTTTCCTGGGACCACAGTTGAAGTGGATTGGTTCATAAATGTAGATGTGTTAATTTACAGTCTGTTAACACAAGTTAGTTAACTGCTCATCAAATTCAGAAACATAATGGATGGTTCCACTGCTTCACATATCATGAAACTGTTCAAACCTGTCAAAATAATATAGATTACTAAGTTACTCACAGAACTGAAATTGCTCTTCACTTACCTGTAAATATCCCTGGCCATTCCAAAGTCACCAATTTTGGCTATTCGTCCTGCTCCAGTACAGGTCAAAAGGCAATTCCTTGCAGCTATATCTCTTAAAAAAATATTAAAAATTAATTCCAATTCTAAACTTTTAAGTAGTTAAAGGAATAAAGAAAAAGTACTAGACCCACTCCTGCAAGTCTTACTTGAATAATCTTTACACAAATGAGAAGACCCCTGTTAAAATAAGAAAGAATTCCAGTTACATTATAATTTTTGTTAAGCACAATTCTTAAACTGCATTTGAATCTTATCTTCTACCCAGCATTTGCCAAGCTTTCCCCATTCACACTTTCTTTCACTAAGGAAGAAAACAGCATCAGTATCAGAAGAGGAACAGAACCAATCTCTTTTGCTTCAACCACATTATGACAGATTTCTTTCTTGTTCTATTTTTTTTAAAGAGGGACATCTCAGCAGTGTCCTCATCAGTTACAGATGTGATGCTGTTGAAGAGTCTTAGTAAACTGCTTGAAAAGTTATGTAGAACCAGATTTGGTAATCTGTTGCTTTGTTACTTCTGGATATCTCCCATGGAATCAATCAAAGCCCCATATGGAAGCAGCTGTTTGCTGGGTGCTAGTTTAGCTTGTGAGAAATGGAAGTGATGCCTTCGTGGCCAAGACTAAAATATTTCTGTTCATTTTGAATATCCACTCTGAAAAGAAGCTCATTAAAATCATAGCACTGTGGGGGTCCTGTTGACTGCCAAGAAAAATAAGCTCTTTGAACAACTCATATGTTTCTTCCCATTGCCAACTTTGAAAAATCTCTGAGGATTTAGAAGTCAGGTTCAGCTTGCTCTTTACTATCAGCGGTGACTCCTAGATGACAATTCCTGCCTTGCAGAGGCTTCTCTACAGCCCCACTACACTACCTTTTACCCCTAGGATTCCTGACATCTGTAATGAAAGCCTTCTGCATTTCCCAACCCACCCTAAGTAATGCTGACATCACTAACAAATACTAATACAAAACCTGAGGGAAATTCAGATTTACTGAATTGTTGGCTAAGACAAAATAAATCCATTCCCAGGTTGCTTATATTAGAGACCTAACAGTGCAAAGATTGACCCAGAGATTTTTTTTTTTAAGTCATACTCTGCTGTTACTAATACAGTAGGATTCTAAAAGATAACGCTGTACTGATTAGCTCAGAAGTTTCCAATTAAAATATTGATTCTCTCATGTAGGAGAGGATCCAAGTGCCAAAATTTGTTGCACATTCTTACTGCTCTTTTTTAATGACAGAAATCTCTAACCTTTTTCCACCGGAACTTCCTTATTGCAAAATAAAGGAGTCTGAAAACTGTTTCAGATGTTCTAATCATAAAGCCATATAACATATTGCCATATCTCAGCCTCCTGGTTTTTTGCTCCAATGGCTGCTTGCCATTGTTTCCCTGGATTTCCCCAGCCCCTGCCCACTGTTTCCCATCTCTGTGCCATGCAGCCCCACGTGCAGGTACACATGCTGCACGTGTGGGTGAGTCAACTGCCTGCCTGCACATCTCCAGGCTGCACCTTGGTTTGGTTAGAGCCTGTGGGACTCTCTGGTGGGCAAGGGCTCTCCCCTCCTTTACACACAAGTGCTGAACACAACATGTGCTTCACAGTAAGGAATCCAGCTGCCCACTATGCCTAGGAACATTATGAGCTGAAACAATTCTTAATCAAAAACGAAGGATTTAAATACCCAACCAGGAGTTTGAAAGGATAACTACAACTTTTATTCCTTCTATAATATTTTGTTCTTATTTGAAGCATGCTATATCAACATTTTTCTGCTCAACAAATAAACAAAAAGGAATTTGAAGAGACAAATATGGGCTTCCCAAGACCATGCAAGCAGGTCTGTCAGTGAGTTGGGAAGGAGCTCAGTGATGCTCACTGAAGCTCAGTGAGCTTTTACCTGAGATGTGTTTTTATCTCCTGTCATCCTTGATCTACCCTTCTCTAGTCTTCGGCTCAAATGTCCTGTGCTGGTGGGATAGGGAAAGCATTTAAAATCGGGAGATGAGAAAGGGAATAAATAGCTTGTTTCCTTATCAGCCAACATAGAGTGACACTACCATCTAGTGGACTAGAGGGCTAATCTCAACCGTCTTTACATTGCAGGCAGCCGAAAATTAGTGCTTAAACCCTCTCACTTGGGTTTAACCCAAGCACATTGCTCTCCCTCCAGGACTGCAAAGAACAGTGCAGAGTCTAACTCCTAAAAAACCCCAGGGAGATCCACCTGGTCATCTAAGCACAAGTCTGTATTGGTAAAGGAAATAATCTGTCTCTCCTATGGAGATTAGTCTTGTCTAATCCACTGCAAATAGAAACTGTATGAGCCTCACGTACTTTGAGACACATCAGAAGAGACTGTTTCTCCTTACCTGTGGATGAAATGATTCTCTTCCAGATATTTACAGCCACAGGCAATATCCCTAGCTATATTCAGCAGGTCCTGCATTGTTAGCGTGGATGGTTGATTCTGGAAAAGGACATTCAATGGTAAGGGAAGGATCGTGACGCAGAAGAATATAATTCAGGCAAGGGGTAATCAGAGAAGGACAGAAGAAGAGAAAGGGAGAGACATACATACAGGATAGGGGAAGAGTTAAATGAGTCAGGAGCAAAGAGGAACATAAAGCAGGTCAAAGCAAAGAGTTAGAAAATGAGTAAACTCTTCTTTAATCCCAAAAACTTTCAGGAGACTTCACCTCTCTTGAGCACCTTACAGGACCTCAAGCTGGTAAGAGATTTATGGCTGGTGTGAATAGCCTGTTAAAGGGGGTGGGAGAGAACTATTCCCTACTGTATTATGTGAAATCAAAAGACAAGCAGGTTTAAAAGGTGAGATAGATGAGGGAAAAAAAAGCACCCACTTTTAAAGAGTGAGTCAATAAATTTCCAACAGAAATTAGTGCATGAACAAGCGAGAGAGAGAATAAAGATGCACAAGTGCACATCTTCACACCAATATCCGCATTCATCAGCTTATCTGTCCTGGTAGAACAACAGTGAAGAGTATGCAAAAAAGGGATGCTTTACTACAGGACTCCAGGACTGGTACTAACCCTTCAACATCTGCACTTCCCTAAGAACAATAAAGAAGACTTTTTCCAAGGAGCTCTGCTTATTTTCACCCTCTTACATGGTTTTCCATAGGGCAATTTTTATCAGTTTTTCTCTAGGAACTTCTTTATTGCTCTCAGGAAGGGTGAGGAGAAATTACTACACTGCTAATCAAAGCCTGAGATATATCAAATCAATTAGGCTCAGCTCTTCAACTGGTATAAATTTGTGCCTCTCCGTATGGTGCCAATGCGCACCTGCTGAGGATTTAGTGCTATGAATTCTGATTATAACTTTAGCTTCTCACATGCCATCACAGTACACTGAAAACAAAGCAGGTATTGAAAAAAGAAAGACCAATTATTTACAGTCTAATTGACAGAGAAGTCTAGAATGGCAGGACAGGATTTTACCTCCTCAGATACTAATAGAGTGGAGTTTCTGGCCCTGTCTTGATTTTGTCTCACAGACACCTGCTTGCGAACAGACCCAGGTATCTGGAAGTCTGTGGGAGCTGGGACACACACATGGCCTAGCTTGGCTTCAGTGCCTTTATCCAGTTGATAAAAACATAAAAGCAGTCACACTAAAAGCAATCACAAGCCTTGCAGGGAAGTCTTCTCACCATCCTGGGTCGGTTCTGCCGAAGAAAGCTCTTCATGTCTCCTCCAGCCATGAGCTCCAGCAGAATGAAGCGAGGCAGTGTCTGTAGGCTGACACCAATGCACTGCACGATATTTTGGTGATTGAACTTACTGAAAGCCAAGGTCACAGCACATGGAAGAGAAACATAGCGTTAGTACCTGGCCAACATCCATCCATTCTCATTGTGCCTTGAGATTTGAAAATCTGGACTGAAGCAAATCCAGGTGCGGTTACCAAAAAATCTTCAGCCATATCAAAATGCCTCTCTGGTTATGACAGCCCCAAGAACAGAGTTATGCCTGGTTTTGCCCATGAAAAGCCTTCAACAGAAAGTATGAAAAGCTAAAAGCAAAACAGAGTTTTCTGTTTGTCTTTGAAGACAGAATCTAATGGTCACACTGACTGAAAGATGAAAGTAACATGAGAAGAATAAGAAAGTTAAGCATGCAAATTTCATTGTCATTTATGATAGGAAGTGCTGTTTGGTGGGGATTTTAATCCAGCATTGGTTATTTCAGACATAGTGCTGTCTAATTTGGGGGACTCAGTTCAGTGTTTAGTCTGGCAGAGGTATTCAGCTAATACCTACTGCAGCAGCTGCTTATGTGAGTCTGATTTTTACAAAAGGAAGCTGAGGGTGTCACGAAGCACAGTAAGACTCAGTCATTAGACAGCAGCGTCTTCCCTTAGATAATTATTACCTGGATAATAAAAGAACTAAAAATAGAAAGGAAGCTGGGGAAGAGAGAGAGTCGTGATACTAAGTGAATCAAGGCACTCCTTAATTGATTAAAATTGCTCTTTGAAAAAACATACATCAGTGTTACCTCCTGTTCAGCTAACAATGTTCTTGCAGACTGTAGAGAGTGGCACTATGTCATGAGATGCATGCTTTAATAGTAGAAAACCAACATCTAAGTATGAGCTGGGCCAGACAATGAGAAGAGGAACTTCACATTGCACAAATTCAAAATGTATAAACTCCAAATATTTGCAATCAACCTCGACTATATTACTATTTTTAAAGTCACCCTTGAGCCTACTATTGTTTTAAGATTATGGATTTCTGTTAGTGCAATAAATTCTAAGGCTGGAATACCTAAAGTACAGGTAGTACAGGAGTGGCTGTCTGCTATCTTTTCCAATAAGGTTTTATAGATCTTATAATTCACTGTCAGAAGTTTATGCACATATAAAGGCTCTGTCAAGCTTGCAAAGACACCAAATCAAATGCAGAACATGTTTGTACAAAAATGTTGTACCTTCTTACTCTTTTGAACAGGACCAGCAGAACCAATCAACAGCAAGTTTTGTTAAATTGTAATGATTTTTGGGTGGGATAGAGTTAATTTTCCTCACAGGAGCTGCTATGGCACTATATTTTGTATTTGTGATCAAAACAGTGTTGATAACTCATTGATATTTTAGCTACTGCTTAGCAGTGCTTACACAGCATTAAGGTTTTTCACACACACACTCCGCCCCCGCAGCGAGAGGGCTGTGAGGACAAGAGGTTGTGAGGGGACACAGCCAGGACAGCTGGCTCCAGCTGACCAAAGGGACATCCTGTACTGTATGGTGTCAGGCTCAGCTATAAAAGCTGGGGAAAGGAGGAGGAGGAGGGGAAAGGGTCAATCAGAGATTGGCATTTGTCTTCCCAAGTAGCTGCTGTGCATGATGGAGTCCTGCTTTCCTGGGATGGCTGAACAGATGCCTGCTCATGGGAAGTAGGGACTGAATTCTTCAATGCTGCTTGGCTTGCTCACAGAGATTTTGCTTTACCTATTGAAATGTTTTTATCTCAACCATGAGCCTTCTTGTCCTTCTGATTCTCTTCTCCATCCCTTTGCTGTGTGCAGCCAAGTTGCCTACTAGCGTTAAAGCACCAGAGACAGGCAACAAAAGAACCTCTGTTACCTTGTTGGAGATCAACAAGTAGTACCTTTTATGCTACTAAAATGCCATCTGGTGAAAAATAAGACCAAACTTCTTTTCTGAACACAGGCAAGGGAAAAAATGATTCTATGATTACCTGCATTACTCTTTTCCCCCCTGCCCACCATCAGTAAAAAAACCCTTAAACTGTACCTGATAATCAATGCTTCCATCAGGAAATCCATCTCATCCTGCTCAGAGCAGACTTCTGGCAGGGTCTGTTCAGCGGTAAAGGCAGTGAAGGCCATCCCACCAAAGAATTGAGAATATTTGTGTGACCACCAGAGATAAAAGGAAAAAAAGAAAAGAAAAGAATGAGCATGTAACATGTAAATCACCTCAGGAGCCCAAGAGCAGGGGCTCGTCCTTTCAGTGCCCAGTTTATTGCACTGCATGTGACCCATTTGCTAGTTAAAATCAGAAGAGGAAACCAGTGATCTACTTGAAGATTTTTTTTGTGTGAATTGAACTCTATGCACAATTCTGGAGCAAAAATAGCTTCGTGTACACGTGAATAAAAATATTAAGAGGGGACTTGTAAACCTAGAAAGGTCTTTAAAATGACAACTGTTATTTATTCTCTCCTTTCTTTGTGTCCACATTGCAGCACATGCTTGCCTGTCATATGACACATACAGTCAATTAATTTAAATACTTGTATCACATGCCCCTAGGAGCTTTCTCTCCTGCCAGCAGATTTAGACAACATCTTCTGCTGATACAATGAACTGGATTACCACAAGTGAACAACATGCTGATCTCTTTCTGTTTGTCCCTGTGCTCTGGTGCTTCTTCCAGTTTGGATAGTGAAACTGAGCTGGGCAGTTCCAACTGCTTATTAGTGTCCTGGGTTTTCATGCACATTTGTACAGTGGCACAGGGAAGTTCATGACATGAAAGACAGGATGAATAACAGTAGAACTCATTTTCATTTATGAAGGCTATGTTCTTGAGCTGAGCTCATAGAAATAGATTTGGTTCTCTGAGTCACAAGCTTAAAAAATAACAGAAGCAGACTATGAGCATCCTTAACTTCAGGGATGAATAACTGAGAAATCCTGAGGCAACAGCAGTAATTCAGAGAAAACCAGCCTGTCATCTCTTGCCATTAATGACATGGGAAATGAGCGTGATATAGCAATATATATTCACAACAGCATCTTTAACACTGTGCAATATCAAGAGACTAGCTGAAAATTTCACATGCAGTAGAAAGCATAAAGGGAAGTAACAGAGAAACAACATAGATTTTTAAATACATCATGTGAAAAACTTAAGAGGAAGCACTCAAATCAAAGCTGATAATGTCTGGATGCAGCAATGTGTCCAAGCCTACATCACACGTATGGATATGTCGTTATGCAGGTGATCAACATGAATTTCCATCTAGAACAGTGATGAAATAATATAGCTCTTATGGGTTATTATTGCTGTATAAGAAATTTGTGGGTACTGACCTTGATAGCCACTTGTAGAGGGTTGGGATCCCCTGCAATGCCTACCACAGTTCCCTCATAAACCTCACCAAATGCACCATGTCCTAGTGCCCTGCAAGAAAAAAAGAGAGGGAACAGATGTTATATGTCCTTGGATCCAGTGTTGGCCAAGCTCTTCTCTTCATCCTTTCCAACACAAATCAAAAATAGAGTTTTGTTTTCATCTCAAAGCTTCCGAAAATAGCTTATCAGGATTTTCTGTCACTATCACTAAAAAAGAGAGGCTGGATCCTTGATGGTTCTAAGCAAAAAATAGGCCTGCTCAGTCCTAGGGTCTATCACCAAGCATGGCAAAAGCAAGATGAGAAAAATGGAGAACAGTAGAATAAGGTGGGTGCAGACTGATGTCTTCAGGACATTGTGTAAGACATAAGAATGGTGAAATTGTTCTTTTTAAAGGTTATATAACTTTGGTAGGTATCATCTGGATGTTGAAGTGCAACCTAGCAGGTATTTCCTTGTGACAGGAAATTTCCTTGTGATAGGAAATGCTAAAACAGACATACTGGTATAGATTTGGAAGGGAGCTCCTGCCAGGAGGCAAGTGCATTAAAAACAATCACAGTAGAGCTGAAATACCTAAGTGTGGGAACATGGAACAGGAGACTCATGGTCTTACACTTCGGCTTGAGAACTTCATGGAATCAAATTATCTTAGAGAACATAGCAAGTATCACATCTGTTGTATTTTGGCTGACTTGGACTGGGTACTTTGCAGTTAGCCAGAGAGGTGGCCCTTGTTTTCTCACCGAAGCAGAGAGATGTTCTTCCGTGGGATCTCCTTCAGCTCGCTCAGAGTGGCAGCCTTCCCTGCAAAGCAGTAGTTGGGGTTGTAATCAGTCATGATGACAGATGTTCGGATTTTGCTCAGTTTATATTCTGGGCTCTGCAGTCGTGCTCTGGATCCTTCCAGCTGCTGCTTCTTCAGGTGATAAACTGCAGGTGGAGAGATGAAGAAAAATGCACAAACAAGATCTACAAGTGGACAGAAAAGATAATGCTGGCCACACAGAACAGAATGACACCAATCACATAATTGTAAATGGTCCAGAAACATCTCTGGCTTGCCAGTATCAGGCTCTTCTTCACAGTCTTCAGTGATTTAGTACTGGATATGCAAACAGTCTTATTCCTGCAGGCACCTAATCACCCGGGAACAACTTAGGTTTCCGATGCTGCTTTGTGTATTGGCTGAGGAAGAGTACTCCACCAGACATCTTGCAGACATCAAGTCCCAAAAATCAAAGCAGCTTCCCTGAATGAATTATATATTCAATTACAGATGTTGATTTCATCTGGTACTGCAGTGGCTGCTATAGAAACACCTGCTAAGAAGGCTTTCCTAACTCTTTTGTTCTGTGGCAAATACGGCAGAGCAGTCCTTGCCCTTTGGGGCTATGCTTGTGCCTAACTGTGGGTGGTGATGTTTTCTATCACTTCTTTTTGCCTGTTCCTCCAATCCACTTGGGAGACCACAACACTTTGGCTCCAAGTATTGAAAGCAGTGGCATATGGCCAGGTGGTTTCCTTTTGTCTAATTTAACAGGAAAAAGCCAGGCCAAAGGGTGATAAGAAGTAAGTGTATCTTACTGATAGACAGGCTGCCACAAGTGAGGATCATTCCAAGCACCACAATCACAGACACCACAGCTAAGAGGAGGGGGAGAGGCAGTTGTCCCTCTGGAATAGGACCCTGGGGCACTGGAAGAATAAACATAGAGGTGCATTAATCAGAAAACAATGAGAGCTACTGTAAAGCATCCCTCTGGATGTTGCTTATATTTCAGAAAACAGTACAGAGATCATGGTCAGAGCCTCTTATAAAAACTATAGCAAATCTCTCTATAGCTCTGAAGGTTGAAAAAGTACCTAAATAATTTAAAAATCATTGTGACAATAGAATACAAATTGATAAAATACAGATTTCTTATCTATTCTTCAGTTTTCTATAAATGGGTCACATCACTACTCATAAGCTGAAAATTTCTATAGTCTTGATTTTTTGGAGCTCCAAGAGACTGTGAGAGGAAGTAACTGTGAGTACAAGGCATCAGCTGACAGGCACAGTGGGAAACTGCTGTGGAAGGAAGCAATTTGTGGCTTAAATAACTCAGCAGTAGGTGGTCCGTTATCCTGGAGAGGTATTTATGCTTAAATATCTGATACACTGAGCCCATTCAGGAAACTCACACCATGTCTCTTTACAGGTATTTTACCTTCTGCCTAATCTGAATTTGAATGCTGGAGGTGGTGGCAGAGATGCAGCTCAGCAAGTAAACAAAGGTCAGCAGGAATTTTCAGTCCTATGTTTGACTGACATTTCTCACAACACCTTGTCCACTAGAGCTGTAACTTGGGAATTGGAATCAAAATAGCCAGCAGGAGATATGACATAAAGAATAGAAATGTTATCCAATGAGGCTTCTTAACTTACCAGTGCAGGTGACGTTGTCGTTGGCCAGCACAGCGCCCATCTCACACTGGCAGACTGGCAGGTTGGTGTCAGGGTCTCGCTTGCAGTTGTCTGAGTGGCAGTGGCTGCAGTTAAGATAGATCTGAACCTCCACCTCACCATGACTCTCCATGGCTGAACAAGGAATCAGACACAACAGGTGGGCTTAGTTCAGTCGTTCCTACATTGTTCCAGTAAGGTAAAAAAGCCAACAAAACAAAACCCAGCAGGTACCTACAACTTCTCTCCTTCTCTGCAGGAGAGCAGATAGTCCAACACAGTGTGGACATGTCAGAAGCCTGATGGGGATCAGTAGGGAAGAAGATATTTGGTTCCTTAAGCAAACAGAGAGGCCTTGAAGTGAATTGACCTGGTAAAGTCAGGGACTGAGGATGTGCGGTTGAACCTGATGACTGGTATCTCTCCTGGTTTAGAGATTGAGAGAAAAAAGGTCCCAGAGCACGATGGAAATATTTAAAGATATGACCACAGCTAAAGATCTGACCTGCAGTGTGAAGTAAGCTTTAATGAAATGAATAAAAAAGACAGGAAAAGAGGGAGGAGGAAAGAGGAAATAGAGAAGAAGAAGGAAAAAGGAGGAAGAAAAGAAATAAGAACCATATTGTACCTGCCAAGGGATGCAAGAAGATTTCTCCTATGGGGTTTACAAAAGAGATGCCATCCTGCCCACTAGCTGTGATATCATCACTATCAGAGGCATGTCCCCCTGGGGAGAGAAAAGTGTGGCTAGTTGATCAGTGCTGCATACTATAAAAATATGATGTCTCTTAAGGGTTGCACTCATTCCCCTTATCACCTGGGGTCACTCTGCAACCTTCCAGTGATATTGGATCTTATCATGTCAAACCTTCACTTGACCCAGCCAGTACCAAGGTTAGTGAAGTGACTTTATCTGATGTAGGTTTCTCAGTTCAGCAAGGCAAAAATGTTTTTATTTCAAACAGAAAAAAAGAAACAGAACATTTTCCATGGGTAACTTGGGAATGGGTGAAGGGGTGATTCATCACACCTTCCAAATATCAAATCACATAGGAACACTGTTATAACCTTGATTTCCCCAGTTATAGAGAGAGGGTGGAGAGCAGGGTGGGTTTCATACTGCTCAGCTTGAAGTATCTGTGCCTCACCTCTTGCAGCCGTGCACTTCTGCACTAAGAGCACTATCCTGACCTGCAGGTGCTCTGAAGAAAACAAAATTTGTCAGCACAACTATTGCCCCAGCAGGCTTGGCTTACCTCTGTACCCTCCGCCTCCTCCCCCAGAAGTACAAGCTCCTCCTCCTCCACCAAAACCACCAGAGGTGGTCCACTGGAGCTTGGCTAGTGCTTGGGGACAAGCTTGACCTCCTTCTCCTCCTTCCAGAAGGGACTTCCCAGCCTGAGGAAGCAGACTCTCATCTTGCCAGCCGCCACCTCCACCTTCAGTCAGAGAGTGAGAAAACAAAGCAAGAACAGTTGAGAGAAGCACAAGCAGAGATGCTTTGTAGAGAGACAGAGATGAGCCCTTATTAATTTCTTAAGTGCCCAGTTCAAGGTAAACCTTTCTTTAAGTTTAAAAGAATATACAGACAAGCTCCTTGCTGCCATGGGCAATAACAAACAGGAAATCTAATGCACAGCCTGTGGCATGTGCTGCATAAACCAACACCTCAGCACCAATTTCTGTGGTGTAAAGAAAATAAGGAGCCTACCACTCCCCTTCAGGATAACTGGTTAGGGCAGTCAGCCATTTAAGATGCTGAGTTCCCCAGGGAAATAAAAATAAATTCGACTTCCATGTCTCACTTGAGTGGCCTCTCTGCAAGCCTACTACAGCAGGAGATGGACAACCACTGGATTTTTTTTATCTCTTAGGGATGGATTCTAGGCATAGCCATCACAAGATTATAAGCCTCCATTTCTGGTATAATTCCCATAACAGAATTGTTGTTATTAGGGTTTAAGGAGAGTAAGAGGAAAAACTCTTCTCTTCAAAGGCCATTGTTACAGTGTGAAGGTGCAGGCTTCATCCCTCAAACACCATTTTTGCTGGTTCAGTTCATAGAAGAGAGGAGTCTTCCCATGGAATTGCCTCTACTGGAGCACTCATCACCTGTCCTGTGCATTCTCTTTTTATCTAGTGACACAACATATAAGAAGACATCCCTTACAGACTACCAGCATATTTCTAAAAACTACTGCCACAGAAAAATTCCAAAAGACTGAAAAAGAAGCCCTGCACTTCATGCCTACAGGACAATGAGTGTATTCAGCCACCTGATTGAGATCTCGTGTGGTTTTAGTGTCTCACCTGCTGCCCCAGTCCTCCCACTGACTCCAGGTACTGCAGTGCTGTTCTCATATTGCTCCAGGGGTACATCATCCAGGGAGTTGTCCTGAGCCTTCAGGTAGGCTTTTCCTCCTCCTCCTGCTGCGATGAGCAAAGGTTCGAAAATCCCATCCTTCTGCTGGAAAACCCCCCATCAAACATCAGAAAAACTTCATATCCTTTGGATATGTGAACTCACACAAAACTATCAAAGATCATGTAAGCATCCCAAAGAAGAATGACCTAAGGCCAGGGCAATGCTACTGCTTGTCATCTCATAGCATCATTACAAAAATATTTCACATCATGTTCCTGAGTACAAAAGCAACAGTTTAACTGAACATCAAGGTTTTGTGATTCATTTTTTTAGGATTGTTGCCAGCATTGAAGTGGGATCCTGGTGTAATTCCCACATCTGAGCTGTTAAGGGCTGAGGAACCAGTTCAGCTAGCCTAGTGACAGTGATAAATATGGAGAAGGATATGAAAAGAGATAAACAACTAAAAAGACAAAAATCAAAGAGAGAGAGAAAGAGGAGAAGGAGGGAGAGGCAGAAGAGGAAGATTCATAATCTTTTTTAAAAGAACTATTTATAATATGCCATGGTTGACAGTGAGAGCTAGTTGCTCTGCTGGACACTGCTCAGGCAGGATGCAAAGAGGAAATACTTACTCTAAAGATGTAGGTTGCTCCTCCTCCACCCCCACCTCCTCCAGCCCATTCTTTCAGGTCCCTTTTTTTTTTGTAATCTTCTTCAATGAGAGATGACTCCCCTAAGCAGATCTTCTGGGTTTCAGGATTGCCCTGAAAGGAGACAAGAAATGGACTCAGATATCAGCAATGTCCAACTCTTGAGACTTGTCTATTTCAGTATAATAAGGTCATAATACTTGTCATGCATATTAGATACATATAAACCACTATGTAGATTGTCTTTGTAGAAAGTGACCTTTTCTACTAGGACTGACAGCTGAGGGATAGATCTGCCTGTAACTTCTGATTTGCAAACTCACGTTACACATGCAAATGAAAATAAAATGCATACAAGAAAAAATGTAATAACTCATTGTTAATTCCACATAATTAATATTTTGCATATTTAGAACTTCTTATAACCAAAAACATTTAAATATTTTGGATTATAGATTAATTCTGAGAACTTTCTTACTGACACATTTGTTATTTATTTCTCAAGGAGATAAGTGCATAAAGCAAAGGTGACCCACGCATAGTTGAAAATAATCTATTGATACATCTTAGAAGAGTATTTTGGAGACCCAGTTTCCTATTCCTGCACCACTCTTACTGTCTGTGTCCTCTCATTCATGCAGAATCACAGAATGGGGAAGGCTGGAAGTGACCACTGGATGTCATTTAGTCAGTCCAACCTCCCTGCTCAAGCAGACTTCCCTGGAGCGTGTAACTCAGGGTTGTGTCCAGATGGCTTCTGACTATCTCCAGAGGAGGAGACTCTACAATCTCTCTGGGAAGCCTGTTCCAGTTCTCAGTCACCCCCACAGAAAAGAAGTTCTTCATCACATTCAGGTGGAATATGTTCCATTTTCTGCCCATTGCATCTCATCCCAAGACTGAGACTGAGGCTGATTGAAAATTGACAGAGGGAGAGCTCTTTCTCAATTCTGTTAGTGATGGTGCATGGCCTTTCTTAGTTGGTAGAGAAATTTGTCTGGTTAATTCAAAGAGGGGAACAAAAGATGGCAAGGTAGATGAAGAACAGGGAAAAGCAACTGGGGTAAATCTGAGGAGAGAGAATAAAGGTTTGGAACTGCAGAACTTCTCCAGAGAAAGAAAAACAAACATTAGTCACCCAATATGCAGATTCATCATGATTTCCAAAGCCAAAGAAAGTTGGGCTTTGGAAGTGGGAAAAATTAACTGCAACTTCTTCCAGTAGTACTTGCCAAAGGGAGATAGTGCTGGGTTATAATTTGCAATTTAGAGAACAAATGATGAATTTCAAGGAATTAATGGACAACTTTTCAGATTATGACCTAAAGCTAGAGAGTGCACTGAAAAGGGAACTGCAGATACACAAATGTATCTTTTATTTAAATAGATACAATTCTTGTACTATATAAAGTGGAGAAAAGGTGGGTTTAGAGTCTATTGCAGCAGCATTTGGGTAAGACGTCATATCCTGTGGGAAAGTAAACAGTAACTTCAAATGCCTACAGGAATAGATTATGCATCCCCCAAACACATCAGTCTGTGGGGAAAAAACAACTTTGTTCCTGGGCAGGGGCTAACAGCATCTCTGGAACAAGGCAGTATCAAAAACTGATGCTGAAAAGAGATAGTTTTTGAGCCTAAGTGACAAGAGGACTTTCAGATCATTTGGTCTAGCGTTTAGAGAACACTTATATAAGCATTCATGTCACCAATTTCCATTTCTCATGAGTGTTTTTTTGTCATCACAAAAACCTTATCCAGGGGCCACTGGAGTTAGTGGGAAGATTCTCACTGGTTTTGGTAGGCTTTGGATTCAGACTTCAGTCTCTAAGCTCAGAGAGTATGTAACACAATGCAGCCACAACACTGCTGCATGCTTCCGTAAATAATTGTAAATTTTCTGAAAATCCTGGCAGATAGAAAAAACCCTAGACTGTGGAAAAACAAGAGAGGGAGCACATCACTTGACTATGAGTTTCTTGCTTAAAATAAGCACAAGAAAGCTGATGAAGAACTTATTTCAAACACCAGGAACTTAAAGCAAAATTTCTGTGGTCTTCATATCTGTTTGTGCATTTTGGGATTGTTTTTCTTTTCAGTGTTCTTTATATCTGTTTTCAGATTCTTTCTAACTTTTTTTATTGGTTCTTTCCTATCATCTCCTGACTGTATTTCATTGCTGGATTCTGGGATTTCTATCTTTTATCACCAAACCCCAAGCCACCCACTGAATAATATCTGCAAGGTCTCTGCCCACATGTGCTTTGTGGCCCTCACCCCAGGGCAGGCATCCTCCCCCTGCTGCCCCACTAAGATGTACAGCAGCTCATCTTTCTCCAGGTGGAAGGTGGCTGAGATGAAGACCCCATGGGACCTCTTATTGTGGTTTTTGGCTCCTTTCCCCCCGGCTGCTCCGTAGGCAGAAATCCTGCAAGAAAAAGTAAATAATTGAAGAATCAACTCTCACACTTCTCATCCCCAAAGTAAATCCATCTGCAAGGTCTCCTAAGCCTTCACTTCCAAACAGATATTTCTCCAGAGCAGGCTCCCCTGCTGTAGCAGCTTGTGGCTATTCTTTGTCTGAGACCCATGTAGGTAGCTTGCACGAAAGGACAGACCAGCCCTCACCTGAGTACTGGAAACAGAGACTGCAGGAGCAAATACCATGAGCTGGTATAGCCCACTCCAGAAGTCTAAGGCTACAGGATTGAGATGATGGCAGCACTTCTACTTGACTGCATGCCCACTCTCATTCCTCTTCTGATCTCTTCTACACCACTGCTCACCCTTCCATGCTTCACAGTAGCTCAGAAATTGTATATATATATTATAGCTACTGCTCCTATTTCTTCACTGTCCCCTCCACCCACTCAGCACAGGTGATCCCACAATTGTGCTTGTTGAAACTCCGCAAACAAAAAGCAGTTAGAGGTGGCTGCCCCCCCAGCACACACTGATCCTCACCTGTATCTGTTTGTGGCTGGCACTCTCCAGACTTGCACTCCGCGGAGCCTGCCCTCCTTCTCCACAGTCACTGACACATTACTGTTCTTGTAGGCACTGTCACACTGAGCTTGAGTTGGCCCATGAGGACCACTGGCACCACATGTTGAGAACCACCAGAGAACAACAGTTGTGTCCACTGTGACCAGAACAGTGAGAGTTGAGTCAGATGTGCGCTCCCCTGTATTTCTCAGTACTTATATTATACCCACTTTCTTCTAGTCACAGCACAACTATTGCTTTGTTATGGTCACTATTTGCTTTTCTCCTTTCTCACCTTATTTCCTGCACACTATTTGATAAATCATGGGTTGAAGATTAACTGTATCAATTGGGTGTGAGGGGGGAAAGGAAACGGGAAGAGGGACTGAACTTCTAAGAAAAAATGATCACAGACATGATCAAATCCCTATTCTCAGTGCCAGTCTGAAGCAAGATGTTCAACCTTCCAAATGAGAACTAAACCATGTACACAGAGACTAGGGTTGAAAACACCTGTCATTACAAATAGTGACCATTTATGAAACATAGTGAAAGTGTTAAGGGACTTGTCTTAGGCTTGCACAAGAAGCCTGTGGCAGCACACACAGCCAGGGGACAGCCTCTTGCAATAGGGACCCTTCTTCCCCAAGCAATTTCTTTCCTGCTTCTCATTAAGCATTATTCTTTTGTTTCTACAACAGTGCAGCAGATAAGGATGTCCTCCATTTCACAACCATTTTCTAAGTCCAAACAAATCCGTCTTCTCCACTGAATTAGATGAGGCCTAAGAATAAAACTTTTTAGTAATGTATCAAAAACTGTGTGATGCAGTTTGTGCACAGAAGCCAGGGTCAAAAGTAGAACAGTTTAAGAGCTGAATGATTAAAATAGAGGTAAAAATTACAATCTTTTAAAAGAAAAGTTACAATCTTATTTAAAAGAAAAGGCAACCAAAACTATCCCAAACAGACTTCATCCTGTGAACAAGCAGATGGATCAACGCAGTATGAGTTTCAGCTGCATTACAGCATTCCTCTGAGCTAATGAGAACAGACAGCAGTACAGATTGTCACATTCTGAGTGGACATGGCCTTCAAGAGCTGGTACAGTCTCACACTGGTATTTGTTGGCTGCAAAACAGCCTCCAGAAAACCTCTCCTCTTCACCTTCTCCTTCAGACAGCTCTTCTCACCCACACAATTCTTATCTGCCCTCCAGAGTGGCAATCTCTGCCACTATCAGTAAATTAGTCCCCAGTGTTCCCTCTTCTCCTACTTTTTCATCCAATTTTATTCTTCAGTGGATTTCCTCATCCTCACTTACTTCTGCCTGGGTTTTCATCTTTACACCACTATTCCACAGTCATTTTATTCAGCTTCTGTGCTCAGCACTCTTTCTATTCCAAATTTTCTGTACAGGTCTACCTTTTGTTCCTAAGCTGCCTCTCTGTGCACTCTGAATCTGAGTCATGCAGCTTCTGTTTTCACTTGAAGAGACTCTGCTTTTCTTTAAAGAGGACCTGCCATTTCAGGGCTGGTGAGCTGTGCTCCATCAAACTGCTTCCCTATAGCCAAACTACCTGACACAGTCTCCCCACATCCTTGGCATGGATTATGGTATATAGTTGCCTCATTGCTGTAGGGCAGGCAGATCACACACAGGAGACAGGAAGGGAGCTACTTTTTATAGTCAAGAGACAGGTTTTCAGTACTGAATCATGTACCTGGGAGGGAGGGCTCTTCCAGGGGGTTCAGAAGGTGCTCATCCAGGATACTAATCTCACGTGGGTACTGGCGTTTCCCACCGAAATGATTTGGTTGTCTTCCTGTAATAGTTTGTAGAACAGAGGAAAGAGATGGGGGGATGGTAAGAAAGAGGGATGGAAAATTTAAGGATTACATGAATTAATTAAGTACAACCATTTGGTTAAGGTGAGCAAATACTACCTTGGGTAGAAAAGGTGTTTTGAATCCTAATTTTGGATTACTCTTTTGAGCCCATGTCTTATGTTAGCTACTGGTATCTGTCCTGAAGGCAGTGGGTCTGCATGTGAACACACTCTCCAGGTTATCCCATGCAGAATAAGCTCCTTGGTCTGCAATTTCTTCTAGCTGTGATTACAAGAGATTTTAGGAAAATGTAGTGTGGAAGAACAGATACTAGGTACTGATGTTCTGCTGGCCAAACAGGCAGGTGACAATTCTGGGCAGCCAAATGACTGGAGGCATAAGGGAGAGTGGTGACAAAAATAATTTTCTTTGCTTCTGAATAGTGTCATGGCAAGTAACCCATCTTAGCAGATCACTCCCACCTCAGCAACCAACTCTGAGCACCTGAAAGCTCACTTAGAGAAAAAATAACTAAATAAAACTACATGCCTCACTAACATACACAGTTAGGAAATAGAAGCATACCCTTGCTGTAAATCTTTGGACAAACCTTTTTGAAAACCACAGAGCAAAACCGTATATTTCTGACCACTGAGACGGGCCTTTGAAAACCAGCCCTTTCTCAGAGAGGAGGCATTTCAAATCAATTGCAGATCCAAAAAACCTGAATGCATTGACAACACCACAACACCAGTGCTGCCTAAAGACAGGAAAAAGTAATAATGAATCCTTGCCTCATAATCTGCAAGCATCCTGTTTCAATAATTTGATTACCCTTTTTTTTTGCACATTTTTGATTGGAAAATCTCTAAGAAAAAGACAGGCTTCTTTCCATTTTGTGAGCCCTCGGTTAATTTAATACTGAACATTTTTCATCAGTTGAAAAACATTACAAATATTTCAATTTGTTCCAGTTGTGAGAATCTAACAGCTGTCTGATGCTCTACTGAAAAGAGACTCACTCAGTTCCAGATGGACAATTATCTCTGCCACGAAGCCACTGCTCTAAATAGCAATAATTAACACCCTTGTTAGCTGTGTCAGAAAGGCCAAATAGCTAATTGAAGCATGGAGACCTTGCTGAGCTTTTACTCCTGAGAATATTCCCCCCAGGTCTGACTGAAAGCACATTGATGAATGCAGATAAAAGAAAGCTTTGTACTGACACACTCTGTTCATACTGAGATGGAGAACTTCAATGGATGAAGTTGTCAAGTCAGTGAAAAATGAAATTAATCCAAAACAAATGAAATTAATCAGATGCAAGGAGGAAAACAGAATGGAAAATACAATGCATGGCAAGAAAAGATGTTCCCTGAGGCCTGCACTGAATTAAAAATTCCAAAGGTCACAACAGTTTCAGATACTTAGCAGTGTACTAGAAGTTTGGTTATGTTTGCCAGAGCAAAGGAATGTAAATCACTCTCTGAAACAGGGTTGATCTGTGTTTCTGGATAGATTTTTTTGTGGCATCCCAACTGAGTATCCTAAGGCAGTGCCTCGTTTCCAAACAAACAGTCTTTCCTCCTTCTCCAAACAGTCTCAAACCCTTACTCTCCAGAAGAAACTTTCTGTCTCCTCTGTACTAAGCAGCAGACAAGCTGCAGCACAGGCTGAGCATCACCCTGTCCACATGAGCTGTTAACGCTTTCAAGGCTGATGTTTTATGCACTGTCAGACACAAACTTGTAATGTAGCATTTTCTACAAACCCAGTGTAGCCCTGGGATCCAGGAGCTGGTGCTCTAGTCTATTTTATTTTCCACTTCCTCTTCTAATAGCCAACATGTTGACTGTAAAGTGAATAGAAGGGAAAAATAATTAATTCATATTAAGGTGTATCTATATCAAGAAATTGCAAAGAGTACAGACTTCCTTTCTCCAGGTTTTAGCTAACACTGATTTCCCCATTGAAAAGAGACAGAGGGAAGTGTAAAGGAGAAAGGAAGGCATCTTCTGCAGGCAGAGAGCTAAAGTAATTCACTCCTTCACTTCTTCAATGTCTCTGTGACTGTAATGAAAATACAGATAGAGATTTGGTGGCTGAGATTAATCAGAGTAAGATGCCTCACAGGATCCTCAAGGTGTGAATGGTCTCCTCAGAGATCCCACCATTCTAATGCTTGTTGCAGTACTCCTGGAAATCAGACTTTGCTGGGTCAGGGACTCTAAAATCAAGAAGAAGAGATAATTTTTGCTAAAGCTTTCTTTGGACAGTCTTGCTATGTATAAAGCAATCTTCTGGGAAATTGCAAATGATGCACAGATTGAAATGCAATTTCTAGGCCAGGACAGTAGAGTTTAATAGACCACAGACCTGTGATCTTAATTGGAACAATATAATGCTTAGAACACCAAAAGATAATAGTAGAGGCAGTGAGAAGGGCAACTCAGCTATCAGCATTCTATTTTCTGTGCCAGTCCACATTCTCATGTTAAGACTCTTTAAAATTCAGACCTCTTCCTATATAAGCACTAGTTCACTGAATGTGTGAAGTATCTTTATGCCTGTCTGCCTGCAGTTCTCACAATGAACCAGACATGCCATCCAATCTGTGACACTGTCGTACACAAGGTGATTGTATAAACCAAAATGTGGTTTCACCTCACTTTTTTCACAGGGAAAAACATCTGTCAATGCCCAGGAGCTGCCATTCAAAAAAATGTTTTGTTTGGGTTTCGTCCTTATTGATGCCTCCTGAGCAGCCCTGACTACTCAGTTGTTCTCTTAAATCTTACTGAACTTTACCTCTCAGCTTTGAGGTATACAGAAAACCTCACCTTCTTTCCCATCTTGCATACAAAAACAGTGCTTTTATTCAGCACTGGCTTTTGTAGAGTTGAACTACAAAATTGAAATAGATGAAGAAAATAATATTTACATCCTAGCAAGCAGCAAATCCTTCCTTCCTGCCATACATCCTTCCTGCTGCCCTCATGAAAAGAATTCACTGCTTGGATTTTAATTGGCTCTGTCTCTGACATCTGAAACCTGTCCTTGCCAGGGAGAAGTAATTTCATTACTGAAAACACAGCAGAGCTGCTGGGCTTCTCTGCAACCTAACTGAATTAAAGTCATGAGAAGACAAATACAAGGAGGTCGCTTTCAGAGGCGAGAAAACGTCAATTTGCAGAGAGGATTCAAGGAATAGTGGCAAGTGCAAGGCTTCCGAGAAATGTTTCCTTCATGATATGTTTCTTCTGCATGACTCACACATCTCTGGGGCGTGCCTTCCGATGGGGTAAGTGCCTGGTGCTCCTGGACATCAGTGCAATTTATCCCAATTGAAAATAAGAAGTAACTTGGGTGGTCTCATGGACAAGCTCTGATAACACTGCTGCAAGGGCATTTACACCCCACCTGTTTGCCAAAGGATGCGTACCTACACCACTCCCTGCAAAATGTCTCTGGGTAAACTGGAGGATCTATCTGCTCCAGCAGCTGGGTGCACATCAGCTGGCCCAAGTGCATCTGGAGTCACTCCCTTCAGTTTCCTCAAGATTTCAAAACAAAATGTTAGCATGGAGGTTCCAAAGTGTTTGGGAGAGAGGGCTGTTAAGGAGCTGGAGTGAAAAAATGAAATTACCGTAAAGGATCAGCTTTTCCACTTAATTTCAAGTGAACCTGTGCATACTCAGCATTTTATAGAAGAGTGGTTTCCGTGCCCACAGAACAAAGGGACAGAGAACAGGACACTGAACTAGAAAAGGATGGGAAGGAATAGTGGCTTCTGCTGATGAGCTTTTAACACATCTGTTTCAACATAAGCCTTCCCATATGTTATGTTAGGCTACAGTCATGTCCCACTGCAGGGACATGCTATTACCCTAAATGCTGACATGTTGGGTGTGGGGACATGTAGAGCGGCACAGTATCACCAATCCACATTTTGTCTGCAACAGAAGTCACCATTCAAGTGTTGCAAATCTTCCAGTTCCTTTGAAGTAGAGCATGTCTTTTCCCCAGGGACAAAAGAAGGCAGTTTCTAATATTTGCAAGTAGTTCAAGTACCTAACTTCTTTCCCCTTGTCTGTTAAGGAAATCCACTACAACTCTTGCTAACATATGTTTCAAAGGGTAGCAGTGGCTCCACTTTTCTCTGGAATAGTTTTCAGTCACGTTCACAGTAATGAAGCGAAGGAAAGCTGTTATATATCTGGCAGTGATAGCTGATGTACCTCCTTACAGACTAAAACAAACTTGTGTTAGAGTAACCTAAATTTTGTTGTCAAAGAGTCAATTTACTCCTTTATTTCCTTCCTTTTCTCCCCAAAAATATGGTGACTTTCCCCTTTGATTTCAACAAATTTGTTTCAGCTATCAATTACCAGGGTGCATAGATCAGCAGGGACTGTGGAAAAACAGTGTGATGTAATCCTTCCATTTAGGGCTAAGGAATAAGTCTAGCATTTCTTGCAAAGACACAAAGACAGGTCTCAACTATGTGATACAAAATATCCCAGCTTAGAGGATAAAAAGAGTAGTGGGAGACTCTGACACTGGGTAAAATTTCCTCTACTTGCAACCTTCAGTAGGTCTGAGATAAAACGGCATTGTGCTGAAAAAGTTGACACAAATGATTCATCATTGTGGACACAAATGATCCATCAAATAGCCATTGATCACAAATGATCTCTGTGGGGAGAACAGAATGTGTGCCCTGTATCTGTTGGATGCTGATTACACCACCCAAGCTTTTTGAAGAATTCTGTGACATTTGTGGCTCACCATCAGTGAAGCAGTCCAGGCCAAATGTAATGTTGTCGATGGCAATGTCAGCTTGGGAATTCCAGCCCCAGGTTGCCAGGAGTTCCAGTTGAAACCTTTGCAATAAGACAGATGTTTTAGAGAAGACCAACAAAGGACTAAGGGAAAAACAAACCAAACCAACCAACCAACCAAACAACCTCCTAAAAAATACGATGTTCCCTTATCATGGAAAAAAGATCATCACTATTTACAATTTTTCCTCCAGACAAGTCCAGCTGAGCAGCCAAAAGGGCTTGCTATAAGTCTTAGACACATATCAAGCCCTCATAAGCACCACAACATTCACACAATTTCACATTTCATGGGGAACAAGAATGAGAGCCCTACTTCCCCTGATACCTGCACATACATACAAGCAGCTGTCCCCCACTAATTGTTATACACAAATAACCATCCATAGTCAATTACCAGAAACAGTCAGGGAATTAGACTGGGAGAAAAAAATCTCTTTCTTTCCGCCCATAAAGAGATAGAGTAAAAACTGAACAGAATATCCAAATGTCTTGGGCCAGTGTAACTCAGAAGGTGACACGAGTTTATTTCAGAAGGGTAGGATATTATAAATGTCAGCCATAATTCCTTGAAGTGTTAGCTCCCTGGGCTGTCTCATCTTTTTCCACTATGACCAGGCATTGCTTATCTAGAAGCTCTGACACATCCCATGTACGTTGCTACCTTCTGAATTCACAAGGAAGAAAGAAAATGATCTGAAGGATCTCCTTCTAATGGATAGGACTGAATTGTTTTTCATTACATTTCAGAAATAAACAGATGTCTGATGTCCAGTCCATTTAGAGCTTATTAAAAGCATATGGACAGGACCTCTATTGCTGTCTCTGGTAAAGCTCAATGATGATTTATGGGAGATTAAGCACTGACCTGCCTAACACATTAATCATTCAGCCTAGAAACACACTTGTCCCATATTAGTGGCAATTAAATATGTGTGTGCGTTCCACCCACCAACCAAATGTTGGTTGATATCCACAATGAGTTGCATAGCTGCATACAAATCTTAAGGGATAAACTGCTTTTACCGCAACTCAAGAATGACCCCTTGTTCTTAAATGAAAGCATCCACACCTTCAGGATGTGAGCACTCTGGTAGTAAGTGCAGCAAATGCAAACCAAAGGTCTCTTGAATGACCTCTTTGCTGTCGTGTTAGTGGGGGAATTTTTCATTAGATCCCCTTCCTACAGAAACTCTCCAACAGCAGGCTTAGCAAGATCTTTTTCAAACCTCATATATAAGTCCACTGACAAATGACAATAATTCCCCATCTATCTGATGGGAGAGATTCAGAGCACCCTGAGCCCAGAACCAGGGCACTTATAGGATCCCAGGCAAAGATGCAGAACCAGCACATCCTACCCCTTACTTAAGGCACTCACATGGCATTATATCCTTAGGTCAATCTGCTGTGTCTGGTCCATGGAGACAGAGCAGACAAGGGTCCCTTGCACTGCATTACAAGGTAGGTTTCTGCTCCAGCTGAGTACAAGAGGAACCTTGAGGAATGACACCCCCCTCCACCCCTCCCAGTGCATGAGAATTGACATTACATAACCTCTAGGCTTTGTATGCCTCCCCTTCCTCTTAACTTCAGGAAAAGAGGAGGAATTTGCCTTTTGAACCAGTGCTGTGTTAGCCAGAGGGGTTTCCAGTGTTCCTGTTCACTGATCTCATTTTCCTGACTCCAACAAATTATGT
The DNA here is from genome assembly GCA_013400175.1 of Phainopepla nitens. Classification (NCBI taxonomy): domain Eukaryota; kingdom Metazoa; phylum Chordata; class Aves; order Passeriformes; family Bombycillidae; genus Phainopepla; species Phainopepla nitens. Next base: position 187,236 of record VXBQ01005811.1, read on the forward strand.
TCTCCAGCTCTCTGTTGTCTGGTCTTCTGCCTGTTTGGTTTTCTCCTGATAGCATTATTTTTCCTGGTGTGTGTGAACCAAGTAAGTGAATTTTTCAGCCTATCATCAGAAGCAGTTCTTCAAAGCAGCTAGATGCCCAACTGGGAGGTTGATCTGCAAACTGTTTTCCTTTTCTCCTAAGAAATAAACTCATTGCATGAAGGTCTTGCTAAAAACTACGTAAATAGAGCCTTCATGTCCTCCTTGTTCTTTTTGCTAATGTTTCTCTACTTCTGGCCCCATCAAGCAGTTCATGGCCTGCAACTTCTTGTGTTTCAATTCATGCCTACTCTTCTCCCTGTGTAATCTGTCCCCCTCCTACCCAGTTGATTACTGTCTACCATCCCCTTAAGGAACTAGGGGAAAGTACAGCACTTTTCTACAGCAAGAGAAGGAGAGGAGTTTCCCAAAGATTTGAGATACAGAAAAACAGCATGCCAGCTCAAAATCTGCACTAAAAATTACTCTAAGCACAGTATTGCTAGAGCTTGTATTACCAAGGAAAGCTGACAACACCCATAAACACACAGAATAGTAATCCATAAAGTTTTATACCAAACTGTAGTAAAATTGTCCAGCAATGTTCATCACACGCCTGTGTTTACAGTTGTTTTCAGTTTCACCAACATTAAAGTGATTTGGGCTGAACTTTTCTATTTTGGGTGATTTGGTATGACTTTTCTAGCAGCCAAAACGTTTTGTGAGTCTTGAGGATGAGGCAGTGCAGGGATTCATGATTCTGACCATGCTCAAAAATGCTGGTAACTTTTTAAGCACTCTGTGCTACTAGGTATTGGAAGTGGGATCAGAAATTTGTGAGGAAGAGAATCACACGGCAGACAGGAGTTGGCTTCTTATTTTTTTTAATGTGAATGAGAATCACTTAAAATTTTAAGAAAATATCTTTGAAATTTTTAAATCCATGACATTTCCATACCTGGTATTTTTTTTTTATTCCTGCAGTTTCCTCTTCCCTGGATATCTGAAAATCTCAGGCAAAACAATACTTTCCACATGGTGCTATTATGAACTGTGCCAGGCCCTGCTTCAGCTACATGGGGTGAGAACTGCCCTTCCAAATTAATGGACAAACATTTTCCCCAGCCTTTCTTTCTGTTGCTGATTTTGGCCAAACAGGAGAAAAAAAGCTGCCTGAACTGAATCCAGAATGAACAAGGTGTCATTCTGGAGAGAAGCTGGGAGCTCACTGGGAATTTTACAGCAGAGGGGCTTGTACTTGGTGTGCAGGGGATATGAGCCCAAGATCTACAGAGAGAATTAAATAGCCAGTCAAATAGGAATACTGGGAATAAACCTTTACTGTAGGTCTGGCATCATTGAAATGAAAGCACACGAGAGATAGCCAGGAGGGGAAGGGAAGGCACTCAGACTTAAAAATAAAAAACCAAAACAAAACAACACATAGAGGCAGCAGCTGCTGGAAGAGAGATGGAAACAAGAAGTAGGGAGGAATTCAGGAAGGGAAATTACAACCAGAGGCATGAGACAGATAAAATGGATCCCAAATGGGAGGCTGAAGCAAAAGAGAGACCAAGTATATGAAAACAAGGGAGCAAGGCACCAAGTGCCCACAGAAGCAGACAGGACAGGACAGAAGGAGTAGAGCATGGAACAAATAAGACAAGAGGACGGGATGGACCCCATGTCCTGGGAGCACAAAGACCAGAGTTTCCTCCCTTGGGGAAGTAGCTGCAGTACCTCGTAGAAAAGTGTGTGCTTGTTCTGTGTCTGCTAAAGATCAGTGTAGCAAATGGCAACTTTTTACTTCTGTCAGTCACCTGGCTAGCACAGGTGGTACAGATTTGCCTTCTGGACTGAACAGTTCCATCCTTACCCACAGTGATCGTCACTGTTGTGCCACTCAGTTTTAAATTTGAAAATGTCATACAAAAAGGTTATGTGGAGTAAAAAAGATGGAACTACTTGAAACAGGCTGTAATAATAAACACATGCATGACCTACCTATATCTTTCATTTTGGCTAAGTGTTCAACTTTTTCAAACATTACAGTATTTGAACATTTGAATATCAATTTTTTTCATGTCACTCTGGCTAGTGCTCAAAAAAAGTGTCTTGCTGTCCATTCCCTTCTGCCATGTAAGATCCATTTTGTTTCAGAATTAATGGCCAATACAGAAATTTGAGGCCTCAGGGAACAAGCATAAGGGACTGTATATCAGAGGAGGCAGAAGGTTTTAAATATCTCTGAAGAGCCCCTTGGTCTCTGCTGCAGACAGGTCCACAGTAGAGTGCCCAGAGAAAAGAGCTATTCTGCACTAATTCACAGGCCATACTTTACATAAGCATAACTAAACAGATGCTAATCCATAGGGCTTCAGATTGTGTTAGAAAAGAATATTAAATACAGTGCTAACAGGCAGATCAATCCTACCCTAAAGGAATCATTCATGGCAAAGGTGTGTGTGGTGAACACATGATAATCCTGAGATCAAAGGTAATCAGGAAATTAAACCAGAAAGAGGGAAGAGCAACATTTATAATATTCACTGTATAGACTTGGAGGGGTTCTTTTTCTTAAGTTTCATGTGAAAGAGGCCTTTCCCCAGGAATATTAAAAAAAAAATCGGAGAAATTGAAAAAAAAAGTTTATGTTTTGCAAAATAACCAGCTATCAACACCAGCTACATGGCTTGAGATTGACTAACAGTAGGTGAGAGAGGAGAAATGCCTGAATAAAATTTGACTGCATTGAAATTCTTTAAATCTGCAATATTTCACTTCATTTGAAAACCAGTGTTGTACTGTATCTCCACATCTAAACCCATGAAAACTTTAGTGCAAGGCTCATTTGGGCAACAGTCTTTTTCTGAAATCATTGCATCAGTAACGTGGCAACGAAGGATCTGCAGCTGCCCAGGCTGCATGCATATAGATCCTAAACTGGACAGCTGTATAGACTGAACTGTCTTTTACCACCCCTTTGACTCACGTGAGTGATTTTTACTGTGGGAGTACGAAGTGCAGCCATGCTAATGCAGCTGTTTCCCTGCTGGGAGCACTTTGCCCCTGTGAGTACACTGGCTTGCTCAGATTGCTGAAAGGTTTTTAGTACAGATGCTTGCTGTTCCCAAAACCTAAGCACTGTTTGAAGCTGCACAGAAGTGCAGTCACATGATGTGGGCTTGTGTTGAGCTGTGCATGTGCACACTTAGGACAGAATACTTCCTGAGCAAGCAGAGTCACTTAAAAATCGCCCTGAAAGAAGGCAGGAATGAAAGTGACACTTCACAATAAAGATAGCAACAATTTACTAAATCCATAGGGATAACCCCGGCTGCTGACAGTGGAGCTCTTACCGGTTCTGAAGCACTGGCATTGGTAAGGTGATGAGAAACCAGTGGTCACTCCAGCTCCCTGCCCTTTCCCACATTGGCAAGGTGATTGGAGCTCCCTTTCTCTCTTCCCTGAGAGAGAAGGAGACTGTACCATTGTAGCTACCAAAAACATGCACTGAAAATTGAATCTGTAACAGAGGAAGAAGAGGAAAAGAGAGGTAATCTGTGACAAAAGGGAAAGGTAGTCACTTTTCCCCTCCCTGGGAATTTGAGACACCAAACCTCTGAGTCTGGGTCAAACTCTTTAATGACAGAAATCACTAAGCCCCTACTCACTGATTGTATTTGACTCAGCACCATTACTAGCACAGAATTTTCTCAGGGAAGACCCAAACTGACACTCCTGTTGGGCAGCTGTTCTTCAACCACTGATGACAATATCCACACCATCTGGGTGAGAGGAATGGTTTCCTTGTTATTGCCCTCTCTGAGGAGAGAGCTGTCCTGCCTCGAATACTCAAATAACAAGGACTGTCTCTAGAGACAGGAAACCAAATCCATTTACCTGCCCCAAATCACAGGCACCACCCAAATCGTAGCACCCCTAAGACAGGTGACTAACAAAATCAGCAGGCCAAAGAATGTTTTGAAGGAGGACTTGTTCCTCTTTCTTTGGAGCAACCACTTCCAGTCTGCCACAGAGCAAGAGAAAGTTGCCATTTCCACCACTGCTTTGAATACTCAGCTGCCCTTTATGTTACAGAGAGCTCCAGTACCGGCAGGAAAGGGAGCACACACACGTTCTGCAAAGAACAACCACAGAAGTTCCTTTATCCTGAAATGTGGCCTCAAATCCTCGCCGGTGGAGGAGAGAATGGATCCAGACCTCCTGTGGCTGCTACGCAATAACCAACTGCTACTGCTTCTCCTCTCCTGGTTTTGTGAACCTCTCTCAAATCACACCTTATTTTGTTGTTTATTTTGTACCCAGCAAATTTTACTTGGATTAATAAATAAATATAAATGCCAAAGTTACATTTCTGGCACCTGCACTGTATTTATTTTCCCAGCTCTAATTAGGAGGCATCAAAGCTTTTTCTTTTTCCCCTAGCAAGACTGGACTCCAGCTCAAACTTGCATTTTAATTTTCCTAAGTGTTATGAATATAATATTATTTAATATTTTTAATTCCAGCATCTGAGAGCTGCAAGGCAAGTTGTATGATTTTATCAAGGCCAGGTTGTGTTAATATTTTGAAATTCCTGAAGAATGTGATCAGAAGTTTATTATGTTCATCTATTTCTGGAAAGTCTAATGCCTTCTAACTTCACATTCCTGTTCTCAGTGAAACTATCAAGTTTATTAACTCCTACACAAGTATTGCAGAATTTATGAAGAAAAATCTCAGCAGCAGATATAATAAAAGACTCAATGGCCCAGCCAGACAACTCCCTTTTCTATAAACTCTGGCTGCTCTATACAATTTAGCTGTTGGAGGAGTAATTCAGAGGAATAACTCTTCCTAATTAGTACAGTTAGGCTGGAGAGTTTTCCACAATGAGTGGCTGATTTGGGGCTTCTGCTTTCACTTACTGGGGATGCACTTCACATCTCCTTTCCAGTTCTGAACAAATGGCCAGCTAGGCAGTATAGCTAGCTCTTCTGCTTTCCTGTGCTGTGTAGAGCATGCAGAGAGACAGGAGAACAGGCTAACTGTGCAAATAGTGCCTACAGCCTGATGATTAACTCCACAAAGAGACAGAATGACACACCTGGTAGTCTTCAGTGGCAAGATTAGCTGGCAAGCTGGTACTGTAAGCCTTAGCCATACCACTTGTCTGAGTGCTGTCTGCTCGCAGGTAGAGGAAGTGTCCTGTGAACACAAAAGTGAGCCAGAAAAGACAGAATGATCTTTTGCTCCTTTGTGTAATCATTTGAAATAATTTAACATCATTAATGTTACTGTAAGTAAAGAAGCATATGTAGGGGTAAGCAGGGCGTGAGAGCAAATCTATTAGTGATGTTATAGTAAACACTCTGGTAGATTTCAGCAGCACAAGAGTCAACATCCCAAACCCTTTCTTGGAAGCCTCAGACACCACTCAAGATCTTCCCACACGGAGGCGCACACCAATCGACACTCCTAATTCCTACACCATTAGCATCAATGACTCTTCCTGAGACACACTGGGCTGGAAGAGTTTATTTGCAGTCTTTGTTCCTGGGAGAGCTCACACAAGCTCTTAGGAGAGAAACGAGACACTTATATGGAAACCGTTCCTTTTGGCAGGGAACTGTGAGGCAAGACTCGTGTGCTAACACCTCTGACTTTCAGCCTGAACAGGTGAGGGTCTGGCCTCCTCCCTTCTTATTTAGCAAGTTGACAGTTCTGTGAATTATTTGACTCTTTTTTATTGTGGTATTTTATGGCACAGAATGTTTATGATCACTTGGGATATTCTTGTATGTGATGCTCTTCCTAACCCACTAGTGGAGTCTGTTAAGGGTCTTTAAAAGATTTATTTTTACAAGTTGCCTAGTTCTGTTGGGCAATTTTTACCTCATGATGCAGCAGTTGTTACATTGCTGCTGTATTCTGCAACTGCATAGTTCATAAGAGGAAGCAGGAGGGAAGAACTATACATTAGATGATTATATTAAAGGTGAAGGAGAATCCTTGTCTCTGAGAGTTTTGTGATAACCTTTTTGCAGAACTTGTTTAATTTAAAATTTTGAGGCATGTTCAAAAGTTAATTTTAGCTATATTTGAAGTTGTCATAGGTAATACTGATGCTGAAGTTCACTTGGCAATGATACCAAAATTTTTAAACCAATTTAAAAATAAAGTTCAAGCTATTGTGTACATGCATACACAAAGAGTGGGAGAGAGAACAATGAAGAACCTACCACCAGTGGCTCTCAAAGTAGACCCTACAAATGAGTCCTCTTGAATCATTTCAGAAAAGCCCCGAATAGACCAAGGAGATGCTGCAGTTTCATTCAGTGTCCAGCCACACAGACCTTCTTCAAAAGAGCAATGTGAACCCTCTGGGAGACTGTCTACAATCAAGAACAGGAAAAAGTAGGAAAATAGGAGCAACTTGATTATGGAAGAACACAAACAATAACAAAAGTGAAAAACCATTGTGGTTGTCCAAGTTTCCCAACCTATGCTACACTGTCAAAATAGGTCTCATTTATTTCCAGAGTCACCATTAGAAAGCCAACACTTTGCTCCTGGAAACTTAAGAGACTTTTTTGTGCTGTCCTATTCTAAATACTGTGGCTCCCGTAATCTCAGGAATGGCAGAACACTGCCACATATTTGTAAAGGTCTCGTTACATATGAAATTGCAGGCATCACAAAGTTTTGTGTCCACTGAAAGGAAGGGAAATCAACAGATTATTTTAAATCTCCACCACTGTACTTGGAACAAAGCCAAACATTGCTTCTCAGCACCATACATACTGTTAGGGGATTTCTCTGTCCTGATGTGCATGAACTCTGAACTGGGATCTCGGAAGGACAGATTGATGACACTGTAGGTAACTAAGAGTGGAAAGATGATTAACATCTTTCCCTGAAGTGAAGGTTTAGATCTTGGGTCCAGAAAGAAATTCTCACCCAGCTGCAGACATGTAAATAAGGTTTTGCCTTTCTCTGAAGTAGTAGTAACTGTGAAGGGAAGGTCACTGAGCTCCTTACTGCAATACTTAAGAAACCAAACCAATCTAAACATTAAAAAAAAAATCAATTTTATTCTATATAGGGTGAATTTTCAAAGAGAATCTTGGTATCCACTTAATGTAAATGGGCCAAATTAATTCAGGAGGTGAAATACTGAATTAATCTAAAGACGAAATCAATTTAACTTATTTTGTATGCTAAATTGTTTCTTCTAACAGAATGAAGATTCCCATGAAGTGTCATTCCACATACTCACCACACCTCACTCCTTCCTCTTTTTTGGTAGGGCAGTCACTGATGAACTCACAGATCTGTAGGTGGCTGACACAGCCTCCATGAATGCAGGGGAAGGTTGAGCCTTTGTCATAAATAAAAAGATCTTGATTTTCTTTATCTAATGGAAAAAAAAAAAAAAAAAAGAGAGAACTAAACCCAGGGAGGAGTTGACAGAATGTGTATGACCCTTCATGCGCATTTGTTTTCTTGTGTAGGACCTTGGTTTTTGTACGATAAATCTCTGCTTTTTTCATGTAGGTTTCTATCCGGCATGAGATTCCTGGACCAAATTTATTGCTCTTTTCTTTCTCATGTGCTGCTTTTGCTGCATTTGTGCTATCTTTAGATAATTTTGGGGCTTTTTTGATGAAGGGTCTTGCAGTTTTCTACCGTGATGTGCTCCTCAGTTCTGCACGCATGACTGTGCACCTGCCAGGCAGCTGTGACATGCTGCATGGCACCCTGCTGCTGGAGGCAGGGACACCCATTTATCTCCAGCCCTGATAGACACATTGCTATGCCCTTTTGAGGCTCAAGTTTAACCAGCACTTGGGGTGCTGACTCATTTCTGTGCCAGCTTCCAGCTGTGGCATCCAGCCCATGAGGTAGCTGCTTCCCCAGCTTGCTCTACATGAATTTCATTCATGCATCCTAACTAGTCTAGTCAGTTCCAGTCTGGGAGCATTTGACTGACTGCACAGGTACCCATCAGCCAGGCTGAACATGATTTTTAAGTCTGATATTTCCCAAAAGCATGACTCTTAATGCACCCAGACTGTCCTGTGGATGCATATGTGGCCAGGCCTGTTATGGAACTGCTGCTCTTTAGCAGAGTTCTGCACAGAAATTCCATTGGGATCGTTACTACTCTGGAAAAAAATGCAAAAGGTAGGGAACTAATTGCAGGAGAATGAGAAAAGAACACCTCTGTAGCAATCTAGGTACACACTCTGAAATAGTATTTTTTTTATGACACTGTTTTGTGCCAGATACATGCACCAGGTTATTTAGAGACTGAGAGAACAGTGCTTAAGGCTTTATGCATCCCCTCAAAACTCTAGGACTGTCAAAAAAATATCACATTAAAAACATAACATGTTAAATTAGAAGAAAAATGACTACAATTAAATCTCTAATATGATCAAAACAATGCTCACAATAGTGTTTTCTTTTTACATTACATTCCAAGCTATTTCTACAGAGTCTTCAAAATGGAAACAATAACATTATATTAATTCATGAAATTCAGGAACTGAAGATGATTATGTCCCCAACCTGAAGATTGCCTGTGCTGACAGACTCTTGCACTTCCAAGAAGCCTAAATGACATTAGCAATGTTCTGCACTGCCACTGAGGATCATTTGCACGACAGTCAGAACAAAACTGTAAGCTCCAGGTAAAACTGAGGTCTTAGCTGAGCACTCAGTACTTTAGAGAAAATAATTACATTCCAATTATTTTCATTTTTGATAGAAATTCTTAGCCTGGCAGTAGCAAACAGACCCCATTGGGGCAGATAACTGTTTCTTTTTTTTAGATTTGTTAGATAAAACCCAAGTATGGAAAAGACTTTGGTTACACAGGGTAGACTGTTCTTTATTATTTAAGAGAGAAAAGTACTAAATGCTAAAATAATCTAGGTAAAGACTTTTTTTCATCCTTGTTGTTGGATTCAGCGTAAGTGCAGTTGCTTTTAGTTTCTTTCCCATACAAAGATAAAAAAAGGCAAAGCTGAAAAGCAGAGAGGATCACTTAAATTAGTTCTATAATTCTGAGTTATTCATCTTTCTTCTAAATCCTATCCTATCCCTCATCACTCTCATCCATTTTGGTGAGGATGCATTTGATTATTCCAAACCTGTCTGTATTGCAGCATACCATGAAAGCAGTTCCTGAGTTGCAAGGAGCCCACTGCCAGTACTCCAGCCTGCTTTGCTCCACAGTTTGAATACACCAGGGTGATTTTGAAAGGTCTTTCTATTCGTCCAATCTGGGCCACCAGGTATTTCCATTTCATCCTAGAGGACAACAGAATGTTATCAGGCACACACATAGCACATTGGAATCCATGGTGTCTCTCGCATAAATATTCTGCACTGTACCAAAGAGAAGTAACAGTGTCCATAAGGGAAATGGATCAATGAATGCAAATAGCAAGATAACAAAAGAGTGTTGATATAAAACAAGTGTAAGGTTATCTTTGCTGCAGAGCTTATTGCTAATGATGAAGAGATCCAACCATTCCCAATGATTCTTAGATGGGTCCTAAATTATCACCAATTTTGGACACGCTACCCCAATACGCACTTTCCACATGCATAGTTGTGTCCTGTTTGCTCTTGAAAGTATCAACCAAGCAGCTGCACAAGTCTCTGGATCTCCTCAAGCCAACACTGACATTGTGTGCTCTGGAAGTAAATGTCTGACCCCAAATGTTTCTTGGTTGTGTCAAGAATGAAAACCTTTATCTGTGTGTTGTCTATCTGATTTTCCACCTTAGCAAACTACAGCGCACCCACAAAGCAAGGGATAGAAGAGAAATGCTGCTCCAGGAAATGCAGATTACTCATACCATTTACATTTCACTACAGAGCAAATGCCACAACCTGCAAATCTAGACTGCAAAGGTTTCTCAGTTGTGCAGCACTTGTGGCAGTTTAGAGAAAGATAAATGGTCCCATGCACCCTAATTCTAAAGATGGTTGTCAGACATCAAAAGCCAGAGAGAGATACCAAAAGGGAATTTTTCAAGTACCTCATTCAAATTAAATCTGATAGAAGTCAAGGTACCCAGGTGTCATTTAAAAAGTACAGTAGAATTCTTTAAAATATTTTAACTTTATTTTTGTTTCCAAAAACTGTTCTTATATCTTATGTTAACAAGACAGCAAAATACAGTTAAATATATGTGTTTTTATTCTGTAAATGGACTTGAGCAAGGCTAGTGAGAAAGGAATCCCTGATTTAAGCTCTTTTCTGAAAATAGTATCAGACAGAGATCATTTTAGCCACATTCTGCACACTGCTGATGTTACTGGGGCCACTCTGGACAAGTGACCTAAGTCAGTGTCAATGGAGTAATAAGAAGGCCAGGCCAGTGTTAAGACATGCTGATCAGCTCTGCTCCTAGTATTACTTTTTCATTTAGGAAATGCCTTGAGCTGCCATGAAGTGGTGATGTAGCCTTTTTCCTGCACCAGAAACACCTTAGAAGGCAATACCCAGATTACAAGCACATCTCTTCTGGACTCAATATAAAAATCACAGAACTGTATTCACAACTTGCAAAAAATCCAAAGCAGCTTTAATTTTTATCACCCTCTCTTGCACTCTTCCCTCCACAAACCACTTATATAACTTTATCTGGATAATTTTTACTATCCCTTCTACGGCATTCACCCACCTTTCACTTTCACAATTGTACACACGCATAAATACCCACAGATACCCTGAACTCATATGAAACTGAGCTCCTCTTACAAAGATGACCCCATTTCCTCTATTTTATATCCCTTCATAATGTATTCAATAGTTCATTATAATTTAATTCGTCTTCAGAATGTTGCAATTCAGGTACAGCCCCATCTCTGCTTCCCAACACGGGAGAACAACCACTTTGCTTTCATTTTGCATTACAGTGCAGCTTCAGGAACATCCAGCACCTATAAATAGATCTCATAAATATTCTTATAAATATATCCCCCCCAACACACTGTGGGACAACATCCAAGACCATCCAGCACTGACACAGAACTGAGTCACTTCTGCTACATGACACAGCTTTGTGCATCACTCCATTGCATCCTGTTGACCACAAGAATGGATGGGTCATAATCACATTGGTTCAATGAGCCAATAAGGGCAAGGACAATCTTTAATTCTTTCTAATTTAGCTATTAGGCACACTAGACCTGTCAAGCACTGAGGCATAGTTCTAGTACCTCTACCAAGTTACAACCCACTCTCCAGCTGAGATATCACAGTATTGCCAGAGTTGACACAACACTGAGTGCAGGAACCAGTGGCACACAACCTCTGATTCACAGCCAGTGGCACATTTAGCAGTAGCAACTAAAGAGCCCCACAGCTGAAAACAATGACTAGTTCAGCTGCTGCACCTTAATCCTAAAGGCTTTATGAGCCAGACACTTTGGAACTTGCTGTTTATAGACTGGTATATCAAAATAAAACTAGTCATCGAAGTCAATAAACCAAGCTCTGAAATGCCATGACTTAGGAGGACACACTGTCCCTTCTGCCATCTCTGCTGGGAGAGCTGTGGTATCTGGTGGAAGAACAAGGCCACCATCTTAAGCCACTACTTCTGTGAATTGGTAGCTCTTCTGAGTCAGAGCACTAAGGTCCCACAAAACATCCCAGTTCTGCACTGAAATATGTCTGGTACTGAAATTTTCTCCAATTATGACACCACAGAAAAAGCTGTCTAGCATCCAAAGACTGCAAAAATGACAAGGGGTTTTGCATCACACTTTGTGTATGAAGTCTCTTCATCATCAACGTATTCCTCCTCAGAGAAAGCCTCGCCCCCTTGATCCAACTGCAGCAAAATTTCTAATGCTGTAAATGATTACACCTCCTTTGCTTGGCCCCACCATTGAAACAGAAGCTAGTCAGAGCCAATGTAATTTTCTTAATGGAATCAGGAACGAAGCCCATTGTTGATCCAGCAGAAGATGGATCATTGCAGCAGGCTTCCAGATAAGCCAAGCTTGGCAATAACTTTACTATTGATTTTATGTCAAACCAGATCTCAAATATCAAGGCAATATTACTCTTCTTCTAAAAAAGGATCTTAAAATTCATCTGTATGCATGGAAGTACTATTAGGGTCTGACATAATTTTGAAAAATTTGCATGGATAGAAAGTTTGGAGTTGCAAGCTATCTAATTCTTAAGGCAAGAGAATTCAAGATTCACCCTGAAAACTTTTAATTCCAAACTTTCTTTTGTAGTGTTAACTTTGGGTTTTCATTAACATCTCAATCTTCTCTGCTGAACAGATGTTGTTTTTTTTTTTCTTACCAATCCTTTCTATGATGTGATTTTTCATATCCAACAAAGGTAACTAATGATTAATTTTAGGAAAGATTTTATGTAAAGAATAACCATTTATTCATTGGGATTGAAAAATGCAATAAAGCAGAACATGAAAGTTGAAACATTTTCTAAATTACAGGGACCCACTGCATGGGGTTTTGCACAAAGCTGTGTAAGCTAGATGCTTCTAGACTCAATCAGTGAACATAAAAATTAGAACTTTTACATTACTTTTATACACACAGGAAGATGTTGTCTGCAAGTCCTCACAAACATCCGGTGCTAACCACTGGACTTTTAAGTGAAAGAGCAAAACACATGCCTACCACTCCTGCCTTCATCAACCTCTTAGAGGTTATTCTTTGGCACAGTATATTTTGGGGTGCAAGTTCAAGAGAGGCACAAGAGTCACTAACTGAATCATACTCCCAGCTTAGTGCTCAAAATTCACAGTCTTACATAGCAGCTTTCTAGATACATTTTTTAATCAAAATGGCTCTGCTCATTGTTGTCAGCATGCATTTAGACATTATCTGAAAACACTCACCAGGCTACTCCCTTGTCATCTGTACAGCAGGAGAAGTTATTTAACTTTTGTGTACAAAACCAACCACATTATTAGAATGGAAGTGTCAAAGATGGCAAGTTTTTTCAAGTGTCTCGGAAGGTGGGGGAGCATTTCATCACCATCACCTCTCCAAAAAAGGGGGAAGGACAGAAAAAACTGAGCAATAAACAGTTTTGTGAGGCTGGCTAACTGAAAACCTATTTTTACACATGGCCATGAACCTTTTGTTTTCTGATCTACCAAGGCTGCTGTGGCCATTCCAGAATGAAAACAGAACAAGATCAGCTAGGCTTATTGACTACACAAAGTGAAAATAATATCCCTGCCCCAAATGATCGTTTTGTTTTTTTTTTTTATTTTCAATGAAGTGTGAGTACTTAGAGTTGAAAGAAACTAGCTTCTTACTGAAACAGTTTTGACTGAGAACACTGAAATAATTGTGGTCCACAACAAACACAAGAGTGTGAAAACACTCAAAACCACCCAGGACTCAAGAATTTTCAACTGTGGCTGATTCTGTGTCTGTGTGGTAAAGACAAAAAGGTGGGATAAGCAAAATAGTGAAAAAATTTTAAGAAAAAAAAGTAAAAAGAAAAGGTAAAAAAAATATATTAGATGTGACCTGAATAAGCACCATATCCATAGCCCTGAGAAAGTGAAAAGTTTTCTGAGTTAAGTGCCAGGCAAGGAAGGCTTGGCCTTGCAAGCAAGGCTACAGGCTCCTGATGTTTGAGCTTTGCTGACATAAGGAGAAATAAAATTTTATATATTTTTTGGAAATACATGGAATCTCAAACACCTCACTCCCTCAGCAGTTCTCTTTCTAATGGCAATAATTCAGAATACCAATGATCTATAGGTGTGGTATTTAAAAATAAACATTGTGACTTTGTGACTTTGCCCTACTTGTCTAGAGAACATGGTACCAAAAGTCCATCTGTTTTTGTTTGTTTTTTTTTTTCTTTCATTAAGGCTTATGTGTGAAAAAGTAGCGGCAGCTTCAATAATACCAATTTAATGATAAATCCTACTAGTTAGTGAGGTGAACAGGACAGAAACTTACTCTTACTTGAGACATATATCTAAGCTTTTGAGAACTGTGTAGCTAATGGATCCTGAAGGAGAAAACATCATCAGGAGAATATTTCTAGGTCCAGAAAGAGCAGAGTTCACTGAAGTAGTCTGGTGCAGCTGGAGTTTATGATCAAGTATAGCTTGGTCATGGAATTGAGAGGTGACAAAAGGGAGAGAAGTAGGAATTCCTGGAGTGTCAGATTATCTGAAAAAAGTGCCACCTAGCCTTTTTTCTATGTCCAAATTTCTACTCTGATCTGAAGACAATCCTTTGGTAGTAATCTTCACTGGTTACACTAAGTACTACACATAGGCATCTATCTCAAGGTCATCTGCTCATTGTCCTCCTTGTTTTGCTCTAAATTGTGCAGCAGTGTTTGGTTAAGACAGAAAATCTTGTAGAACTCTTACTCCCTGTGGGAAGCCCCAGTAAAGTGGGAACACTTCAGGGTGGCCTCTCCTTAACCACCAGTGTAGTTAAAATCTTAATCATGGAGACAATGTTCATTTCAGGCTATCTGCCTAGCAAGAAGCAGGTCAATCACAGTGTTAGAAATAAATTCTGTTCTGTCTGCATGGTCAGATTTTTTTTAGTTGGACCGAGATTTTAAAGTTTCCCTGAAATGAGGGGGAAAGTAAGGGTATTTGATGATTCCTAACTTTATCTCTCTTCTATCCTCCCTTCTATCTTGATTTCAAACAGGACTTGCACTCCTCCCCTGTTTAAAACCTTAAGAGTAAACTCTCTGAGCTTACCAGTGCTTTATTTTATTCAGTAAGAAAAAGTAATACCAGTATCTGTGCCAACTTCCAATAAAGCTGACTTCATTCTAGGAAATATAAATGCCATCACCTTTAGAGAGATGATAATCTTTACTTCACATAGAATTGTTTTGCAGTGCTCAGATAAGCTGCTAAACAACATCTATGATGCATTCCAGAGGTGCTGCAGTGATTATCAGCAAAGACTGGTCTGACCAGTAAGATGTAGCAAAAGAAAATTTTATGAGTTTACATAGTGGAATGGAGCTGCAGATGCAGAGGCCTGTCAAATATTGAAAAAGCAGCAAGGGCAGCTTTCAGTAGGTAAAAAATGATATTAGCAATTAATCCCAGAAAATGCAATAGATTCCCAGTGAAACTGGCAAGAAGATGGGGAAGGAATAGCCAGGAAGGAACTGAGCAACAGCTGAAAATGAGAGAGAAAGAGAGAGCTCTGAAAGGAAGAAAAAAAGGTTTTTTAGTCAAACTCTGCTATCTTTGGCTGACGGGGACTCTTCACTACAGATCTCCATGGCAGCCTGGAGAGTGCCAAAAAATTCATAAAAAACAAGAACTGGGATCTATTGCTGAAGTTCTCCCCGGGAATCAGTCAGGTGATGGAAATAAAAAACCCTGTAATGTGTCTGACCCAGGTTCTTACAAGTTGGACTGCAGCAAAGGAAAAACAAGCACATGGAAAAAGGCAAAATTAGATTTCACGTGGACTTTTCTCTTTCTTTTCCTGTTGTGATTTGTTCCCTTTACCCATTTCTCTTCCTTACTGAATTCTGCTACACACAGGAATGAAAAAGTAAAACGTTGGCAGGATCAAAGGGAATACAGGACAAGATCTGCAGTTGTTACACCTTCTATTGTTTTCCTTCACCTCTTCTTATCCCAGTTCTTTCCCTCCCTGAGCTCCACAAATGGAGCAGAAGTGGATGCTCCTGAACCTTCTAGAAAGGAGGAAATTATTAAAGGGTTAAAATTAACCCCATCTCAAAATGAGAATTGTGACTCTTGTAGCATTGATAGGATCCACTGAGTCCATAGAGGTATCAGTCACATTACCAAGGTAGTTTTTGGACTTAAAGCATTTTACAGCTGCAGTTCTAGAATCAGTGAAAAAAAATTAATCACTCTTCACCCTTCTAAATGTGAGGGAAGAATTCTTTGCAATGAGGCACACAAAACCTGTGTCTGTCACAGAGCTCCTGTCAGGAGGCTGTGTGCTTCAGTCCTGACAGTCACACCTTTTTTTTCTGCTGTAATAGCAGCAATGATCTCAAGAAGGCAAAAGACACTGATAAACAGCAGCCTGGAGGAAATCCACTCTACCTTGCAATTCAAAGGCTTAACAGTTGAAAATTGATTGTCTTACCCGGCATTCTCCTCATGGCCAGCTTTCAGGGAAGTTATTGTATTTTTGTTTGTCTCCACATATTTGATTTCAACTGTGAATCGCCGGAGAAGAGGAACAGCATCCTGTGAACATATGGCCAGCTCCAGCAAGCAAGAATCCAAGCTCCCAGGCAAGATGGGGCTTTGCAGGCTGAACTCACATCTATCTGGGAGTCTACTGGTGTTCAGGAGGAAAATGTCCCCTGTGAAGAGAAAAAAACCACAACAAAACAAGCGACACACAGCATGGATGGAAGAGAGATAACAAGAGGAAAATGGATAAGGAGTTTGAAGAAAGGAGTCATGAGAATAAAGGAAGAACTATGCAAAAACAAAAAAAAAAAAAAGGAAAAGAGAGAGAGAATAAAGTAAAAATTAAGAGTTTAAGTAAAGAAATGATAGAAGAAATGAGAAGAGAAGAAACCAAAAAGAGCATGAAGAAATGTCCAACAAAACAAAAGCCAAAGACTCTGCCAGTCAGACAGCAGCATCAGTGGAGCCAGCTCTGGCTTGTATAGGATTGAGTTTCCTAAGAAAAATCCAGTCTCTGTAAGTAAAAGTAGTTTATCCCAAAATGGGGAGATAGAAAATAAAGTATGTAAAGGAACCAGCTGTTTAGAGGGTACATCCATACACAACTGAGGCAGCACACATGAATTACCTGGCTCTTACTGGCTCTTGGGCACTGGCTGTGCCTTTGGGAGCTCTGCACCAGAACCAGCACAAGGTGGAACTTTACGTGACAGGGGCCTGAGGCCTCAGGCTGCTGACTTCTGGTGCAGCCAGAGCTGGGCAAAGGCCGGCCTCCATTCGAGGGGAACTGTAGCTCTGCCTACCTTCAACATCTCCATGGGAGGAACTGTTTCCCAGAAGTATCTGCTGTCTCTCCTGGGATGCCAGGACACCAATGGAAGACAATACCCAGTCTGGTTTTCCAAAATTGTCTGTGGACGTCACCCATGAACAGCTTGAGCCGATGATACAAGAGACTTCTGTTGTGAGAAACCAAAGGTTTCAGTGAGACCTATTCCTCACTCAAGGCTCAAGGGGCACGTGGGTGGTGAAATTTTCAGTGTATGGGGGTTGTATCTCCCAAGAAATGGAAGAATTTAAGTGAAAAAAGAATTTTTGTCTTGGGCAATAGCAACAGAATCTCTACTGGAGAAGGTCAAGGAACATGTTAGAATGAAAAACTAACCTGCAAATTCCTGGCAGAATGTAAGTCGAATTCCTCCTACTGGTATCAACAATGAATTTATATCAGTAGAAGGTCTAGACCACAAGTACTCAAAGTCCCAAATGAGAATAATAGCAATAATGTCAACAAGGATATTGAAACCGTATGGATTTAGCATTTTGGCAGAAAGAACTAATATTTTAAGGGCAACCCTCTCTTAGCAAAGAGAGCATAGAAAGAGCTTGACAGGGTCTCAAGCGAAATAGATGAGCAGTGCAAGCTTTACGTAATCTTTTATTTTTGTCTTTCTAAAACAGTTTTGCTTTCCTCTAGCAGGATGGATAAGAATCCCTTCTTAACAAACTCCAGAGTTCGCTTGCAGTACTAAAAACACTAGATCATCTTGGCCAGAATTTTTCATAATCAGCATATTATAAACCAGACAAGAAGTAATTCACTGCTGTCTCATCAATCTAATATAAACTCCCTGAAGGGATGTTAGCTGCACAAAGCTCTCCCACACAGAGTAGAACTGAAAAGAATTGATATTAATTCGCATGATATTTATTTTCAGTAGTAATAATAATATTATAGTAATAACTGGAGTGTCCCCAGGCCAAGTAAGAAATATTAAGAGACTAAACATTCATGTTTAGGATCCTGATGTTCAGACGGTATTCAAACCTTGCAAACATGAATGACACAAAGCTATCCCTTTGGTAGTCCTATTCCTGTGGAGGAGAACAGGCAGGTAGGAAGGACAGAATTAAGGTCAGGGATATAACAAGGAAGTGTGGCTGCACAGGTGGGGCAAAAATAAAAACATAAGAGCCTCCAGAAGATTGCCTATAATTCAACTCAACTTTCAGACAAAGGCGAAATGGAAGCATCTTTTGAATGCGACAGCAAAAGCAGACTAACTTTCTCCTAATTATTGAAGTTAATTCTAACTTCATTTTTATAAAATGACATCCAGCGAGCAGGGGTAAGACAAACACAGATGTTACAGAGTTGCACATAACTTTGGGTTGGCACAGACTGTGGTCTCCCACCCAAACACTTCTCCTCCTTCCTTGCTTTGGACACTCCCCAGCTCTTTCTGGCGTGCTCATACTGGAGTTTGCTGCCTCTCTCAAACTGACACCTGGGCCAACCATCCAAATATCTTCTTAGCCCAATTCATCAAATGCCTACAGCTTAGGAAAGGCCTGGGCAGTGCTCAGCCCATCATTTTTCCATGGAAGCCACAAGCAGATGAACTGGCAAATTGTGTGTGTGCATTTGGAATGCCAGATTCCAGCAGCACACAGGAATGAGGACACCAGCCACTCTCCTGGCTCTATTGGATCTAGGGAAAAATGTCTGTGCACAGCTCCGGGCTATGGTTTGATGATCCAGTAAAACAACTTTGGGGATCTCAATAGCTCAGAAACTCCATAGCTGCGTGAGACAAAGCAGAGTCCTGATCCAGACCTGCTGTGCTGTTTCAAATTTACTGAAGTTTGACAGGTTAACTCAGTATCCATTGACTTATTGTCAGTAGAAGTAATATTTTTACTGGATAATTTTTTTAGTTGGTTGTAAAACCCAGAGCATAACAGTGAAACAGACCAAAGTGAAAGCTCAGGAAAGAAAAATTTGCTTTTTCAAATAGACAGTTACTTGAAACTATTGTTTATGAGAAAATAATTTTGGCAAACCTTACAAATACCTCAGCTTGCAGTGGCAAGGACTGTACCAATGCAGACTTAGTCCTTTGAGTGGGTCTCACATGACAAGGGGGTTCACAGCTGAGATAGGCAAACACAACTTTCCCCTTGAAAAGCACCTAATTCCCAACTCTCTGGGCTTTATAGGGCCTGTCTGCCACAATCTGAGACTGAAGAAATCTGAATAGATGGAAGAGTCTGAAACAGATCAGGAAAGGTTTTGACATCCAGTGAAAAAAAAACCCTGATTTCTCTGGGAAGAGATTATATATGTTGCATTGTGACGGATCAAGAATAAGCTGGTTTTTAACACAAATCACAGAGTAAGAGAACTGGCTACACTCGTGGTCATAGTGAAAGAGAACACTGAAAGCTGAAACCTCTAACACCACTACGTACCACCTTACCGGTGTGCCATATCCAGCTTTGCTTAAGAACCTGGAGAACCTCAAGTACAAGTCAGCAAAAAGGAAAAATATGACAAATTTAAATAAAAATAGGTATAATAGAAAAATATGTCTGTATTACTACAATCAGCAAAGGACATATTTTAAGATATTTCAAAAATGTTCCAAAGAAGATTAGATAGAAAAAAGTTCATGGACAATCCAGGGTATGTCAGAAAGGACTTTAAAGAATTAGATATCATCTGCAAGCTGTTACTATAAGGAATATTCCTCTGCCAAGGCTAGGTCACCTTGCCACCTCTTGGGAGGAATGTGTGGCTTTTCTAACACCCAGAGGCCTTTCTTTATTGATTAGCATCTTCATTAACAACCTGAACAAGGAGACAAAGTGCACCCTCAGTAGGTTCACCGAGGACACAAAAGAGAGGAGCAGCTGACACACCACAGGGCTGTGCTGCCATGCAGAGCAGCCTCGACAGGCTGGGGACTGGGCTGATAGGAACCCCTTGAAGGAAAAGCCAAGTCCTGCACCTTGGAGGGTAAAACCCCATGCACCACTGTGTGCTGAGGCTGACTGGCTGGAAAGCAGACAAAGAGAAGGGCTTTGGCAGCGTGGTGAACAAGGTCTCTGTGAGCAAGCAGTGCATCCTTACCACAAAGGCAGCCAACAGCTTTCTGGGCAGCATTAGGAAGAGCACTGCCAGTAGATCAAGAGAGGTGATCCTTCCTCTCTATTCAGCACTGGTGAGACCACAGCTGTGCTCAGCTCTGGGCTCCTTAATGCAAGAGACATACTGACCAACAGGAACAAAGTCCAGCACAAGTCCACTAAGATGACTGAGGGAATGGAGCACCTTTCATAAGAGGAGAGGCTGCCAGAGATGGGACTGCTCATCTGTAGAAGAGTACAGTCAGGGGGATTTTATCAATGTGTACAAACACTTTGATGAGAGGGAATGAAGAGGAAGCTAGGCATTTTCAGTAGTGTCCAGTGACAGGACAAGAGGCAGTGAACACCTATTAAAGAATCCCACTGCTCCTCTGGTTTTCACAATGCCTTGAGAATAAAATTCCTTTTGGAAAAAAGCTTAATTCAGTATCAAAAAAGATAGTTTGTTCTATAGTAGTGGGAAAGCAGCTCCATTAATTATTTTTTATTTCAAGAACTCACAACTGCAAATCTGGTGAATTTCAGTGTGCTGATGGAAATTATTTAATTTTCCTTCCTTTTTCTTTCTTTTCCCTTTTCCTGCTGTGTTGGGTTTTTTTATTTATTTGTTTTGGGGGTTTTTGTTTGTTTATTGAGGGGGGAGGCAGTAAATTTCTTTTGTGGAGGGTTGTTTGGGGTTCTTTGTGGTTTGGTTTGATTTGCTTGCTATGTTTTGTGTTCGGGCTTTTTGGGTTTTGTTTAATACAGAAATAAGGAATGCCCTTAAGTTTACACTGGCTTTTCTGAGTCATTGCTCTAGTTCCAGTCAGAAACACAGTGTCACAGCTTTCTTGTAAGAGGTGCTTGTGACTGCCAGCATCCACCTTACATCTAGATTCTGAGGGAGAAATCAGGAGGATGTAAGGAACAAGACTTGTGATACCTTGTTTAGAAGGTTGATGCAATGAAACCATCCTATTTTTTATCAGGGAGAGCTTCTGAGTCGGATTTGATGAAGAAGAGTTTTCTTCATGTGATCCAGAGCAGGAGACAACAGCTATAACAAAATAAAAAGAAGTGGGGATGTGTTTGATGCTTCTATACAAAACTCTGCTCCCATATTAGAAAGCGTACAAACATATTTGTTGGCAAAATATCTACAAACATATCTAGTTGGCAAAAACAAACATATTTGTTGTCAAAAGGTGTTCACAGGCAGCAAGATGCAAAATGAATTGCTTTCAAACCTTGGCCATTTGTATTATGAGGTCAGCCATATAAAAATATCAAATCATGTCAGAGGGGACAGGAATCTTATTCACATGATTTGCAGTTGAGACATGGATGTACAGACATGCCACTGATAACATATAAGACATTTTCAGCAGAACTAATTTGAAAAATAATATTATGAACTTGCATCAGTACCTATAAAAACATAAACTCCTCAAACTTGAACATATGTTCATACATTTCACTCACTATTGCATATAGTTTTTCAGCAATATCTGGTCTGATTTGAATTGCTGTAACAATTTTCATTAGAGTATATTTGACAACGCATTGCACAGTGAGTAAAATGCTGTGCTTCATAGCAAAGTAAAATGTTTCATAGCGTGAAAATGCTGCATCCTTCCATCTTTTATTATGTTACTAAAGACAGTCATTCAAGGGGTTCCAAGGCAGTGCAATTTTAGAACAGAACAGCATTATGTAGCAGCAGACACATGCTGTACTGATGACAGTTTTGGGGTCTCCACACATGAATTGTCAAACACTGTATTTTTTTCCTGCCTCAGTTTCCAAATACTTAGGGATATTAATATTGAAAAAGTTGATTTTGCACTGCATATAAGACACAGGTACTGCTCTGATAAGCAAGGTATCTTTAATAACAGGATGAAATCCTCAAAAACAATGGGAATTATGTGGCCAAAGTTCAGCCAGCCTCATGAAAGTGTTACCTCACGAAAAATCCATGCTAATAAACAATGATATACTGCAAACAAATATATTTCATTATATTAAAAGAAATTCTGCGACATAAAGGGCTTTTGACAACTGAAGTCTGCTCCTCCCAACTTATGTTCTGTGTCTTTTGAGATATTGCTCAGCTCTCTCTCCAGATCTTCACTCAGCACTGCTGTAGCTTCAGTATTTACTTCCCTCAGGGCTTTCTGTAAAGTCTGTTCCACCCACTCGTCTCCTCACACACTCCAAGCTGCTTGTATACTTTGGAAATAGCCTGAGTATCATGGGACCCACAAACATAGTACAGTCATAGCAGAAGTTCTGCTAGAAACATTTTTCCTGATACAACTAAAACAAAGTGACGCAGACACACTACACTCCCTCCCCTACAAACACCTTTGGGACGTTCCTCTTATTTTCCATTAACAAGCACAAGATCCAGTGGCAGATTACCAGCAATGGAGCCCTAAGCTACTCAAAACATGAATTTTCTCCCTCAGTGTGGAAAATACCTCCATTGCCATTGGTGAAGGCTGAGACAAATAAAATACAAAACAATAGTAACATCCTACTCAATTTTGGAAAAAAACTGCAAGTGTTCATTCTAATATGTGTAACAACCGTATTCACCTATCCTGGGAAGATGCCACTTACCTAACTGGACATCTGAGAGGAAGGAAGGACAGTCATTACAGTATACTTGGACAAAGTACACTTGGACAGAAGACCCTAGACTCAGTGATAGTCAAGGAATTTGTTCGTATGCCCCCACAGAAATAGGTCCTCATTTGTTTCATCAGAGCAAAAAATTTCTGGCTATGGCTGAACAGAAGAGGACTCACAGTAGCAGCTCAGCAGCCTCTAGTTCAGCTTATGTTCTTACTTCATATCTCAATTTTTTTTCTTTCTCACTTATTCAGCTTCTTCAATTGAATTGAAAATCTAGTGCACATAGTCACTAAGATGCTTCTGATAATCCCACATCATGTCCTCTCACACACATTTGCATGTAATTTTTGTATGACATAAATTTCAGCATGAAAAAAAGAAAAAGACTATTACTTTTCACCTCCATGATTTCTCTATCTTGATCAGCAAAAGTCAATTGTTTACGTGAAAAGAAATATAAGATGAAGAGGACGGAGATCCATGATTTTAAGATAAGCCTGAATTAAGGAACATAAAATGATCAGGAGGAAACAGTGTAAAATATCCAGCTGTCACAGGAAAAAGACGAGATCTTTTAACAGCACAGCACAAATCCATCTCTTTTTCAGTAAAATAAGAGACCTCCAGCACTGAGAAGGTAATTCCATTTCTTTCACTATCTTACAGGAAAAAAAAGCATTAAGATACCTGCAGGGGTGATTTTTCCCCCAAACCCTGTTTTTACCTTGCAGAAGAGAAGAAAATTACAGGAAATACTTAGAGAACTCCTGACGGGAAATCAATTCCAGATCAGCCAAGACATCTTTCTGATCAAACAGGAATTTCCTTTAGAGCACTTTCTAGTGGTATTCTCCATCTAATATCAAAATAGCAACTCAATATTTCTCAGTGTTTCTCTGAGAAGATAAACTAACACATAGACTAATCACTCTGTCAGGAAGTCACACTAAGCCTAAAGAAGACTCTTTGTCTGCTACCTAATCAATTATTTTTCCATGATCCTAAAACTTCCACTTTCAGCTCAATAAATAATCTCTCTCATTCATCAGTATTTACAGCCTTAAGTTATTGACTTTGTGCTTTGAAAATATCCCTGGGATCTCCTGCTGCTTGCTATTAACCTCTCTTATTCTTTGCTCATTATTTGGTTCAACCCGAAGTCCCTTGCTTACTTCATCCTTCTTGTTGTACTCTGCCTGAACAGATTGCAGGTAATGGTCAAAAGGGAAGCAATACAACAAATACAGTTTTTCCAAGGCTTACAAGCTCTTACTTCAGGATCTTCCAGAGCCCTATCTAATTTTTCAGGGGAAAAGGCAGAAAGGCAGACATCAGTGCACACTAATGTCATGCTATGCAGAAAGGCCATTCTCTCTCTCCTGAGATCTCCCTGTTAATCCATGCAACAATCTCACCAGACATTTTGACCAAAAATAAATTATTTTAGTCGATCGTCTACCATGGCGTCAAGTGTCTCTGTGACATATTTCCCTCCAGGACATGTATTCCCACCCCCCACTGTACTGGTTCCCTTTGAGATACCTAGTTCCATTGGTGAGTTGAACTCTGCCTTTTTCTCCCCTACCTTAATCTTTAGGTTGTCAGCAGATCGTCAGTACAGTTTTAATGCTGTATTCTGACTTGTTCCTAAACTCCTAAATAGAACATAACCCAGAACTTACATTTACAGGAAACTTATAGGTAGAGTTAATTGACAATGATTCCTGTTCATACTGCATTAAACCAAAACATGTGTTGAACCAAAACATGACACAGCAATTTGCACCAGGCACTCTCTTCAGTACAGATGGAGATTTATCAATTTAAGAACATGACTGGAGGTAGAATGTCCTACAGGACTTTTGTCACACTGGTAAACTCATTTGACAAACTAACAGTGCAACAAGATGTCTTTTCAAATCAGCCCTTTAGATTAAGAAGCAATTATAAATCCTTTTCTAGCTCTTTGATCTGATATAAAATATTATGGTATTTTTATTCAGACAGTAGCAATCTTCATACTACCAAGAAGTTTTGCATTGCAGGAGTAGAGCAGATGTAATTAAGTATTGTCATCCAGTTTACTCCATTTACCCTTTTTAAATACTAATGGAGCATTAACTTTCTTCCAGTTCTGAAAAATTTCCTCAGTATCCTGACACACTTACTGAAAATATCAAGACATGGATGTCTTTCAAAGTTCCTTAACCAGTTCTTTGTAAAATCTTGAACACCTGCTGTCTCAACCAGTTGTTTTATGAAGTAGGCATTTTAATAACAGGTTTTTTCACAGTATTTTTGGTTGTTAAGAAAGCCATTGCATTATTTCTATGTCACAGTGAAAAATCAATTTTTTTTTTTCCTAGAATACTAATATTTACTTTTTGTCTCTATTATTGACAAACATACCACAGATTCATATAATTGCTAAAATATTTTTGCTACTAACGCACTTGGGAAATTTCCTCAGACTTCCTGCTGATTTCTTCTTAATTTCTTTTGCTTTTTTCATGTATAGCTAAACTTTCAACTTTTCAACTTCCTTTTAGTGCAAGCAATGTAGTATTTTCCTTATTTTTTATAACAGCATAGCCTCCCCATCAGCTACAGGCTTGCAGTTTTCTGGCTGTTTACACAAGCAACTCAATTATTATCTGAATCCTTCTGTCCATGAACTTTTTCAACTGAGCTCCTTTGGCACTGTATTAAATTCTGAGAGACTTACCTCTTCTGGCACTACCAAGATATAGCATTTCGATGTTATTTAGGCACAAAAGTCCATTTATTTGAATATCTCAGCTGAGGTACAGATTAGACCACTTCAGATTTTTATGCTATTTCCAAGAAGGGTGTACCCAAGCCACAACCACTTCCATTTGTGGAACATCTGAGTTTAGTTCTGAGCTCAGTTCTTAATTCTTTATCTGTTGAGAATGGATCCAAGATGTTATTCTAACAAGTGACAAGGGAATTTTCATTTCGATACTGTCATCTATTCAATATCTGCAAATATGCTCTCATGCTAGCAGAATGAAATCACTGATATGCCACTTTCATTGAAGGCTTCACATACAGGGGAAAAAAAAGGACTTATTTTCCCTCCCCTTACACACAACATACTAGTCATTATGTCATCCAGATCTTTAGCTGGATTTCACAGCGTATAGCAACCATCAGCAATCCCATTGACATTTATTTTAGGTATTAATTGACTTCAGGATCATTTTGTTCAATGGTTGGGGAAAGAGGCAATATCATTTTAGCCATAT
Source organism: Phainopepla nitens (assembly GCA_013400175.1). Classification (NCBI taxonomy): domain Eukaryota; kingdom Metazoa; phylum Chordata; class Aves; order Passeriformes; family Bombycillidae; genus Phainopepla; species Phainopepla nitens. The sequence continues at coordinate 213,271 of VXBQ01005811.1, forward strand.
AATGCTGTCCCAAACTTACTTCCGTCCTTTGATTTCAATTACCGGAATTCTTCCTCCTAATCTGAGAAATTGCAGTGTGTCAGCAGTGTAGGTTTAGAAGTTAGTAATCACATTCCACTGCCATTTGCTTATTAGCCAGCCTCATCACGCTGGTCACAGGCAGTTGGAGAACTCTTTCAGTCCTTGGGGCCTCATTTAATTTTATTCTCAATACATTGCCTCTCTGCTAAGCAAGTGTTTTTATTTCTTGTTTTTCTATCATTTCCCTTGGCTGCTAATTTAACTCTGTGTGAAAAAGTCTGTCCTACGAAGTCTGGAAGATTTCTTCCTCTCCAGTGAGCTGGAGGCCAGTCAAACTGCACAGACTCCTCTTGCTGGAGAACACAGGCACTCATTTCATTGACCCAAGCCTTATACAACTTATCTGACTGGAAGAATACTTATAGACTTTTATTGGGTTGGTTGGTTTTTAACTTCCTTCCTGCTTTATATGCAGAACATGAATGATATCCAAGAACACACCTTATTCATCCTTCTTTGGCACCATTACAAAATTTCTAAAAGTTAGTTATATTCTGCAAAACTAAACCCAGTCATTTATGCAACGGACTATACTGGGCAGCTGTCTTGGTAGCTCATTTACTTCAGAGAACCTCCACAGATGTTGCAATCCCAGCTGGCATCCTATCCACAAAAGACAGAATGCCACCTCCTTGCCCACCTGCTGGCAAGAATCTTCTTTGAAGGGTGGATCAATCCAAAGGGATTTTCACAACCAGTAAGTCCCTGTTATAATATTCACTTGGATTGCCAAAGATCATCTGCAGTTTCCATGACACACTGAATGACTAGACATTCATGGTTGTATGAAATTCCTGCAGTCCCCTCTCCTGCTGCTCACAGCAAGCTGCTTCCTGGCTGCCCCTGGATACACAAAATGTTGCTTTGTCTCACATTTCCTCGCTTTCTTTATTCGGTCACTCAGTGGCCAGTTCCTTCCCTGGATAGTGGTGCTTCCTGAATCATTTTGTGCAGCCACTCTTTATTCTCCCCAGTGCCTTAAAGAGTGCATCCTTATCCCTTCATGCATCAAATACTTGTTTCTAAAAAAATCACTGCATCTCCCTCCAAAAGCAAAGACTTGTGAAGCACTGGCATTAAGCACAGTACACTGCAGGTTTCCACCCCTGTGCTACAGCTATGAGACAGAACTCACCCAGGAAAAGTTTTGCCCATGCCATCAATGTTTTTCTCACAAACCTCACCTACTCAATAGGACACAAGGTGAAATTCCTGGGTCCTCCTCTCGATACCACTTCCCTAACTTGGCAAATTGCCTTCGAATAGCAACTTGCTAATTATGATTTCTTATTCAGCTTTCAGTGTACATCTACACCTACTGAAATAGATCTGAATTACTATTTTAATTACTGTTGAGAAATAGGATGCCAAAAACACTTCTTGTTATCCAAAAATACGGCATCTACTTCATCCTGCTGGTTGTGTGTTGTACACATGCACGTACTTATGTGTGCACATATTGCTGCACTAACTTGGAAAGACTTCTCTTTCTGTAGCTAAGCTGCTCAATCCTCATATGCCTATTTTTATAATTCTAACTGTTCATTACTCTGTGCTGTATCTCACCTCTTTTTAGGCTGCACAGAGTCAATCATATGCTGCACAACAGCACAAAGGATTTCCAAGGACGTTTAAGATGTAGTGTTTGGAAGAACTCCATTCTGCTCCACTTTTTATCTTCTCTCCTCTGTTCAGGCTGGGGTGAGTGGTTGAAGAGGCACCTACTGCATTCCTGCTACCTGTGTACAGAATTGATCCTGACAGCTATCACAGGCTGTATCAATGTCAGTTCCGAAAAAGAGGGATTTGTCCATATGACCTACAGCTTCTCTGGCAATCGACTTTTGTTCTTCTTGGTAGGATTCCATTGGCCCGAGTATTGACTTACATCTGAAAGTCGGACATTGCTGGTATGGCATCATGTAAAAGGCACATCTGTGTCAGAGACAGCAGAATTCCACATCCTGAACTCTTAATCTGGTACCTTTTCCTCCCTTCCGCCTACACTCACATTTACGGCGAAGAAAAAATTAAAATCATTCAAGACATGTCTAACGCAGTTTTCCCCATGAGGAATATGAATCTTCTTGGGCTCTTGAAAACTGACGAAAAACAGAAGTGGGAAAGAGAACAAAAGTAAAAGAAAAAATTAGAAGTGTTAAATGAACCAGAAAGTGAAATTCTTTGATTCTTCAAGAACTTTTCTTTCCTTTTCAAATCTCAAAATACTTTTTCATTTTCCTGCAATAAAAATACCATCCATTCTTTTCCTTTCTCATTGGTTAAATGTTTTAGATATACCTTTCAATATTTTTCAGTCTTGTTCACATCAGGCCACACTGACTGTTGCCAAAATCAGGATGAGAAGCTGGGGAGAGAGGAAGGACTCAAGCCTTTCCATCTGGCTTTGTCATTTGAGAAAAAAGATATGAAATTGCATCCTAAGACAGCGGTTTTACAGCAAATTGCCCAAGAACCATCTTCCCAGAGAGAATGTCACTTGGATAACTGACATACATTAGCTGTATTACTCTGAAATGAATAAAATTTAGGGGAATGTGTCCAACTTTTAATGAAGAATTTCAAGCAGCTACAAAGAACCAAGAATACATGATGGAAATACATTTTGCCTTCCAAGGGAACAGCACTTCCAAACTGATGTGCTCTTGGACATAAATGTAGAGGAAGTAATAATTGATTTATTCCTTTAGAACAGCACTCATAGGGTTTTTGAATTGCAGCTTAAAAGGAGGTATGTGTGAATTCACACATACAACAGGTGTGATGGGCATAGTCACAAGGGAAGGTGAAGGAAGATATGAAGCCTGTGGATGCAGAGACAAAAGCAGAACAGATGGGGTCCTTCAAAAGGTTGCCTGAAGCCTCACTCTCTGCTGATGACAGTAAAATGCTGGGTGACTATTTTCTCGTGGCATGTTTTTGTATGGAAATGCCAGTTCCATTACTTACTAGGAAATACTAGCATCTTCCAAATAATCACATGGAAAGAATTACATCATTATGTTAAGGTTGAAATATGTCATCTTCACTCTGTAATCTGCTCTGAGTTTAGAGATTTTAACATTAATAGAGTAAAATGATGTAAGATCTAGCTAAAGGAAAATACTTTAATGTTCTCAAGACAGACTGTTTGCCATACTGAATGACTAATTTTGATAAAGTCAAAGAATGAATTTGGAACAATTTGTTTTGTGAAAAATTTTTAAGTTTTTGAGTCTTCATCATGATTAGAAATGAAAAGAGATTTCTAAAATCAGTTTCTCATGAAGGAGAACATCTACTTTTTAACAAACTCATATGCTAAGATAAAAAAAAGAAAAATCTGCAAGTTGCCCAGAGCAATCAGCAAAATTAGGTGAGAGAGAAATGGGGTACCCAATTGCAAGACATCTGTCCTTCAGAAGATGCTCAGCTCCCAGCTTCAGGATGCCTCTGCATTTTGTAGCCTGTGGCAGGAGCTCCATCTCCCCACCCTTCAACTTCCAAGTAACAGCATCGCAATATTTCACAGAAAAAGAGGAATTGTGCCAGCAAGAAAGTGAAAGAAATATAATTTTCAGATCCAGATCTTGATTAAATTATTACAATGAATGTGAAATTGATCCTATACAATTAAATTCAGTAAAAATAAAATTATTTTCAATTACTTGATTTCACACAATATAAGTGGAGAGGACAAAAAGTGACTTTAATCTGTCCTTGAGCTCCATTGATCTTAGAGGTTACTTAATGTCCCTTTCCATCCCTGTTTTACTGCTAAGAGCCTTAGGAATGCTCAAAATGTATGCACTGCTTTAAGAATCCCTCAGGGGCTGCTTTGTTCACAGAGGCACATTTCCTGCACTTCTTTTTCCTTCATCTACTTTTGCATAAGGATGACTGGCAACAGCTCTTCACCATCTAAGGATTCCCCTTTGAATGTTTTACCCTTGCACAGCAGTGCAGGACAGCCACAAGGATGCCCATATATCATTAAAAGCAGATTTTTTGATACAGTCCTTTACCTGGTAACTCCTCCCAGACAGGAACAGAGGCTCTCAAGGTACAGCACTGTCGAGCAGACACTACTCAAGAGAAGGGTCCTCATTCCCATCCTGCTATTAATGCTCTGAGCCACTGTGTGCAATAATACAGATGATGGGATTGGCCTCTTGGGGAAGGTGGTTTTAGCAAAACAAAGGAGAAGCGTGATGCAAAGACTTGGTTACTGTTACCTTATCAGCTCTCCAGGTTCGCCTGGACAAGGAAGAACTAGCACAGCCAGCACTAATTTCCTTCTCCAGATCTTTTGGTCAATAAAACCTGCAAGTTTTTCTCCAACATTCAACTTCTGATGAATCTGTTTGGAGATTATTGAAGGATCAGAAATGAATTAGTACATAGCAGATGATTCCATCCACTTTGTATCAGAAGTAACGTCATCTCCTAGTTTCATTAAAGCTTACTAAAGTCCACTCGCTGCTGAAGAGCACACATCTGCCAGTGAATTCTGCAACACTGAGAGGGTACTGGTAACAGAACAGAAATGCCTAAAAACCTGCATGCTCCTAGCTAGTTCCCATGTTAATACTCAAAGCCCCATGCAGAAACTGCATGCCAAGTGCTTCTCATTTGTTTTACCTTGAAGAAGTCATGCACAGTTGGGCACTCTGCCTTCGCACACAAACGTAATATTCATATGCACAAATTCATTTGGACAAGTCTGCCCAGCAGTGAAACAAAAAAAATAATTCACCACAACTCTTTTTAAAAAGGAGAATATGCTGAGATATTAAATTAAATACAGGATTTATAAACCAATAAGATCAACATATACAGTTGTTTCCAAGACGTGGAAGTGACAACTGTAGCCCCTTTGGGAGACATGAAGTGACATGTTTTAAGCTGAAAAAAGTCATGTTTAAGCAAAAAAAAAAAAAAAAAAAAAAAGTCAGACTAATATACATGATGTCATTTGTAAGTATTAAGTACACATTTCATTTGACCATACCAATCTTTAACAATATTGTTTGGTACTTTCCTGCTATTGGGCATACTGTTTTTTCTCTTCCAAATTACAAAATCCTCCTTACGGAAGCAGTAGTAATCATATAACACTTAACTTTCTCTATTTCCTTTTCTTTCAGCACCCTTACCAATGACTGACTGCTTTATTAAAAATACTAGCTTGTCATTGCCTTTAACTATTATTTTTAAAGTATCTCTCCCCTCGGATTCTTATAACAAGAAACAAAGAGTGAAGAAGAAGCAAGAGTTATACTACCCCTACAGAAAGACCAAAGATTGAAAGAGTCTGCTAATTAGTTGCTTCTACTTATCTTTATTTAATCACTCCATAGGCTGCCTCAGAGATAATGTTCGTCTCAATCCAAGGAGGAGTAAGGGATTAGGAAAGATCTAAATAAACCTAGCAAAAGTATAACTTGTAGGTATTGCAATTCATCATTAAATAAATAAATTAATCAAACCCAATAAACCCCCTCCCTCCCTAAAAGCAACTTTAAAACAAAAAAGAAGCCAACAACCCACCCACATAAAACTTGAGCAGAGTAGTTAATAAATGGGGAGGAGATGCAGCCATACCACATATTTGATTTTTTTTCCCTAGGAGACTTTGAAAAATGGTGTTAAACTATCAATTCTATAAGGACACTTACATGGTTACACCTAATATTGTGCTGGTACATGAAGAACTTTTGTAAATAAAGCAGAAATTCTTGCAACAGGAAAAGCTCCCACCTACAATCCTCCTGACAGTACTGAAATATAGTCTGGTATCAGAAGCATGATGTGTGATTTAAAGTACTGATCTGACTATGAAAATGTAAAAATGAGGCTCAAAACTCTTATAACATGACACAAATACTCTTGATGAAGAAAAGATCCACAGGAGGAGTCAGCAGTAGACACAGACCACAGAATGTAGAATGAGAGACACGCTAGAACCGTCACATTATTGGTTGTCTTTGGTCTGATTCTAATAGAGAACTGTTTAGAAATGGTGCCTATTATTTCTGAGCTAGTCCTATTTTTTTTTTTTTCTGCAGGGAAGTTTCACATTATTAAGAGAGCAAAACAATATAAACTGCATTTTGATTACTATAGTTATGTCCACGGTCTCATTTTGGTTAATTAATCTGAACAAGAATCTCAAATGTACCAAGGTTAGTTGAACAAATAACCAGTATTTTGACATGATAGTTATTGCAATGTATAGTTCATTACTTACCAATTCAGACACACAAAAGAAAGGAGAATGCAGTTGTTACTACCTATACTTGATATCTTTGCCCCTGAAGAAAAATGAACTGGGAGGTAGTTAAAATATTAACGTGCTGGGAAACCAGAACAGCAGTACTCCACTAAGAATGTCACTCGGTTCCCCAGTTAGCAGAAGTGAATATCAGAATTCTCAAGACACAGTCAATAGCAAACTTTAAAGGGTAGCAACTGTACAATCCGGATTAAAAGCAAGTGTCCAGCATTTTTAAGAGATTGTTCTGCACCAAAAGAAGCCAAAATAAATTCAAGGACAAACAGATTTATTTTTCTTGTAGCATCTAGAATGCTAAATACATTGTGATACTTGGTGATCCAGACTTTCAATCAGTAGCTGCCAACAAAAACACTTGTCAGCCTCAAGAAATAACCCCCAGCTGAGCTGGAAGGGGTCAGGGGACAAGAAACTGTGTGAAACCAAAGTCCAAATAAGTTACTGGTGCAAGTGGAGAATGAGGCAGACTCTCACATTGCTTTGCCAGGTCACTTTCCTGACTTTCCTGTATTCTACAAAGTACTGGTGTGTTATGAGTGAGAAGTTTTATTTGCATCATTTGAAAGAAAAAAAAAATAGCAATAGTCAGTAGGATTAGTTGTTAGTCGTCTCTTTCCTCTAAAAGCTTGCTACCTAGCACCAGGATAAAAATTGACCTTTCATCAGCTCTTTCTTGAAATTTCTTCTTTATCTCAGCCAGATTCATTGGCAAGCTTCCTCCTCTTTCCCACAACAGCACCAATGAGAGTTTGAACAGAATACCTGACTTCAAAATATTTCACCAAGGTCCAGCTGCAATGTTAAGATTTTTGTCAATATGGAGAAGCATGCCAGGAAGGTAACATATCCTAGATAACAAATAAAGAATATAAGGGCATAAAGGTTCAGGGGAAGAAGATGATGTGGGTAACAAGAAACTTGTTATCCAAACACATGTGTTTCTATAACCAGGAGAAGAATGTGAAAAGCAACCAGTGTTACTGTTTTATTTACTTTTTCCCTCTTTCCTATTTGGTCACCCTTGTGTGAAAATCACTCTGGGCTCTGTGACTTCAAAGGATAATATCTTGTACACAGGGAAAGATACCTTCACCATTTGACATGTAATTTAATATTATGATAATGTTTTCTTTTAATGAAAGAGTAGAGGTTGTTTATTTGAAAGTTGGCTGCTGGCCACCTCTTTTTAAGCTACATGAGACTGTGGTTTCTTAGAGCTGTATGAAACATCTGTTATAAAATTCAGGACGGGAAGGGAAACTCTTAAGACCTGAAGAACTGGGTCCCACTCTCAGCTCTTCCATTGATTATTAACAGTCTAAGCATAGGCAGAAGCTCAATAATTCCACAGAGATAACACAGATAATTAGAATCAGGCTCTATCTAGTGTAGAGAAAGCCAAATTTCCAGCTCACACCTCACATTCTCAGATAAGTAACAATGAAGAAACAGCATTGCAAATAAAGTTGCATGGAGAGAAGAAGAATAAACTCATATGAGAAAAGAGGCATACACAACCGAATTACGCTCAAATATAAAAAAATTTTGTTTGTCTTTTGGGTTTTTTGAGTGGGTTTTTTTGTTGGCTTTTTGGCTTGGTGTTTCTTTTGGTTTTTTGGGGGTGTCTTTTTTTTTGTTTTTGTTGTTTTAGGTTGTTTCATTTTGATTTTCAGAAAGTGGAGAAATGAGCCTCAGGTAACGCCCATTGTTTTAAGAATACATCACTGGAGTCCCAAAGTGAATAGTCTCCAGCTGTCACAAGCTGTGCCATCAATTCCTCTTTCACCAAGCAGAAGATATGGTACTTGCTGGAAATTACAGAACATAACAGGAGTGTTAGTGGTATGGTGGACTTAATAAAACTGACTGCTATATGGTAGCAAAGCTGTGTTCTCATGCATAAGCAGCTACTCATCAGGTTCTCATTTTCAGGCAGTCAAAGACTGTAGCTGCTAGGCCTTGGGGAGCCACTTAAAGGAGTACAAGATCTCTGTCATTTTAGAATGGCAGCATCTGCATTTTGCTGTACAATACTTACTCCCTCAAAATTACTTGGCTCAGAAGCCCCACCCACGACTCTTTATTAAACCCACTGATGAGAGAAAAATACACCACACTGTAACTATGGTGGGCTTCCAGACAAGAAGGCAATATCTGAGTATGTATCGTTACTTGCAGTTCACACATTACTATAGCCTTTACCTAGAGGTATCACTGAGCAGACGTGTAAATATGCATATGTTTGCATATGTCTGCGAACACTAGTGACTGAGACCCTCTCACTTCTGCTTTTTGCAAAAGAGAAAGTAATGAAAACATGTAGTTAGGCAGAAGCTAATTGTTTTCATGTGACCAATTTTCTCTAACCTGCCTTGAGATTGATTTTGTATTCAACGCATAAACCAACACTAAAAAAAGGTTCTTCTGCCCATACTGCTTCGGCCATTTCCTGTAATATGGCTATTTGACATGGGAAGGAAAGAGGCAGATCAGTGAACATCCAATTGAACTTGCAGCTCATAGGATGGAGATCAGCAAAACAAAGCACATCTTTTTCATTGTATTATGCCATTAGTAGAGACATTCATGGAAAATATGGTTATTGGTATTAGATCCTAAGCCTGCTCTTTCTTTAGAAATCAGTCTAATAACTGAGTTACAGAGGAGCAAAGAAGGATGACCCTAATTTCTTTATTATCTTAAAAATCAGGGCAGCAGGCATGCTACACAGTTAGTACTTTTTTTCTTGCTGGTAGGACTGGTAAATAGAACAATTTGGTTGGAAAGTTTTAAACCAGCATTTTAGAAATTAAGCAAAGTAATCTCCTTTCAGTATATTCCATTAAACAGGAAGAATCTTAGCTTGTGGAATAGTCTTACTTAAGCTGCCCAAAATTGATTTCAGATGTCTAGAAAAATCAAGCTCGTGAAAAGAACTCATACTATTACTGCTATTTTTTGTTACTCCCACTATCAGAGCATGTGTCCTGTTACCTGTTTTGACACTCCTGCAATACTACAGCAGTCTTTGTGACACAATTCAAACCAAATCACCATTTCATGATCAACTATCTTTTTCAGGTAGAAGCCTGCAATTGGCACATGAAAATGAAATCAGATTTAATCCTTGGCTCTGACACTTGGCCTGGATCAGAAAACCCTTCAGGCATCTCTGCTCCATTGCCTCAGATTTGAGAGTTTAACATCTCAGCCAGCTCTTGCCTTTTTTTTTTTTTTTTTTTTTTTTCATTTCCAGCACTCCTGGCATAGGTTGAATGTTTTGTGGTCCTTTCTCATCTAAATTCTCATGACAGGGCTGCCTGGATCTGTGGTACTTTATATTCAGTAACCCAAGGGACTTAATGGGTCCTGTAGTCCTCTGGTTTTTTTTGCAGCAGGCCTGGCTGCTCAAGTGAATCTGCTGTCAATAAGTCACACACTTGAGGACTCCTTTCCTCGGCAGGCTACACCACCATTACATAAGTCCATGTAGTCTGGCAGAGCCAAACCAGGCAGAGGCATGAAGAAATCAGGCTGTAAGGTTGCTTCAGCATTAGTGACACTGCAACACCTTGCAATGTTCTGCATATTCTCAAGCAATAGACAGTCAAAGTGCCCTCCTAGACATATAACATATTTCCACTCCTGCAGAACCAACCCTCATCTGTAGGAGCCTTTCACCTCTCTACTGAAATCCAGTCTCAATTCCCACCCATGAATGACGATTTTGCAGCTTTCTCTCTGTTCTGGCTCCTTTGCACCCTGCACTCACTTGCAACCATCTCAAGATTAATTGACTTTCACTGAAGAAGCCTGTTAAATATAAAAGCTTTTGACCTCCAACCAGGTCTCCAAATAAGTGAATTTGATGATTCATTTTGAGCATCCTTATGATATTTCAGTGGAACTAAATGCTGGGATTTTAGATGCTATTTTCTTTAGCTAATTATATTTCTGCTAACTCAGTTGACAGTACAGTAAGAAATGGGGTGCATATGAACTGATGTATTTAAGAGATTTACTGAAATGAGTGACTGACAGTTTGTGGATAATTACCTGCTATTAGTTAATTTCAGATTTTATAATGAGCAAACTGCAACTTACAGGGTATTACTTCCCTGCTGCTTGAAATATTGTGCAATATGTGGGAACAAAGGATTTAATTTAAAGAGAGTCATATCTTTCAAACACCAGAACTAAATTACATTTTTTCCCTGAAGGCTTCTGGATTTTAAAGAACCAATAATACAGAAAACATAGATCTATGCACTCTGCAGAGATTTTATCTCCAAAAATTACTGAGGAAATATTAAGAACAAACCAAGACATTACTAGGCCAAAACTAGTTTAAATTCTCTAAATTAAAATCTAACTATAGCCAGGTCACAAAGAATATGGATCAATAAATCAAATAGGTTAATGGTGGCGTCTTGGATAATCAAATTCTGAAATCACCGTATGAATGCATCAGCTAATCGAATCAAATCAAAAGTTAACACACAGAATTGCTTATCATCAATCCTCTACCAGGAGATTGAAAATGATGGCTGTTTTCCTTTGATCTGAAGCTGCACTTTGGTTCTGTTCTAGCAGAGTGGTCATGGTGCAGCTGCTGTGGAATACAACATTCCAGGATGAATTTAAACAAGTTTTAAGAGAGAGCAGCAAGCTTCTTTCTTGTGTCACATTGTTGTTACACAGACTCTTACTCTGCTAGTCTTACTTCTGATGTTGTATACAAAACCCTGAACATTTAATGAAAGTCATTACTGGAACAGGCCATTAGCTCACAGTACTAGCTCTGAATAAAAATTCTTCACCTCCCCACAGGTTTCCAAAAGTCCTATCCACTTCTCATTTCCATGCAGGGAACTATTAACAGCATTGTTTCCCACCACTTCAATAATACTGACACTCCACATATTTCTGTAGGGTGATGAACAAGGAAGTTTCTATCCTTCAAGGTTAAAGAAAGAGAGAATGAGACAGGTTTGGAGGGTTTTCCTTTTTGCCATCTTGAAAGCTTTGTTGCAGATGACTGCAGTAACTGGTGCCAAACAGGGCAGTCGCTTGTGATGAAAACAAAAGCTAGAAGTAAAATGAGATTACTTTTCTCTAGATGCAGAAGTGTTCAAATCACCTGGTCTGTCTAGAGGCTCCCTGTACACACATTGGGCAGAGAACAGTACCTCTAAAAAGAAGTTCATTGCATGTCTGCCAGTTGTGGGCTAGTGACAGAATTGAATCTGCTCTGGACAGGCTAGGTGGAATGAATTTCAGCATTTCAGGACTGAACTATTTCACTGATATAGCCAAGAACAAGTGTCTTAACTTCCCAGCCAACAAAAGTGAACTGGAGATATTTTTCTGTTGATACAAGTGTGAATCATGAGAAAGAGCCCCTCTCCCTAATAAGCATAATTTTTCTTTGAAGAATAAAAGTAAATAAAAATTATCAGCACTGGGCTGGACTTCCACTTGCTAAGGGATTTAGGAACCTTCTAATATCAAATCCAGGGACAGCTAAGTGACTTCTGCATGCTAGGAATAGCTGGTGTGATCTAATTCTCTTGTAAGATGCCTGCTTTTGGCTACCTTAGCCGGAGTTTTAAAACACATCTAGAACAAACAAACCCATGGTACCCTGGCACTTGCCTGCCAATTCTTGGCCTGTGTCTCCACAGAGAGCTCCAGTGGCACTGTCAAAGAAGCCCACAGTGCTATGCATGTGACAAAAACATTACTCAGCTGGGGTGAACAGAAAACAGTGTTAAGGATGCTCCTTTTCTTCTTTCTTTGAAGTAACAGCTGGACAGTACAGACAGTATGAACTTGATTTAAAAGGATCCCAGAATATTCATAGCTACAACTCACAGCTGAACCACTGCTTTCCATTCCTCACCCAAATTCATACAGCCTACTAGCAGCTCTGAAAACAAATAAAACAATCTTCCCAAAAACCTCATATGCATGTCCACACACCTCTTAACCACCACCCTATCACTGCACCCGAGAAAATGAGGGAAGTAGAGAAAGCCTCATGCGAAGTAAGAGAGAATAAATTTTGCTCTCAACTTATTCAGTGTGTCATTTAATTCATGTAAATTAAAGTTTATCCAGATGCATTTGGATAGGAATTATTCCAACTCAGTTGCAAATAAACTGGAGTAACAGCTAATAAAAGGAAACCTTTCCTGTTTCTTTTGAGTAGACTAACACCAACCATGGACTAACACTGCTAGGAATTTAATGTAGCTTCCTGAATTGGCTACATATTTCTTAACCTTGATATTTACTTGTAACATCAACAGAACTGACACTGATGAAATTTAGAAGTTTCTGTCTTTTTCTTGGTAGTAAGTTGTATTCTGAAGCTAAGGTACGAGATTTCTGATTGCATGCTATGTTATGTTTCACATAATCATTTTTATACTGTCATTAAATATTCGGCAACTTTATACTGTTATGCACAGTACATTTTTAAGCTTGGAAGTACAGCCAGTTGCATAAAATATCCTCTTAAATGCATATATTAGATCATTTTGGTAATTAATGCTGCCATTTTCTCCAGAAATGGATACTGTTAGAAATAGCCTTCTTTCCGAGGCTTCTATTTAAGCTTGTTCCCATGATTCAGACACAGATTTATTCCGGGAGTGAGAGGGAGGCCTAAGGTTTAAGAAGGACAGGATGGGGCACCCCTCATTACATGATGCTCCTGGAACTATACATCAGCCTAATCAAACCCAAACTTCACATTCATGTTAACCCTGTCTGTTTTCAAGCATGCTTCTAAGACAACCTGTGATCTATATTCTCAGCAAGTACTTTTGCAACATTATGTTTGTTTTCTTAAAATAGATGCTGTTACAGTATCTCTAACACAGGCTTTGAGTATTTAGTGATTTCTACCCATAAATAAATACATATCACTTAAAGTTTTCTTTCCTCAGTCTAGTCACAATTCTATTTTGCTATTGTAAATGTTAATGAATCTATCCTCATGAAGTCAGCAATTAATACTCTACGTTCCAGTCAATGCTTTCAACTAATTTCAAAATTACCCCAATTCCACAGCTTTTGTGAAAAATAATAAAAAACCTTGCTTAATTTATTCTTTCATCAGGCATATCAAAGCCCTGTAGTGCTACATGAACTTTTTTTTAATATAATTTTGATTATGGTAACCTAAAAATGAATATGCTTAGATGTTAACATATTCTGTATTGTCATCTTTTCCATTTAAGGTCTTACTGCTGATTCATCTACTTACATGTAAACTGTGTTTTTTTGCAATATTTCTGCCACAAAGTATAGCAGATACTGTCTAATCATTCTTGGTCACTTTCAAGATTTTTTTGGTAGCATGTTGCAGCACAGAATTGAACATTCATCCTCTTCCCATCATTCTTCCCAGTCAAGAATTAACATCGATTTCTGAGTTGCATAGTTTGTAGTGATCAAACATCTGGTGTTCTGATGCACCTTAGTGACTGACACAATTCCAATATCTATGTGATTGCAAATACAACAGCTGACAAATATAACATTTTCTCTAAACCCTTCAGCCTTTTCTTTGCTGATGCATGCACAAAACTTCCTTGATTGATTTTAAGAAGTCATGGTTGATGCTTTTATTCTCATATGACAGTGATATATATCAGATAACCACAAGGATATAGATGAGCAATAAAATAATCGCAGTACAGAAATAAAAGAAGTGAATAGGTGTTCTCTAATACAAAAGAGAAAGAGAATCTGAGGTCATCCAACAAGGTTAGAAGTATCAAATTATTAACAGATATCCAGTGAACCAGCAACTGGTGTATCAGTCTCTGTAATTAGCTCCTGGGTACACACCTTTCCAGAACCCTTGAGGTATTAGGGAAGTGGCTGTGAGATTATAAAACGGCATAGGAAGGAAAGGTTCTATTAGAGAAGAGATGAATCAGTGACACACTATATAACATCACTGGTGCCCCAGATCTGGGAGATTTGAATGCACTTGGCTTAGTATTAGGTAGCACAGAGCACAAGAGGGAATAAAGACATAACTATTTACTAAACAGAAATCATAAAATTCTCAATAATCATGCTGAAAAAGGCAAATTGTTCCATTAACAGAAGATTCTGTATTTATGAGAGGAGAAAAACCCCTCATATATATGTATATAAATGCCATATAAGAATGTAAGAGCACTACCTCCTCAGACATAAACAGATTAAAAATCCAGAGCTTGAACTCAAAAGTTCTTAACAAACTGGTTGGTGGTGCTTCTGCCATAACACTCATTTTAGAAAATCTAAAAATGCTGAAAGTATCTCGGTATGCAAAGAAAGGGAACATTTGCTTGACATTTAAAAAAGGGTAAAGGAGAGCCAAATGATATGCCAGATCCTGATCACAATCTTGAAGAAAATAATGGGGATATTGTATTATGCTTGACTAATTAACAATAGAAGTACAGATTAAAAAAACAATGTTTCATAGAATAAAAATTTGGTTTAAACCCACCTTAATCTTTGGAGACTGTAATGGTGCTGTCCACAGGAACATTTCCTACAGATCCTAAACTCTTTGCAGTCTTCCCACCCCCTAAAGTTGCAACAAAACCACCAATCTAAAACCACACCTGCAGTTGGTGATTTAAGGGACTTACTCAACCAGCTTCCCAAAACATGGCAAAGAAATTACTTCTGAGATCTTTCAGGCTAAACCTATATGAAAACACATTCTTGATTACTTCATGATTTTTCTTTTCAACAGCATTTATTAGTTCACTTGTTGGTATTGCATTCTCTATGATCCACTGTCTGGTACAGATATTAAAGAACATGATAATTCTCCCAGGAATAGACCAGGAAGTGTTAAGGTAGCAAGCACCTGCCTTCCACAGTGATATTCAGAAGCTTTTCAGGTAATAGAAGCAAATAACAAACTGATGTCCTTTGACAGGGACCTTCTAGCTCTCTTCATGGACAGTGGGTTTCAGAAGCATATAAACTTTGCATTTTCTGTTTCCTATTTTTTTAAAGAGAATTCTTTGTCATCATATTAGAAACAATTTGATCTGATCACTGACATTTATGTACTTTTGTTTACACTCTGTGCCAGACACAGGTCACTAATAGGTGTGCAATTGATTCTAATACCAGTGAAATGCTGCTCATATAACCTTACAAACAAGAAATTTCCTACTAGTGCCCAATATATTTTCCCCAGTAACTTCTTTCATCCTACTTTTCCCTTACAACACAAGTATTCCAACTTTAAGCTTAACTTTCCAGTTAACATATCAGATTTATGCAGCTGTATAAGAGCTTGTAGTCTTGTGGTTTTCCTTTGTCAGAAAGCACCATATTTCTCAAATTATATTTTTATAAGAGACTGTGAATACAGGATTTTTTTACTAAACTTCATCTAGCAGTATGCCTACCACCAGTACCCTGGCAGCAGCTATGTGGAGCAGCATGGAAGATTCCATCCTCTGTAGTTTCTCTGCAATACCGCCAGGAAAATATGGAAGCACTGCCACAAGCCTCCTCTCAGTATCTGCCAAATTCCTTTCCAGAAGGAGAGGTTCCAATTGCTCCATGCCAAAATTTTGTTTTCATAGGCATAAGTTGTTAAAAGGTAGGATGCACAAGAATACTGGTAAGAGAATAAACTGTGTCTTACCATAAATTGTCCAGCAAATAAAAGAGTGGGATTTATAACTTCAGGCACCCAGTACTTGGGTGTTAACTCTAAGCTAGTTCACAGAGAAGACTAGCTTAAACTACTCACTTCTGAATGGCTCAAGTTGGCCCAAAGGACCTTTATTTTCAGTGCCATGCAGTGAATCAATTTGTCACACATTCACTGCGTACCTCTTAACATGGGTTAAGAGCCTCTGATATGACAGTAAAAGACTGATGTCTGAAACAGTCCTTCAGTGGCTAAACTAGGTTGCAGGAAAGTACAAGACTAAAAACTGAATCTTCTGTCAGTATCCCTTACATTCTTCACGATCAAGACCCCAGATTAAATCCCCCTACACTCGTTGTTACCTGGGTTTTTTTCTGTTAGTGCCCAGACTACCATCTGTAAGAAGAAGGCAGAAGAACTTTTAATCCTGCTTGTCCTTTGATGTCTCCTGTAAGTTCTTCAGGGTCACATCCAATTCTTTTACTCCTTGCATTCTCCTCCCCCAGAAAACAGAGTCAGGATGTTGAAAAGGGAGAGGATGTTTATATTATGCTGTGAAAAACTTTGGCATCAACTCGTAAGTTTGAAGAATAATCCTGAAGATAAAAGATACAGATGAAGGGCCAGACCCCATCCAGCAGTCACATGGCATAAAAAGAATGGTGTACAAGGAAATGGATCTCTAGGGAGTAATTTGAAGTTAAAAAAAGATTTCTATATGCAGCCCAGGGAAATGCAGAATTTTATCAGCACTGGCACAGTCCCCAGCAAAGGAATTAGCAAATGTGGAAGAAAAAGAGCTCACATAATGTCTACTCAACTGTGACTAGGCTAACTGCAATGAAAAGTGTTTCCATTTAATCTGCACTGACCCCTAACCACCCAGTGCCTAGGACATTCCTGCTTATTGAATGGAGATAAGTGGACAGAAATCATGTCAAGGAGGAGACAAGCCAGTATCATGAAACCCAGTCATGACAATTAACAAAGAGACATAAAGAAGAAAATGTTAATGTGCATGTGCATAATCTGAAAATCAGAATAGAGTCAGAATAAAGACTCCATGCATCAGACATCTATTGATTTCTGAGGGAACACTGCAAGGCAGGCTATGACTAAACCAGAATATGTGAATTAAGAAGGATGTAAAGATACGATGAAAGAAGAGTGAGAGGAGCTGTTTGAAATTCAATAAGAATTACTAATTTTCCAATTCTCTTTGTACATAAAAGCGTGTATTTAAGTAGAGGTGCAAATGAAACAAGAAATGCAAATAATATACCTGTCAAACAAGAGGACAGTTCACAATTTTTTAAATCCCAACCCAACACTTGGCAAAATAAGAAAGGATATTTTTTACTTTTAATGACAGAAATTATCTTGGCACCATGGCCTGTTACTTCAGCCACTCTTCAGAAGTGGACACGTTTATACAAGCTATAATTAAGAAACTGAAAGAATATTTTGCACTGTCTAGCACAACTAATGAAAAAAGCACCATGAATAAATTACACAACATGTCACATTAGTCTTAAGTACCACAGATTTAACTGCAAGGGAGAACTAGAAAAAGATAGTTGAAAGTCAACAAATAACTAAAACCACCACAAAGCAATGACCATAAGGTAAAATGAGACATGAAGATGAACTACTAGTTGGCAGTTTTGTGTCATCACAATACGTGCTTTCAGTAGTAGAGAACAGAAATTAGTGCACCCAAAGTATTTAGACAGCTCCACATAGTCATGGTATGCTACATCCCAGAGGGAAAAAAGATGAGCTGAGCAGAGTGTAAAAAGGGCAAGTGCCAAGGTATACAAGCTGCCTGAGGCCATGCTGCTGTGGCCTTGGACACAAGTGCACTGAATGCAGAGGAGCAGGTCTGTGCACAGCTACTGAAATCAGTGGCAAAAGGCAGCAACTACAGGAGCACCGAGTTACAGGTAGCCTCAGACTCAGCAGTGCAGGCAAAGCTGAAGACAATAACAATGCTGGGGCAGACAGACACCAGTTCCCGTCCAAGGAGGTCAAAAACTAAGTAGGTAAAAGAAAGGTCTCAGACAGAAGGACATCAGAGACCAAGAAGCCCCTCCTCAACAGCAACAGGACAAGTAGGAAAATGGATTAGATGTCCTTTGTCAATGGGAGGCCTGACAGGCCACAGTAGCATGGCTAGAAAGTCACTTTTTAGGGTGTAGTATATATGAAGTTGGTGAAACCTCTGTTGGAAAGAAAAACTGAACTAGCAGGGACTTGGAGAAAAAAAAAGGTTAGACTTGGAGTATTCATCAGGAAATCTATCTGTGCAGACAGGGCTGGGATGTTAACGTGAAGCGCAGCACCAATATAAACAGTCTTCTTAGTAGTGGGAGAGTTTATTAAGCATGGAGTCCTGATGGTATGCTGAATATTAAAGAGAATGATGGTTTCATTGTCCAGTGCTTCAGAGTAACATGAGAGCCAAGCCTTCTGAGGAAGGTGGGTCTGGGCAGTCTCCTAAGATCTGTACAATTCTCTTCTGGAAAATATTAGGACTAAGCTCATTCACACCATTCAAAGAATTTACCATCTGAAAGATGACTCTCCAGTATGAATAAATTCACTCACAGCCAGTACAATGAAAGAGATGCAGAATCTTTTTTCAAACTGCACTTGGAATTACTGTTGTGACCAATGAACTTTTTCTAACAGATTTCAAGTGGGTGGGACAGTCCTGGAATTTGTAACTTCCAGAAAGGACTAAAAGTCAGGGGTGAGTTAGACTACCTTATTGTTTTTTGGCAAACTGTTTCCTTATTTTTAAAGACACTTCTGTCATTTGTGCCAAGAACTGAACTTTATTTTTTGATCCAAAAAAATCACCCTTGTGTTGAAAAAATAAGACGGCTTTTGCTCGTGGCCTAAAACAACATAACCAAGATGCATGAGTTGTACCACTCTGTTTTTGGTAAGAAACTGACTTTGCAAGCAGAAAAGCAATCACCTGCCTTTCGGTTTTATGGTTTGTTTTTCCCTAGTAAAAAGAAATGTAGAAGGCAGTGGGGATGATAAGTCACATGCTTCCACCGCTCTCAGAACATAGAAGACAGACAGTTGTGTTGTAAAGTATGACTAGGACTCAAAGGATCTTTGCTTATCTTTACATTTAATTTTATTTTATTTTAGGCTTCCAAGAGAGTAGGGTGTGGTTTAGAGAGTGTAGTGTGGTTTAGAGATGAAATATTTGGGCTACAATATCACACTTCTGACTGGAAAGCAGCTAAGCAGGGACATTTCCTATAAAGGCTTTTATTTTACTTCTGACACAAAGTCCTCGAATATAAGGAGCTCCTCCTTTCCTTTAAAGGACCCCTTTTAAGTTCAAGAATATAAAAAACAAGAGAAACCAGAATGGGAGTCTGCAAAGAAACAAAGATTCTTGGAAAAATTTCCGACTTCCTTTCAGGCCATGGATAATCTGATTAAACACTAATGAAAAAAGTGGTGCCTGAAAGAAAATGACTGGGGACAGTCCTGAGCTATTTAATTTACAGGCACTAAGGAAACATAATTGGATGCATTTCTGAGTCTATCTGGAAAGTGCTTATTTGCATGAGAAACAAGCACATAAAAAACACTGGATACAAACAGAACACATAAATATTGAATTCTCTGGATATCTCATATCAAGCTCTTAGGTTTGCGTAGGAGAAAATAAAAATAGAAAATTCTATTAGAGTGAATCCATGAAACACTGTGGCTGCTGGAGGCCAGACCTCTTTCACCACCACTTACCTTGTGATGTACTAAGTTCTTTTGGAATCACAAGAAGAATACTCAGTCTCTGGAGGTGATAGAAGAAATGGTAGGAGATCATGAGCTCCTTTCAGCTTTAGCAGGGCTTTTATCAGAGAATTGTGAAAGATATTATATATTCCAGTAGAGTAACCCTAAAGATCAATGTCTGACTACTGCTGGCCTGGGGCTACAGTTTCTTCACTGGCAAAGGATCAGTCCAGACTTGTCCACACAAGGGAGAAAAATGAGATTTCTATTCTTCAGTCCTCAAATGAACACAAGAACAGCAGACAGCCTTCGGTCTTAGCTCCCAGGACACCAGTCAGCACAACGAGGAAAACAAACAACATGTGGTCAAGGGTTTGTTCAGTTGTTCTTCTCTGTTTATCCTCATTAAAAGCCTGAATCACAAGTCCTAAAGCTAGTCTGCCCCCAGTGCAGTATATCAACATGGAGTCCTTAATAAAAGACTTAAGTCCTTTACTCACAGCAGCATGTAGTTTATAACCATTAACCCGGACACTGCCTGAAAGGCTCTTTAATTCCACACAATTCCTGCATTTCCAGTTCACACTCTTCTGATATCCAGAAAGGCACTACCTGACCAAGGATAGGTTTCTTGACTTGTCATGCCCACCAAATGCAGCACATCTGTCAGTTTCTGTACATTTAGACCATGTAACTAACTCTTCCAGGGTATCATCCACGGACTACTCATGCAGCGTATCCTCTTAGCTTTTCAGTTTCAAACAGCCTGAAATTGTAGCTGTAGTTGGTAGATTATCATCCACAGGAAAAGACCAAATACATATTTGAGTAGTACTGGTTTTTTCTGTGTATGTTTGTCAGGTGTTCTCATTGTCCACTTAGTACTCGATTAGATATCATCCCAATAGAGGAGTGAGCGTTCAACAGAACTTCCAGATCTCTCAAAACATCCTTTCTGTACCAGCTCCCCCTGAAAAAGCCTCAACATCTCTGGGTCAGGAAGCTGAAAATGACACTGTAAATACCAGAAGCGTCCCAAGACCTTCTAAGAATACTTGTTGCCATAACAGCCAGCTACCTGGTCAATAAAAGCTACTGCTTCTTTGCAAGCAGAGTATGAACCTCACTTTATTTACAGTAATGAGGTGTGACAGAGTACAACATATGCACTCTGAGGGAACTGCACAGTCAATAGTAGATAGTATCGTATTTTGGAAGCACATATTGAAGTATCTCACTACAAGAAGGACATTGAGGTACTGGAGCATGTCCAGAGAAGGGCAATGGAGCTGGGGAAGGTTCTGGAGCACAAGTCTTACAAAGAGAGGCTGAGGGAGCTGGGGTTTTAGCCTGGAGGAGGCTGAGGGGAGACCTTATCTCTGTCTACAGCTACCTGAAAAGAGGTTCTAGTCGGGTGGGAGTAGGCCTCTTCTGACAGACAGCAAGAGACAGGACAAGAAAAAATGTTGTCAAGTTGTGCCAGGGGAAGTTTAGATTTGACATTAGGAAAAGTTTCTTCACTGAAAGGGTGCTCAGGCACTGGAACAGGTTGCCCAGGAAAGTGGTAAAAACACCATCTCTGAAAGTGTTCAAAAGATATGTAGATTTGGCACTTGGGGACATGGATTAGTGGTGGACTTAGCAGTGCTGTATTAATAGCTGGACTCAAAGGTATTTTCCAACCTAAATAATCCTATTTGCATTCCTGTCTGTTGCAAATAAGTGGTTTGTGCTGTTTAAAGAATCAGAGTTAAATGTTTGGCAAAAAGCAAGTTTTCATATTAAAAAAAATGAATTTGTAACTTTAACAGAGTTCAGTGGCATGTTTCACTCCATTACTTACCAAATGAATGAAACAAAAAGAGGAAAATCAAATCAGAATCAAAGGGTACAAACACAAAAGATAAGGGTGCAGAAGGGTTTAGCAGCACTTAATCATTAACTGATTCAACAATTATAAAGTAATCAATTCAATAGCATTTACAATAATTATAACAGTGACTTCATTATAGATTTACATTAACAACATTCATTCATAATCAAGTCACACATATGCACACAGGCAAAGAAATGTATACATCTATATCCGCATGTGTTCCTCCATACAGGAAGTAATTTCATCTTGAGTTAAAAAACCTGCCACTTACCCTGCCACAGTGTCATAATCACATCTGAAAAATCCAAGCTAGAATCTGTTACTGTATCCTCTTATATCTCAATATTTTTGGATGCCTGGGTAGAAGTAGTTTGTGTTGGGACACTGAACATCTACTTCACTGTCTTCTACGCTCAGAGTCTACTCAGAGAAGACTAGCTTTTGAAGTTACTCTCAGGGATGGTGAGAAACCAGCTCCATTCCCTACAAAAGAACACTACTAAGGCACACTACTGAGGCAGGCCTCATTGGTACAACCTTGTGAAGGAGCAGGCTGCAGCATGCAGGGCACAGGGAGGCCTGCACCTGCCTTGAAGACAGTCACAGAGACTGCTATATCTGCACATCAGCATGTGGAGGGCACACAGTGCAGTGCCCAGACTCGTGTATCTGAAGAAAACAGTTACTGCGCCGGAGAAAATGGACAAACACCTACTCCTCCTATTATCTCCCCAGCACAGCTGTGCAGCTCTGGTCAAACACCTTCCAGACACCTTCCTCACAGCCTCAGCTAGAAATTGTTGCCAGCTTCCAAGGTAGGGACCACAGCTTTGCCAGCAAGCACTCCAGCAGTGTGTGGAGTCTGCCAGTGCCAGCTGAGCCTCCCAAATGTGCTTCCTAACAGCTGAGCCTCTCAATGCCAGCTGGACTCCAGAAGAGGAAAGCAGTCAAACAAACACTCGGTGGAGGCTAAGAAGGTGGAACATGAAACTGAACACAAGTTTAAGCAGTGCATTAAACAGTTTGACAGCCAAGATTTCAAATGTCTTCCTTGCATCATGGCTAGCATCTTCTGCTCCTGTAAGTAACTCCTGGCTCCACAGCACACATAGCCAGAGTAACGTGTGCTTTATTTTTTGCATGCACTTATTCCTTCCTCTTTATGCATCTGGGAATCTGGGCTTTGAAAGTAAAAGCACAGAGTCACGAGGTGATTGTTTTGCATTCTTTAAAGCTCATGCCAGATGCAAGTAAGAAAAGTAGATAAATAAGCTGTGTACTCCTTACAAGACCTAAAGACGCCAGTACATCCTTCATTGAGCTCAGCATGCTCCTATCCACTGTGTGTAAGAGTTACCAAGGCACATGCAAAAGAGCAAGACGGGCAGCAGGGATGATAAAGTGCAGGGAATTGGGAATGGCTTTGCACAGCACACAAAATAGCCAGAAAGGTTCCAAAACCCATAAAACTGAATTTGACTTCAGAAAAATTATAGCAGAACACAGCTCTGTCAAAATGATAAGGCAGAGTGAGAAAGAAAAACTGGTTAGTGCATTTTAGTAGCATTCACAAAATGCTCTTCCTTCAAATAGCACAAGCATTTGGTTGCACCTAGAAAACAAACACCAGCAATTACAGGCATCTTCTCTTCTCTTTCTTCCTAAGATGAAGCTATACCCTGAAAACTGACTCAGTGTCACAAATAACCAAGCTGGCATGAAGAATACCAATCAGGTCACCAGAGAAAAAAGAGGGAATTTTATATCTATGCATCAGTGCTGCACTTTCTCAGCAGATAAGGATACTTTATGGAAGAGTAATACAAATGTACACCTTTAAGGAAAACACTTTTGTGCCCTTTACCAATGCAAAAGCCAGTGCTGTCAGAAAACTTAATCAGTAACCCAACATTCAGTGGGAAAGAGTAATTTTTTTTTCAAAGCAAATTTCCATTGAAATAGAGTTATAGATTCTCCTTAATTATATTTTACTATAAGAAGGGGAAAAAATCTGTAATTCCGTGCACTGGATCTATTTGAAGGAACTAGAATATATACTGTTTTATATCTCATCACTTCTGAATAAGGGAGATAAAATAAGTAAATTAGGACAAGGATTATGGCACCAAGGCTAAGGAGTCTTCCTCAAATCACAGGGAAAACTTATGGCTGAAAACTAGCCCTAGGAAATCTGACTCTCCTTACCATATTGTAAGAAAGGTAGGCAAAGAGAGCTGAAAGATTGCATTACCTAACTTAAATACTCATAAAAATTTGATTTATTTTGTACATTTACTTTTAGTAGTATGTTAGGTTGATTGAAAGAATGACAAATGTCTCCAGTGCTGCCAGTGCTTATAATTCCACTCTGAATTCAGTCCTCTACAGTGTTTTTCTTAAACATGCAGTTTCTGGAGCCATGTAATGACATGAAAATTACAGCAACAAAAATGACTTAATAGTTACCCAGGATAGCAAACACAAACTGGAAAGATTCAGAAACCAGATGGCTCATAAATATGTTTAATTTGATGATTTTTAACCCTATCTGTGAAACCTGAGCTTGGAGAATTTAAAAACCAGGAAAATGGTGCTTGCTATATTTTTCCCTTTGCAAATCTCAGAGATATTATGCAAAGGTACTGTGGGCAGCTTTATTTCTTACCCCTTCATGTATCTGTGTCACAAAGAATAAAAAGACATGCTGAAGAATATTCTTGTATGTAGCTGATGTTTCTTTAAAAGCTCATGGGAGCACTTCTGTGTATGCTGGAGAGTATGAAACATTTCGTGCATAAAATTTAAGCCTGGATTCAAAACATTTTTTACTGTCTTCCTTTAAGATGATAAATGTAAACCACCACTCTTCACCTTCAGAACAGATTCGCCTTATCCATAAATGTTTAAGAGCACCTCCTCTTAACAACACTGTACATGGTATGGGTCAAAGTTGAAAAGAGACTATTTTGTCTGAAGGGCTAAAGGGGAGACTTGAACGCCACACAATGTCATGATGTATCTCTTATTCCTCAGCACCATAGCATCAATGATAGGATTCAGACAATCAGCCCAAATTTGTCCTCTAAAACTGTTTCTGTTAACTATTCAAAAAAACTAACACGTTCCAAAAATAAGAAACTGTCAAAATCAGAATTAAATGACAGCTAAACCAAATATTTTTCTAGTTAGTAAAATGGGATTGTAGGTGTTTTCACAGTAGCACAAACTCATAAGGCAGTTGCTACTGAGCTGACAAGGCTGGCGTTGAGCACTTGCTCCCTTGCAGAGATTGGAAAGCAAGCATCCCTAAGCTAGATCAGGGGGTACTCACATAGTCTGAATCCAGGTGTCTAATCCTACAGGCTGGTTTCACAAGATACTTGTTTCAGTGACTGTTGGAAGAGAGTTGGAAAAAAAACCCCAGCAGACACAGAGTTTCCCAGAACAATTCCTTCTGCCCCAGCTGGCCTTCCTTTTGACCCCACTATGAGACTGGTCTCCTTCTTCTCTGTGTGCAGTAATCACCATACCCTGAGTTGTACTTAACACAAACTGTAAGGGTCACAACATAACTGAAACATTAGAATTATGTACAAATCAAGAAAGATAGCTTTTATCCTAGATCATTTCAAAGCATCCCGGCAGTACAACTGACACAGCTGAGGCCACTTGGGGGTTGCCTAGAGAGGCTGAGATGGGCACGCAAGCTGGAGACACAAGCTAAACATCAGATGTTGACATCCGTGTTCACTCAGTCTCAAAAGCCCTCAGAAACCAGCAGAAGAATCAGCACTTCTATCTCTGAAATTCTGCATTTACTTGTGTGCTGGTTTTGGCTGGGGCAGAGTTAATTTTCTTCACAGCAGCTGGTACGGGGCTGTGCTTTGGATCGGTGCTGAGCACAGGGTTGATAACAGAGAGATGGTTTTGGTTTTTGCTGAGCAGGGCTTAGCACAGAGTGGAGACATTTTCTGCTCTCCATACTGCCACAGTGGTGAGGGGACTAGGGGTGCATGGCAAACTGAGAGGAGACACAGCCAGGACAGGTGACCCCAGCTGACCAAAGGGATATTCCAGACCATATGGCATCATGCTCAGCATATAAAATGCAGGGAAGAAAAAGTAAGTGGGGGATTTTTGGAGTGATGATGTTTGTCTGCCCAAGTAAGCCTCACATGTGATGGGGCCCTGCTCTCCTGGAGATAGGTGAACAACTGTCTGCCTATGGGAAGCAGTGCAGAAATTCCTTGTTTTGTTTAGTTTGTGTGCACAGCTTTTGCTTTCCCTGTCAAGCTGTCTTTATCCCAACCCATGAGTTTTCTGACTTTCACCCTTCTGATTCTCCCCGCACTCCAACTGGTGTGAGAGTGAGTGAATTAGTGCATGGGGCTTTTTTGCTGGGAGGGATTAAATGACAGCAACTTGATATAAATTACCCCTCACCTTTATCCATGGAAGAATATCAATACCAGTATTAATTAGGATGTTGCTTCTCATCAATCCTTCTTTGTGCAGCCACAAAGCAATTCCTACCAGTAAGAAAATAACTTCTCCAGCTTACTCTATATATACCCTAGTACAAAAATAACTGTCATTTCTTCTGAAACTTAATTGAAAAATGACTATTGGCTAGATTTATCAAAGCTGGTAACCTGTACAGCTGGTTCACATGCAGCACAAATCCCTGAAAAATGATAATCTCTATATACAATAGGCAATTAAAATATTACCACACAAAATCACAAGCAACCCTTGAGTAGTGTACAGTTTTGGATAACTGGATCCACTGAGGGAAGACAACATGTTTAAAGCAAAGGGGTTTTCCATATTTTTTCCTTTCATTAATTTTCACATACACACATACATATAGATACATATATATATATTCAGGAAGGCACACAAGAGAGGAACAAAATTGTGTGGGAATTAAAATATGCAGGTAAGAAATAAAAAACCTATGCTCTGTCCACAGTTTAGCAAATAAAAAATGAAAATAGCTTTTGGAAAGGAAGCTAAATGCTTGTGTCGCATCAGACCAATCTAGCACAGCCCTAAGTGAGGTGAAAAGAGCTAGATCTGCATACAACTCCCAGTTTTCGATCCCTCCAAATAGATGGAACACAAGCCCTTTTAGCACAGCTAAATAAAACCCAGCTTGGTTTACTCACTTTGTTTTTCTTATCATTAATTCACAAGTTTATCTTTTGCAAATTTTACTGACTTTTGTCTCTATGACTGCAACAGACTGACAAACACAATGTCAAACTCTGGGAAAGTTTAAACTCTTCTAAAAACCTGATAGATCTTAAAGGGCCAGGAGGCATGTGGGACTTCAGGAAAGCCGAAAAAAATCAGTGATAGTGATGACTATGCTATCAGGGCTTAAAAGATTCATAACGTCCAGTGTCTCACTAAGCTCTAGGCTGAACTGTTTGCCTGCATGGGGTTAAAGAAAGCTTCCTTCAGAGGTTTTAAATACTATTTGGGTTCCTGCAGTGACTATAAACACAGAAAATCTTCCTGTTGTGAACTACATACTTTAAAAGTGTTACTCATGTAAAGAGATCTGAACTCCAGCACAGTACACATCAAAATGCCACAGAGAAAACTCTAAAACATGGTTAAAAACCATGGAAATTTTAAGCAGTCATGCTTTTCTGTGATTCTATTTGCTGAAGTCAAGGTAATAAATAGGTCTTTAATCACTCAGAGCTCAGTAGGAAAAAAAATATGAACAGCAAATACTTGGAAAATTTAAACTGCAGTTAAGTATAACAACAGAAACAGAAAATTTTAAAAAAAACCAAGACATTCAAGGTATTATAAGTGTCTAAGCATAATGATCCATGCTCCTTGCATTGTCTAAAATATTAGTCAATGCACATGGGTCTGCAGAACCACCAAATTAATTATCCAGTGAAGAAAAACCATTTTTAGGTTCTATTCCAGAGTGAATTCAGCTTTGCCTGAGGTTGCTCAAGTTCAGGCTGACAGCTGCTAACCCTTCTTTTGGCAATCCAAAACCACACTGGCTGGGCTCCTCGTCTCCACTGGAACAGAATTCCTCCATCCCACTCCACCACCTAGTCTTGGCCACCTCCTATCCTCTCTGTGTATCCCCACAGTTTCCCTTTGCCTCCCTAAGGCAAGGAAAGCAGAGCAGACATTGTAAAGCAGAGCTACCAGGGAAAGTGCATGAGTAGAGTTCACCCTCAGCATACAGGAAAAGGTCTTGGTCACAGCTGCAGAGCCACTCAAAAGAGCCCTGCAACACTGCAGGGAAGCAGGTGCTTCAAACAGCACCTCTAACGTGAAAATTGTGATTCCAGAGAACTGGGACTCTAAACCAGTAACCTGTCTGGTTCCATTCTCACTGAAGTTCCAATGTGATGGGCAGTTCTGCTTCAAGGCAGGAAAAAACCTGCAGTATGGGTTTCTACTGGCTCCTGAATAGCACAAAAACTCTTCACCAGAACAATGTAGGAATAGATATTTCTCACCTCCTGTACTTAATTCTGTGCAACAGAACACCATTACATCCTTCCGTGTCACTTACTACTGTCTCTCTCAGTTACTTTATCATTCCTATATTTTTAATATATAAAT
This sequence comes from Phainopepla nitens, assembly GCA_013400175.1. Classification (NCBI taxonomy): domain Eukaryota; kingdom Metazoa; phylum Chordata; class Aves; order Passeriformes; family Bombycillidae; genus Phainopepla; species Phainopepla nitens. The sequence continues at coordinate 241,582 of VXBQ01005811.1, forward strand.
ATATATCACCACAAACATAGACACAGAGGAGAGGTGTGGATGCTCTAACTCCAGAAAGTTTGCCTGTTTATGCCCTCAAACACATGCTGTGCTACAAACTGAGAAAAAAAAACCCAACTGAGCAACTGAAATACATGAATAAATGCATCATTCTTGGCTGATAAGCCAAAGCTTATGGGATTTCAGATACCAATTAGCTGAAAATCTGTGATGTCTTATTAAAAGACACAGTTCTCCCATTAGACAGGGCAAAAGTTCATCTGAATTGCAAGGATAAATCTGTGCTTTTTGAAAAGGCTTCAGCATTTACTTCTATAGTTCCATATTATAATTCTATATTTCACTCTCATTCTTGTCTAACTGATGAGGCTGCTGTACAATAGGTTTTAAACTCAATCAGTGCCGATGTCAGGGATGTTTATACCTTCCCAGAGAATAGAATAATTCAGTTGGAAGGGATCTACAACAATCTTACAGTCAAAATGCCCAAAATAAATATAAAGCTAGCTGGAAATCTTAAGAAGCTTTTCACCAACAAGTGGAGAATCATATAAAGTTTCATGTTTTTACAGCAGCTTTGTGTTAAGGAGAACATATAGAAAACCAACCTGAAATTCTCCTAAAAAGATAACATTAGGCCTGTGACTGAATAGCTCATTGAAATTCTGAGGTCTTTATTTACTCAGTACATATGGCAGAGTTGCTTTTTCTAGGTGAGGAAGACCAGGATGTCACCTCTGTTTCCTTTTATGTCATTTCACTCTTTCCATTTCTCCGCATGGCTTCAGTTGCGCTGGTATGACACAAGTGGGAGAAGCCACGACATGGAGGTGCACCACCCTGAGGAAAACTCTTGGGAACAGCACACCTGAGGGAAGCAGAATGCTTCAGTGACACCTTGCCACTTGTCTGGAGACCGTAATCCTTTCAGGTCTGGAGAGGTCCTGACCCTGCATTTGCTGAATTGTAGAGGTTCTGCACCTTGACTTCCCTCTCGTGCATGCAGAACAAAAAGGCAGGAACCTGACACTCCCTAGGCACAGGCCCTCCATATCCTAGTGGTGCTGAACAAGTCACAATCTGAAACAAAGGCTCTACATGTTCCTCCTCTAACACATAGCACACCAATGTGATCTGTCACCACTCTCACAAGGGAGCTGCTCTCCCTACGCACTCAGAGCACATCTGTCAGCTACAGGTCACCTCTCACCAAACACTATAATTCCCCATTTTCCAAGTTGGCCTGCTCTCCTACCTGCCATGGGTCACATCTTTGTGCATGCTGTTTGCAGGCTACATCAAAGCACTGGGTTTGTTACATGCCAGTAGAGGAGAGAAGCCGAGGAGCAATTATAATGGAATGGGAGGAAGAGGAATTGTAAGAGGAAGGACTGATGCTGAGAGGCAGGAAAAGACTATAAGCCTGATCCAATTAATTAACATAATTAATGTCATTATTTTCCTCCCCTGATTTAAGGATTCAATACAGGAATCATGCTTACTCGTAGGAGTCTCAGATAAAAGTCTCCAGATACAGAAGGCAAGATGTTGCATGGCTGTAACTGTATTCCCATAGACATCTATCATTTTATGTTTACTATGGGTTCCTTCCTCTCCATTTATTTCTGGAAGGAGCTCACTTGCCTCTCCTCTCAGCAGCTGCTTTGTGTTTCTGCTTTTACTAAAGGTGCGCAAAAAGTTGTTTTTGTTTCTTTTCTTTCTGAGCAATTTGATCCAATACCAAGCTACAAACAGTACTAGTCACTGTCTGCATGTAGACTAACGAGCATCAGCCTAGGAATAACTGCCTGCATGCACAAATCTACGTACAAACTGGAATGTGGTATTATAAAATAACTGGGCAGTTTTAATACAGGATTTTCCAAGTTATTGGCAAGCCCAAAGAAATTTTTAAAAATCAAAGCAAACAAAAAACCTGCCACAGGTCAACTTAAAAAATCTTCTGGATCAAAATTTTATAAAATTGCAAAGACCAACACATTTCAGGGAGTGCTGGACTAGAACAGTTCATATCAAAACTAAACATTTGGTATTAAATAATGTTTTATGGTTTTTAAATAAATATTTCAGATTTCTGAATGCAAGGTTTTTCTGAGCAAAAGTTTGAAATTAAAAAAATATTCAAACATATAGATTTATTTGAATGTCTCAGTATGAACTAACTGGTGGACACAAAAAACAAATGACCAAATGTACAGCTCAAAGCCTAGACCACTTTACAAAGCATCTTAGCGTCATACATCAGCAGTTTTCACTAAAATTAATTCCAGATGAAAATTTCTCTCCACTGCTGTCACAGGCATCACAGATGCACTTCTACACACCAGCACAGCCAGCATGCACTCCTTCACATAGCAGGCCGAAGACAGGGACCCTCCTGTGGATCCATTTGGGACTCCAAGGATTAGGAGAGAAATGCTTTTGAAGCTTCACTGGAGTGAGGCATCCTTTTCTCCAACTTTGATCTTATGGACTAATTAGAAACTGTGTAGCTATGTAGCATGGATAGAAAAATGGATTTCTTCTATGGCTGCTCATAAGGCATTGACTTCAGCTCTAAAGTAACAGTACACGTGGCTCACTACCTGATTTCTATCTCCTCCAACTTAGTCCTCCCTCCTAATGCAGTTTAGAAATCCCTGGTGTTTGTCTGCATGTGCTCCCTTACTGTGGGATTCCCATAAATTTATCATATTCTTTTCAATTGTATTTCAAAGAGTCCTCAACTTTGTAATGTCTATGCCTTAAAAAGAACAGGCTTGTTTGCATTTCAAGGCATCCACCCAATATTTGACTTTCAGTGACAGCCATAGTGCCTGGAATAGGATATTCAGACTCGGCACGGTATATGGAGACATGCTGTCATTTGCACAATAAAGGACTGTGGATACAACTCCTAAGACAAATTTCAAGGAACATTCAATGTTCTTCTGGCTGGAACCAGTTAAGTGAAATCACTGCTGTACCTGTGTGCTACTTTAACTGAGCAGAGAGAGGCACAAGAAGAAGAAAATAAGAGAGAAGTTCTTCAATGAAGAGACAAAAGAGAACAGAGGCCCATCTCTTCTATGCTTGATATGCTCTCCTCCAACAAAGGGATACACAAGCACTAAAGTTTTGTCTAAGTGAAAGAGTTGCACTGGTTTATTTTAAGTTGGCTTACAACAAAATAAGGTTATAAAAAAATAAATAAATAAAATCTTTTATCTTCCTGCACACGTGGACTGACTAAACTTAGGCCAGTTTATACTCCTCCTACAAAACAGGCCAACTCAGTCTTGAGAGGCAGATAAATCCAGGGAGAGAAACAAAATGTTTGGGGCTTCTGAAAATTGTTGGTTAGAAAAATTCTAGCATCCATGGGGCGTTCATCTCTGCCATGCTGATATACCATTCCACAAACAAACAAAAAGCTGGCTGCCTTACTGCTAAACCTGCCATCAGCCTTCCTAAGTTTCTCTGCCTTAGAAAGGATTCAACAAAACCCAAAACCATAACTATTCACCAGGTTGAAATTAAATGTAAGTTACCCTCTTCTGTGATGGCTGCACTGCAAGCATTGGAAGGGACTGTGAAGAAATCCTGACAAAGTGCCTCTACTAATATTATCTCATGGACTGTGGTTATACTTAATAGCTAAACTCTGAGCAATGGCATAAACATGACCACACATTTGGAAAGGTGTTTGAGGTTTGCTCAGATGTATGCTGTGCTGTAATTTTGCAGATAGTTGGCTCTCCACATTCAAAGGCAGGAGTATGACATCTAGCCAAGCACAGCCTGGTTTCTCGGAGAAGAGGAAAGGACTGACCTCCCCACCCCTTACCAAGCTCAAGTAATCAAAAAAAAATAATCCAATATGAAGGCTCAAAGTAATATTGGTGCTTAAAATAAAATTCTCCCAGATATTCATCTGGTTGCTTTTTTCACCTTCTTCCTAACCACCTCCTGAGAACTGAGGCTAGTGTGCAACCTCAGCCTCCAAAGGACAGTGAAGTTCCTTTGACACCAAACAATGCATACCTGTGGACTGAGTCCTTTCCTGATTTTGTTACCTTTGGTTTGATGGTTCTTTTTCTGAGGGTTTTTTTTCCTGCTGCTGTTCTCTACAACTTTCTGAATTTTCTCATAGTTGTCTTAATTTTTGCACCTAGAGGAGTTACAATGTCCTCCAGTGTTTTGATGTGCCAAAAATTGTCAGTGGATGGGAAGTCTGAAATAATCATTTTATGATAGAGCTCATTAGAAACATGTATGCCAGCCAGGAAAATAAAAGAGAGAGAAGACCCGCAAATTCCTTCATCACTTAGACCTTGGGCTTTCCAAATAAAGAAGGAAATGTAAAGCCACTCCGAGAATATGCTCCAGTAAAAGTTGTACAGTGGAAATACAAGTGGTTTTTAAACTAATTGACTATAGAGTCTGAGAGCTGACCACAATAGCCCCCATAGTGAGGCAAGCAACCCCCATGTGAAGATTGTGACAGCAGCTACATAGTTAAATGTTCACGCATTGAAGCTTCCCTCAAGTGATTGAGATTATTTTTGGCAGAAGATTGGACAGAGATTGTAAAATGCACGTTTATTTTCATTTAGCTCTTTACTTACTCTCTCTGTAACACACTCTTTTAAAAATCTCTTTCCTAATACAGACATACTTCATATATCACAGACTTGGATATACAGCAAATATAATTATTATTCCTTACATTAACCTTACTTGCATTGTTGAAAGCCACTCCACTAAAAACACTGGAAAGATACTTCACAATTCTTGATGAGACTGCGTGCCATGAACGCTGAGGCTTTAGGGACATACAGCTCTGCTTGCATGAGGTACATTTGTCCTGGGACCCTTCGACAGTAAAACAGCCTCCTTCCTCCCAACAGAAACAGCAGGCCAGAAAAAGCCTGAAATCAAAAACTCTGTGCTACACCTTGACTCAGAATTGTAAATAGAACTAAATTATAAAACCTGCTTAGAAACTGATGTTCCAGTGTGTCTTCATACAAAAGTAAATGTATACAAGTTCATAATTTAGCCAGGGAGAGGAAGTGCACTGTGGTAGCAAGCGCTAGCTGTAGTGCCCAACAACCAGTTTGCCTTTTCTCCTTTCCTGCCTGGAAGTTACATGATCTGTTACACTGGGAAATACAAAGTGTCCCCTGATCCTGCCTAAGGGTCACGTTGTAGTCACTGTATCTACGCTGGGGGTACTACTGTAACTGCAGCTCTCTGAGAAGTTCAGTGTGTCCTGATAGAGGCTTCTCTTTCCTAATACTCATAACAAATTTGCTTGCCACTGTGCACATATAGTAAATGTGTCCCACTCCTACCTTTTTCTCCCATCATTGGTTGCATGCATGCTGCCACCTCCCAACTTCTCTCCTATTCCTGCAGCTTCCATCCTAACATCTCTTCTTCTCTCCTACTGTCACTTCTTTTCTTTTGCTGTACTTCAAAACCAAAGCTGACAGTAACAAAGAACAGCACAAAGATTCCTTTCAAAACTTAGCCTGAGAACCACTTTCGAGGTGGGAGCTCATAGGTCCATCTTTCATAGCCCCAGTACTTACTTATCTCTTAATCTGCGTCCCTCATCTCTCTGCTTAGACAAAGCATCCTCTTCAAACTACATCTTTTCCTGTAAGCAACCTTCACTACTCCAGGAGCATTACTCTTACCCCTCTCTCCAAAACAGCCCCAAAGAAAACAATCCAGCAGCCAGAGGGGCAAAATGGTCCAGGGGTATAGCTGTCAGCTTCATGCCAAACCCTTGTACAATGACTGCCCGCATGCAGCCTCAGAGCCCTGTCAGCAGCAGTTTTTCTGAAACTACAGATTGTCTATTCATTTCAGCGAACAACATTTACTTACAATCAGAATTTATTTTCCCGCATGTCACCCACTTAACATATGTTTCATGCCAGTACTTTCAGTCCCCATCCCCCCCTTTTCCCTACTGTTCTGAAAATAATGCTTTTCTGGTTTTAAAGGTAGAAGGGAATGGTCAGTGAAGTAAGTAAGTCTCAGCCTCTGGGTAAAAGAGGGACTTTTCAAAATAAGGAGATGAGAGGGATGAAAAATAAGTTCCTTACCCACTGTGGTGACCCACAGCACTAGCTGTGGTAGCCGGTTCATGGCTCTGCGAGTCCCACCCGGGTGCGCGGCCGTGGAGGGGACGTGCCAGGCTCCTCCTGCGGGCTCCGCTGGAGCTCTGAGACCGGGCTCGGGCTCCTGCTGCCTTGGAGGAAAATTCCCACCTCCCGCTCGGGAAGGCTCGTATGGGTCCTAGAGCCAGCCTCCCTTCCTTGCCTCCTCCTCCTCCCGTTTTGCATACCGCTCCTGCACGATCAGCAAATTCACAAGGCAGTTGCTTCAGGCATGAACACATCCATCTATAAATTTTCAGGCATTACTATCCACTAGGACAAGAGGCATTCATAATCCTACTGGGCTGTTCCCCTCTCTCAGTCTTCTCTTGCAGCTGCCCCAGTGGCACACACGAGACTCATGCACCCCCTGGACTAAACTCAGCTCATTTTTAAAATGATAGAGAGAATCCCCACAGCCTGAAAGTGTGTTCACTGATTGCCCTGAAAGAGAAACTGGACCTGTTTACACAATCTAGATTCCCACCTTTCTTCCCTTAGCTTCACTTACAACCACTTAACTCCTGAGCAAGGCAGCGTCTCTTGGAGACACAGCGAGGACCTGCAGCACAGCAAAGTGTAGGTTCTCCACCTGTGGCCTTTAAACACTTTACTTTAAACTCCATTTTCTTCCGGACAATCAGCACTTCAGTTGCACTAGCTCACTCCACCTTCAATTTCTTTGCAGGTGTGTCTTTCCTCCGTGGGGAGTTGATTCTAAAACTGATGTTCTTTCTATAATCAGAATGCATTCTTTATGTCTAATTCTACAAGTGGATACTCTTACTCAGGATTAGGGGTGATTTAGTCCAAATTAACATTATTTATTGTGGCTGTTGTGTATTTAGCAGGTAGTACCTGAGTCCTGAATAAAATAATACCATTCAAAAATAAAAATAAAATAAAATACCATTCAAAATGTAGGAACTGGAGAGATTTGGAGCTGACATGAATTAAAGCCCTTATACATCTGACAGGCCTGACACTTTCAAGGCAGAAGCCTGTATTCCATGTTCAATTGTGGTTCATAGAATAGAGTAAAAATTTAATTAATTTACTTAACCTTCTCTGAGTCTTCCACCGATATCTATGCACTTAAGAGTAGACTTTATTTTTGTATCTTAATCATTTATTTGGATCTACCAAATTGTTTTTTGTTCAGCAACATATTACTACTTTCAGCATGTTTACAGAGACACATTTTTTACCACAATCTGGATGATTTGGAAGTTAACATCATTCTGAGGCTTTCCTTTATGGCCACATCAATTACAAAAGTATGGTAGCAAGAAAGACAGACATTATTAGTTGCTTACTAGTTAAATTATGTAAACTGTCTCCCAAGCAAAGTAATAGACCAAGACTAGAAATAAAAAAAAAAAAAAAGAGGGAAAAAAAGCTGCCAGCTTTCCATCTCTTCGTAAGTAAATATCTTGGCTGAAGTTCTGGGATTGCAAAGCAGGTAATTTTTTACTCCCAACTACTAAAAAGTAGAGGCACCTCAGGAAATTTCCACACTTATCTAAACCCTCCCATGAACAGAAATGTAAACAATCTGTATCTTCAAGGAACTGGAAGCAGCAGCAGACGCTGTTTCTGTTAATATTCAGTTTTAAGGAAATTTGTATTTTCCATGGCTATGGATCTGGTTTTCACTTGGTTTGGCAAAGATAGATGAATTCTGAGGCTCATTAAAGAAATGTGAGGTACTCTGTAAAAAAAGAGATAGATGCATGGGATGCTTTTAAGCAGAGGGCAACAGCAAAAGATAAGGTGACTAATCTCTGACCAACTGACTCATTAGACACTTTGGAGAAGTTGAGTCCTGGCTAAGCAAAGTGGACCTTGGTCTACTGTAAGGTCCATAATTAATCCTCAACAAGATAATCCACATCTGTCAAGCAAAGGATTCACCCAGATCGGAAAAAAAATGTTATTTTAGGGAATCAAGGATTTTAAAGATAAAGAGAGGACACAGAAAAACAAATGTCTCACAGTGAAAAACACAAGAAGATATACAGAGTATTAAAAGAAAAGAAGTCAGAACAATGCTCAGCATCTGGAACTGGGATAGGAATTACAAGCGAGTGCCACTCACCAACAGTGTGCAAGTGATACAAGAGCATCCACAGAAAGGGTAAAAGCCCATCAACAACAAGAGAATGGTAGCAACACAACTAATGCAGAAGAAACCTCTGTAGAAGTAATTAGGAGCAATGGACAATGCTGCATCATCATCAGAGAGCTGGACTGCCAGTCTGGAAGCAACTGGGACAATTACAAGCTTTTAAATTGGGCATTTATACACTGGAGCACTGTCAGAATCTGGACTCTAGCAACTGAAAAAACCCACTGGTCTTAAATTATGATACCATCTTTGGCTCAGCAACACAGGAACAACCTACTGGAGCCCAGAAGAGGGAAGTAGATGTGCTTACGCTATTCTTACATTCATCTGAGGGCATCCACTATTGCAAACAACACAGAAATCTAATCCATCTCAAAAACATTTGGAACAGGATTACAAGACAAGTTCCCACCATGCTACCAAGAAAATGCCTCAGAACTGAAAGGAGATGAGGCACGTAGCTGCTCAGCAAGCAGAGCTTCAGCAATGAAGGTCTAGTCAGTGCCATAAAACAGGAGTTTTCACTTACATGTGTACTCGGGGGACAAAAATTATAAACAGTGGTAAATATTTCCCACATAAAAGAAGAAAATGTTGATTGGTGATTGATCTAAAATGCATTTCTGTGTGGGATTCCAAGCAAGGCAAATGTTCATGGAGCTCCAACACCACCTTTGAGAGATACTATTCCCTCTTGGACTGCGCAGTGCATAGAAATATACAGCACATTTTTGATAGCATATTCAGTACAAAAGTCTGTATCATGACGCTTTGATCTAAGAAAAGTATGATAAAAATGCAGTCAGAGATTTCATAAACCTTGCATGAGAAATAAGCTGTAGAGCAATAGCTAAACAATATTCCTCATGATGGAAAAAATATCCAGCAGAGCAAGTTGAATGGGATGAGATGGTGCAGACTGAGCAATACTTAGATGAAGGAGTACAGAATTGTTTGAAACAAACACATAGTATATAAAGAAATTTTTGCTCAGTCAGCTTGCCTTACCATCCTGAATACTGGTCTACAAAACTCTTTAAAAGACATAGGATTTGACCATTACAAAAACATCTGGAAACCTCAAGACATCAACCAAAGATGTCTCAGTGACAGAGATGGTATCTAACCACAAAATTAACTTTTCCTTGGATTCTTCTACTGAGAATATTGATAATTTTTAAGAAGTTGTATAGTCAGACTTTAAGACCAGTCACTTATCCATTAAATAAGCTTGGTGTTAGTGTACATAAATAAAGAAGATTTGGCTTTACCCCATAGCCATTAAAGCTTCATGTCTTCATGCATGGAAGAACTCTGTGAGCTGAAACTGATCATAAAACTCTTTACAGCCTAAGGGACCTGGAAATTCTCAGCCTAACCTTTCCCACAAGCAAAAAAACTACAAAAGTATTTTGGTTTCAAATATACGATTTCAATGTTCCATAAAAACTAAGCAAGATCTGATGATGGTTAGACACATGATCTCTGGAGTACTTTAACAAAGAAACTATGAAGAAAATATATCCAGACCCAGATTTTATATCTGTTGCACACATAAGCTCTTAAAGAAAAAATATCAGTCTGTTGTCAGACAATAGGTGAACTTTGATTGCTACAGACATCGCTGAGGGCACACAGCTACAAAAAGTGATTGGAGCCAGTGCTACAGGTAACACCAGTTGCTCCAAGTGGTGCATCATAGCTAAAAGTCAGGCTTTACCCCTTAAAATTATACTAGGTTAAAAAGGGTTAAATTTAATTGTTAAGTGTGACTTTGTTTCAATGCAAATTAATCCTCAACCATCCAGCAAAAAAAAAAGTGTTAAAAAGGACGTGCGCAGAACCATTTACAGATTTAAAATCTAAAAATAGGACCAATGATATTTTACACCAGCCTCAGATAAACAGCAAGTTTGAGGCAATTGTTGTTATGTTTGTTGCACAGGAGAGAAAGAGAGGTAAAGATGTAGGTGGTGGAAGGAGGGAAAAAAATCCTGATGCCCTATAGCAAAGGCAGCACAGATTTTTCACTGCTGCAGGGAGAAAACAAACTTATCAGTGTCCTAGACTATCAAATTCCTTTCTATGCAGAAGAAAATCTAAGTCATTTGTCCATGACAGTACTATCCTTGCTGCATTTCAGAGCACTTGTGCTGGTAGTGTCTGACAACAAGACACCCTTAATGAATATGAGATTTAGCAGTTTGCAGCAAAGTATGTACGAGGCATGTCACTATAAGTCTCCATTATTTCCAGCACAACAGGTCAGTAGAAAGCAGTGTCAAAATAATAAAGCACCTACTAATGAAAGACGATAGAGGCCATATTCAGCCCTGTTAAATTAAAGCATGGCACTAACAAAGCAGGGCTTGTCATTTGCTGACATTTTTTTCAATAGAAAATTGAAAACAAGAGTGCCTGTGCTACTGGGAACGGATGTCAAAAGCCCCCCGGGGACTTGTAGCTATCTAAGGAGACAGATGAGGAAAAACAGCAATCCAAAAACGATTTTAATTACCTGGAGCCCAATGCCATTTGCCCAGGACAGAAAACTCATGCCTGTGAAAGCAAAACAGACAAAACAATGGAATGGATGCCAAGACAGTTCAAAAGTCACAGGAGTGTGTCACACAAGGAAGACCACCCTGTGAGTCAGTTGCTGTGTAACATTTTCAGGAAATTACGTTTTCTGAAAAGCCTGCTACACACATTTAGAATTACTGATGCCATAAGGCAACACATATGAGCAGAACTTCCTAAGAGCCTATGGATGCAAAAACATTCTTCTTTCAATAGCACCTTAAGCTCATGGATACCTGAATGACTCACAATTTCTTACTGAGATCCTGAGTTCAAGTCACAAGTCATCCTCCACAGCAATGGCTGAACCATCTGCTCTTGCAGGAGCATCACAGGAAGGCACTTAGTGCTTCCTGTAAGGGTCCAATGTTAACTAGTGCAGAAACCAGGTATGAGGGATAGCTGGATCTCACTGAAGTACCACAGCCCAGCCACAGAGCAACTCTTCACTGATCTGTAAGAGGACTCAAAGAGTGGCATGGGAATCAATATGCAACGTTTTCCTAAACCAGGAGACCACTTCACCTGGTGTTTTCACTACCTGCCTTGGCTTTTTTAAAAAGAAACTGTCAAGATGTGCTGTAAAAACATTTAAATTAGAAGATAGTGACTCTGCAGTGACTATAAACAACACTGGCATTATAATAGCAACATAAGTTGAGCGGTCTTGTTGATTGATGGTGTGGATTAGGCAGGTTAAACGAGTTCAAAGAGAATGTGTTGCATTTTTATTTTCTATGATATAGTCAGAAAATCTTGTTCTAATTCAGAGTCAGTCATTTCTATAACCAGCCATATTACTGCTCAAATAATACACTTTTGACAGTTTCAGATGATGTGGTGTCATCACCTTCCTAAGTCAATAATTTATTAGTGTTTCATGCCTATTTCCAACATTCCAGCATACTTATCTATTGTAGCTTTGGATACTCTTGAGTTGATTCCTTATGTTACTACTTATGCAGGTAAGTGAATCCTAGAATACCAAGTGGAAGGGACCTCAAGGATCACCTGGCCCAAACTTTATTGGCAAACGCACTGTGTAGACAAGATGGCCCAACACCCTGTCCAAGCAAATCTAGAAAGTGTCTGATGTTGGGGAATACACCACTTTCCTGGGAAGATTATTCCAATGGCTGATTGTTCTTATGCAAGATTTTCCTCTAGTGTCTAATAAGACTCTCCCCTGAGTAACTTGTATCAATTACCCCTCATCTTCTCTGTGTGATGTCTTGTAAAAAGAGAGTATCTCTTGAAAAAGAGTCTTCTTTTAGCAATCCTTTAAATACCGGAATATGGTGATAAGGTCTGCCTTAAGTCTTCCTTTTTTCAAGGCTGGACAAACCCATTCTTCTTAGCCTTTCCTCACACAGTAGGTTTCTCAGTCCTTTAACAATCTTTCTGGACCTTCTCTGGTCTGTCCACATCTCTTTTACATGGCAGGAACCAAAACTGAGCACAGTATTCTATGTGTGGCCTTCCAGGCCCCTTTAATGTCTCATTAAAGCCCATGGTTTTAATCTCAATATATTCCTTTAGGTCTAACAACACATAAAAGATTCAGCTTCTATACTGAAAAGCCCACAAAATTCTGCATTACAAGTGGATAGCACTGAACAAGTCCAAGCAGTTGATCAAACCAAACTTCATCAGTTCTGACTTTCTCAGTGAGAATATCAATAGCAAAGTATCAGAAGTAATGCAGGCATGCAGTAGCTGTACCTGAATTCAGAGTGCCATGGAAGACTGAATTGTACAAGCTCAGCTTGGAGGCAGAAAACAAAGTCTTTGCTCTCTCTCCCTTTCAATTATGAGTCCATCTGTCTGTCTGCCTCTCCTGGTTGAAAAATACAACTATAAGTGTGACTGACATTTGGACACTGGAGTTTAAGGAAAAGCTCTTCTCACTTGTCTCTTCTCACTCATCTCATCTGATGGTTGGGGACCCAAAGACAGAAAAGGACGTTCAAAAGATGGTAGGAAAAAGTGCAGGAAGAGAGAAAGGATTTTATATACTTGCTGTTCTGAACTGATCATGTGCTAAGTGGTGCATAATTGTGCTCTATTCTAAGAAATCAAGACCAAAATTTTCTTGAAGAATCACTATGAATTTCTGCCATGTCTGAATTCCTCCAAGAATTCTTCTGGTATTTCATTTCTGGGCTATAAGGAGGCAACTAGCTGCTTCATTCTAAGGTATGTGGCTCAGTATTTGTAGTTGAGTCACTAGCACTCAATCTGCTGCATCATCATCATGTGCACGATTGTGCCAAGAGACAGATGTGGCAGATGATCAGCATTCACAGTTTGCATTGCTGAGGATTAACACAAAGCCCAGCAGAGAGCAGTGAGGACAAGGATTAGTTACGCCCTTGCCTTTTCCTTATCATTCCTACCTCTTGAGCTAGAGCAACATGTCTAACAGTGATGCCTGCCTGTTACTACTGAGACTTTCAAGGGTGCCTTTCAGGTGACTCCTGGGTATCTCTAGAGCACTCTGCCTCAAACAAGTTCCTTCAGCAGCTTTGGTAATATACACACAAATATCTCAGCTCTTACAGGCTTTTTCCTCTAGAGGCTGTTAATGCATCTATTAATACATTAAGCTTCCATCATAACAACAGTTTCTACTCAGACTGCTCATGAGTCACCTCCTAAAGATATCATAAACCTAGTCTCTCTAAAGGCAGAGATTTACTATCGCTGCAGATTCCTTCAAAATCTTTTGTTTTCTCCTTTGTTCCTTTTTCTCCTTATTTCACCAATGAGAAGAAACAGTCCTCAAGAACTTTGGTGTTCATATGTATGGTAGGATTGTGTGGTATTTCTTCTTTCTTAGAAGAAACAGAAACTTGAAGCACAAAGATACAAACAAGCAAGTCTTAAAGGCATGTAGATACCTAGGCAGACATATACACAACTGGTCCCTTTAATATCAACAGGATTTAGGCCTTAGAAAAGAACCAATGGAAATGGTCCCTTCACACGTTGCTATTGTCAGTTAATGGAAGGACTCCTAGATTTCTTCCAACTTCTGCCAGATCTTGAACTGAAGGGTGTTGGATTGATAGCCTAAGAGAGAGTAGCTCTGGAAATCTTGAAAAAGGATTTACTCTCCTAGGTAGACTTGAACAACACTAGCATCTTACAACTTCTGTGACATTTGTGACAGTAAGGCACAACTGTTAAGAGTGACTGGTAGTCTCTACATCCATCTGACCACTGGCCTCTCTCTCTCTGCCTGTTCTGTACATCTGTTGTCTTTTGTAGCATATTCTTACTATGGTTTACACTTTCCATCCTAAATGTAAGGCATAGCTCTGCAACCTGAAATTAAATGCAGGGAAATATGCACGCTTAAGGGTGAGGAATAAACTCCTACCCACCCATGCCATTACATGACATGTCCAGTTCGTCTTCTGGTTCATGGTAAGGGATAGAAAAATGTGAGTCTATTTGCACAGAGCAGACATCAGATGTCAATAGATTTCAGTCAGTCCTCAAGTCAGTTGAAAGCCATCTTCTGTACTAATCCTTTAAGTTGTTTGTGCTACCTCTGAGGGACACAGAGCTACAGAGACTTCATCTCAACTCCTACAGAATTTCCATAGGATAGTATTCTAGACACAGGGCTGTTTTTGCAGCCAGAGTGCAGCTTTACACTTGATTTTGGCAATGTCCCCTTTAAAACTACTGATTTTTCAGTGTACGCTCTCACTTGCCTCTTGTAGCACTGAGTCACTTTTCAGTTCCTAAAGCATCTGCTGTAAGTACAACAATCACATGGGGGCTTAGAAGGGTTGTAGAGGTTCCTAGTGAACTTCACAGCTTGGTATTGTCAGGAAAATGCTCTCATCTACACTCGGAACTAATCCCTTGCAGAAATGGTCTCGGATCTTACTGCCAGTGGTCCTGGCTTCACAAGACTTCCTTGGGCCCAGCCATGTTCATAGACTATGGGAGCAGGTAAACAACAATGAGTAAAATGCATTTACAGTCCTCAAAGGCTGATTTCTATTTTAATGTTTCTGATAGAAACATCAGATCTCAAAATATCACAGAGTGAGATTAATCCAAATACCAGGAACACAAGCACCATGATCATCATTAATGCAATCATAATGACTTACACAGAGCCTTTGATGATCCCATCCCAATACAGTGGCACCTGTGGTCCTGAACAGGATTCAAAAAAGCAAACTAGACAGAATATTTTTGGTTAAAATGTGAAGTCTTTCAAGAACTGCAGAAAGAAACATAACACAGAGACAGGCTCATTTTGAATACTGTGCTATACCAACATAAAAGTGCATCTAGAGAAATGGATTAAAGAAACTTTCCACAGAATAAAATTATATAGGACAGCATGATAAATTCAAGCTAAGGAAGGCATCCAAAAACAATAACAGCTGCCACTGTTCCATCTGTCCATGTTCTATGCAGCACACAGATAGGCTGAAACACTTTGGTTTATAGAGGTGCAAATAGGAAAGCCATCACCAAGCAATGCTGTGGTAGATCAGGATGGTGGAGGTGTAGGGAAGAAAAGGGGAAAAAAAATCAAGGTGACATAAACAAAGGCCTGAAGGTTACACCACAGCTTGTCATTTATGCCTCCACTACAGTGAGTTGCACTGGATTTCTGCTGGTTGGTTGTTACAGAGCTGTCAATGTTTCACTAACATTACACTGAACCATGCAGAAATTCAGTCTGATGTACAACAGAGATTTTCATAGTTACTGAGGACACTGTCTTTCCCTTTGATGAGGAGCAACTTTACAGCAGTTCTCTCTGGATACACAGCTAGTAAACCACATGCTTATCACATGACTCCATGCCAAATATGCTATCATGAAAGAGCAAGATATTCTATTTCAAGACTGAAGTTCTACATCTTTTCTCAGTTGATCCTTACTTCAGTGTTGTCAAAGCTCTCCCAAAGCTTTGTGCTGTGTTAGAGATCTCCTCATAGCCCTGTTATCCTGATTGGAGGAAATGACCCTATGTGGGCATAATTTCCCTGTGGATTCCAATTCTCGAGTCCAAGTGTGCATAGCACAATACAGACATACTTGAAAACAAAAATAGATATTGAAATGCAGTATAAATGACTGACACTTGATGTATCTGTCACTATTTATACACACAAATCATACAGTGGCAAGTTTCAGGGACCTACTTTCTTCTACATGATTACTCTGTTCTGCAGCAGCTCTCCAGTTTGTCGAATGCTAATTACCACCATCCTTTAAGTGGGCTGCAAACACTGACTGTGTTGTCCTCCATTGTAGGCCTCCAGTTTTCAGAAATAATGAGATTGTCTGTATATCTCTCCTAAACCAGAAGAGAAACCAGGAAATGCATTGAAAATCAGCTATTAGTGTAAACTATCGTAGCACATTCTTAAGGTAAGTCATTACAGC
Source organism: Phainopepla nitens (assembly GCA_013400175.1). Taxonomy (NCBI): domain Eukaryota; kingdom Metazoa; phylum Chordata; class Aves; order Passeriformes; family Bombycillidae; genus Phainopepla; species Phainopepla nitens. The sequence continues at coordinate 257,887 of VXBQ01005811.1, forward strand.
AACCTGTCATCTCTCCTGAATTACAAGAGACACCAGTAATTACTCTTAAATTTCAAAAGCTTGGTGAACATAATGACATACATTTGTATTCTACATGCTTATTTTACCAAAATGAGATTCTCAAGCTCATTAAATAAATTCCAGAATTTTCTATCCCACCAGGAAAAGACTTAAGTGTCAAAAAGAAAATGTAGCTGGCCATAAGGCCAACTTCTGTTATAACGTCTGTTTTTTCATGATTTTCTATTCAACTACATTTTCAGATATATTGTAGAAAATGAGTGCTAAGGCTGGTTTGTACTTTGCACAGAATAATCAGCCAGAGTCTTTCCCAAAAGCTGTGAATATAAAGCAAGAAATCATTTGGCCAAGCATCAAATACTCAACAGGTCTTTCTCCTCAAAGAGCAAGATGCCTTGCATAAGAAATGCTTTGGCACAGATTCTGGCTATAGCAAACAAAAATTATTTTTCAAATTTGCATTACCCTGATTTTATAATAAGGTTACTGTGTGTTCTCTTTTGAGGACCATACACCACCACCCCACTGTCTCCTTGGAATTCTCTCACAAAGCAAAGCCTGCTCCAACTCCAACTTTTAAAAAGCAAGTTTCTGCATACTCACAGCCATTACAGGGGTCTGATATTGGAGGTGTGATTACACTGCATTTAGATGCACCCTAATAATAGTTGTTAAAGGTGACCATCTGATAAGCAGGAAACAACAGACCATCAATTCATGCAGAGGAACCACAAACAATAACATTACCTCAAAAAATTATCTGCTGTAGGCAGCCAGGTGAGGAAGCATGTGCATTAATAAGCAAGTACAGTACTGTCTTCTACATCCTCAAATGCTGGGAAAAGCAATTGTGGCTGCAAAACGTCTTCACAAACTCTATCTGCTTAAAAGATACTTGCTCTGAGTGCTATAATACCCTGGGTTAAGTGTTCCCTTAAACACTTGTGATGGTATTTTCTTCACCATTTCAATCCAAAAGGCCACACACTCATCACTTCTTGATGACCTGGTCATGTGCAGATGGCAGTGGTGTGGATACCATGTAGGTACCAAAGTCAGAAGATACTAGAGTGCGCCATATTACAGGCCATTTAAGAAAATAATTAATTCCACCCCATTTAGGCAATGTTATGAAGGCCAACCCCCCCCCCAAGCTTTAGTTTGTCCAGAATACACTGCTCCACACTGAATGCAGCAGACAAGGAAGACAGATAGCAATGGAAAAGTGTTTTGTACAGAAAAGACATCTGTGGCCATGGCACTTGAATATGTAGCAAATCCACACCTCTCAAGCAATGTCAAACGGTCTCTTGTATGCTCAGATCCAAGTTAAAGCTACAACAGACTGAGGCATCACATCAGCTGCTGCCTGTGGACATAAGCCATTGAAGAACATCTCCCAAGTCATCTCTGAAGAATAAAGCTGCAGGAACAATTTAAAGTGATATTTCTTTGGTCAGGTAATAAAGATGATCAGAAAACAGTGCAGAAACTCCCAAGGTCTTGATACAGCAAAGTATCCTTTGCTAACAGCTGCCTGTTATGAGATGGCTGAGCTGAACTTTTCTGATGCTGCCTAATCCAGGACTAACTGAAGCAAGAGTAAAACTTCTCAGCAGCTTCTCTGAAGGTTTTATGCTTCGCTACATAAGACAATAGATATTTCTGCAATCCTTTAAGGGTAGGACAACACAGTGGGTAACATTTACAGAACTAGAAGAGTTAATTATCTGATTCATCATGCAAAAACCAAATTTCCTTGTTGTTGCAGACAAACAGTTCCTTTTAACAAGGTGTTTAAATGCATTGTTAGGCTGGATGGCATCTCAGTTTTTATGACCTACTCTTACTGTATACATTTATTCATATCAAAGACCTCTATTCTGAAACTGAATGGCAACCAAATTTGGTGTAAGGCTTCTGTCCCCATAAACCTAATTCCTGCATGGTCCTAAAAAATTTACTCAACAGCTGCCCATGTTTTCAACCCAACTCCTACAGTTTCTACATCTGTAAGCTTTTCTTTTCTCACATTTTTGTAAGAGCTCTTGCAGACACACATTCAAATCTCACCTACCACTTAGAATGAAGCTCCAGCACTTCGAAATCTTGATACTCACTTTAGTCTCTGATGGTAAATGCTGCATGTGTCTGCATCTGCAAGTGAATATATAAAAGAAGGCAAAAAAGGTTATTACACAATTTTATACAAACTTACATTATAGCTTTTATTCCTGAGTTTCCTGAGGCCAGATTTCTTTCTGATGCAGTTTCTTTACAGATGACAAAAAAATCCCACTGGAGTTGCATCAGAGCTGCCTTCTTTTTCCCCTTGTGAGTGGACTTTGTGGTAAGTAAAGGAAAGCAGCTGTGAGTTTGTCTTTCATATAGGAGAGGTAGAAGGAGAAAAATTCTCTTGCAGGAGTACACCAAATGACTCGTGTAATTACAATGCACAGAAATTATTAAACTTCACATTTCATGGAAGCTTTGCACTTAAAATTAAGTGGGCACATAGTTTTAATACACTTATATAGGCAGAAAAAACACCCCACACTGAAATCTTTAGAAATTTTTTGCAGCTTAAATAACAGGTGACAAAAGGACAGTGAAGAGAACAAGAAATAGAGACTTCTTAAATCTATAATTTGGTTTAGGCATGGGGCTTCAGCCCATCATTACTGACATGGATCCCAAGGAAAACCAGTGATAACAGGGAAGATGGGAAAGCTCCTGTCATATTTTCAGTCTGTCATAATTTTCTAATAGGGAGTAAAATTCATGCTTAAGAAAATATTTTGGGGGTTGAGATTTATATTAGGAGGATTTATATTATTTTCTTTAGGTAAGAAAGGTGATCTGGTCCTTTATTTCTTGGTCTTTTCCATTTAAGACTTAAAATTATAAACTCATGTTCTGAATGTTTAGTATTGGTTTAGAATGGTTCTACTTTAGCTGGACCAAACTAAGTATTATACAGTAATTAATAAAAAAATACTGGTGGGGATTTTTACTTCTTCACTGTCTCGATTTCTCCTAATTTCTCATTGTTGAACAGGAGGAATACAATATCTTGCCCAAATCATTAAGCTCATTGTTTAAGGAATGCTTAGCAGTAGTAGGAGCTTAAGCTGTTTATTAACTCAAATCCTAAATAAGCCATTTTTAGCAGTTTTGATAAGTTCCATTAATCTCCACAGATAAGCTGATTTTATTTCTACATACTTTTGCATTAAGAAGAAAATAATGTCAAAATTTTGTCAGAAATGTTCTACTTGTGATTTTTTTCCTGCACCAAGAAGTAGTGGCTAGCTTCCTGGAAAACCTGCTCTTATGACCAGGTCTGTTGATTTTACATCAAAGTGGTTCACCTGTGACAGATTTGCTTCCAATACCACTGGGTAGTAACAGGCCAGCAGCATGTGAGACAACTTTCTTGGCAAGTTTTGTTTCTCTTACGATTGGATTCTCAGGTGTAACAAGTCCACAAATGCACCCTTCTGGCATACCAGGACTCCTTCCATTGCTACAGCGTTCAGAGGCAGCTATCTGCATTTTCCCAGGCTGCAGAAATATCTGGGTTTGGTGCCTAGGGCTAGTCATCCAGAGGGAAGGACTGCAGCTCTGAGGTTCCAGCCTAGTGCCAAGCTTGTCCAGACATCACAGAGGGACAAACCAGAGCACCACCATGGTCCCAGAAGTTAGTGGGGTGCAGTAATATAGAAATACACAGGATGGTGTTTCTAAGAGTGGACCATATTGAATAACCTTTGTTTGAAAGAATAGTCCACCACTTCTCACTATGAAGGAAAACATCACTGCTGGAAAGGAGTGAACTTCAGCATTTTTGTTTTATGAAGAAGAAAACATTTTGTACAACTAGCTCCCAGAAGCATTTTGCTCTGATTTTAGGCCTCTCTTAACTCTGTGTGTGCTTTGTGTTATCTTCCATAATAGCCACAGAATCTCTAAGGAGGCAACAGCTTCTCTCCTCCTACTAGCAGTATCAGAGAAACAATGACAGAAACAAAGCCAAATATTATGCAGTCTGGTTGTCAAAACAATCCTGTAGGAAACAGAGCCACACTCTCAAAGGCAAATACAGGATTTGAACTTGGGTCTCCAGTGTCTCAAATGGGAAAGGAAATACTACCACCTCTAGCACCTATTTCTTCCTCCAGACCACCTGATTTAATTTTTTATGACTGGTCCAACCTTTGTTTTTTCATCTCTCTTTAAGACTAAAGATAAATAGGGAGGTAAGTTGCTATTTATGGAAACCTAAGACACATTCCCTGTAGAATAAAATACTTGCTAAAAATAAAATCACTCTAGCTAATGAAAAGAAAGGAAATTAACCATATCCAATTAAAAAAAAGATGGGAGAGTGGGAAACAGGCCTGAGAAGGAATATGGAAAGCTTTCATCATTCAATACATTATTAATCAATGTAATTAAAAACTAGTCTACATTCTAGTGCCCAGTTTTATATGGTTTTGTTAATCCACAGAGAAAGTAAAACATGACAGTGCAGACACTGTCAAGAAATTTTAAAAAAAGAAAAAGTTTTAAAATTCTTCACATCAGGCATACAATGGTCTTCTCAAGGAGGGTAAAGACATTCTGAAAGGGTGGCTGTTAGAGCCAATCAATATGTCTGGGAAGGATCCCTTGACATCTCCCTTCTCCCCTCCAGATTCCCCCTCTGGAAAGTTCAAGGCACAGAGCAGTGAGCTCGTGCCTCAGTTTCACAGAAAACTCTCATCACTTTTAATTGCACTCAAAATAGGCATCAAAAAATAGTGGCATAATGGAAAGGATAGGGGAAAGCTCTCTAGAGAGCCTATACTTGTTTGTTTTCTCAGGTCTCAGATTTGTAAACACACCTGTTTGCGAAGAAAGCTACACTGACACCTTTAACTCCATGACACACAGGCACTAGAGCCTGTAACCTTTCCTGACGCCCACAGTGCAATCCCCAGAACACAGGATCAAGTTTAGGACCATTTCTTTTAATGAAGTTTTGCAGCAAACACAGAGTGATCCACTAGAACCATTGAACACTTCCCTGAAATTATGTATGATAACAATCTCAAAGTCAAACCTGAAAAAGGGGACTGTGGTTAGTAGAGGTGATGAAAGATTTAACAGACCAGTTCAGAATCAATAGGCACTGAAAAATATACTAGAAACACAAAACAGTCTTCCATCTTTGTGAACTTAAAATGCATCGTTTTATAGATGTGAAAAACATTATCAACCTTACAGATGTTTTCCAACTTCTTTCTTAATGTCAAATCACATTTGAAGCCAAGACCTCACTTATGGCCCTGGGACCTGAAGTTAGAGCAGAATCCCCAAAAACTTTGAGTTTGGGCTTACATAACCATGTCCAAAAAGGAAGATCCTGAATCCATGGGAAGGGGCCCAGAAACCTACAGCATACAAATATTCACGGGTCACGTGCACTGGAGGCTGTAGAGTTTCCCAAGTCAGACCTTCGCGATTTGCCCGAGAAACTGAGAAAGATGGAATGGACTTGTGGCCACTGAAAGCCCAGGCTCCCCAGCAGCCTGTCATGAAACCCAGCAGAGCAGTGCAGGCTCCACACAAACACTGCTGAAATCAGCCACCCAAGGAAGGAGGTTGAGATGAGAGCAGCCCTATCATCCCTGTGAGACAAAAATCACAGCCATGGGTGCTGTGTGTGCTGCTGGCAGACCAACAAACACTGCAGCAGCAGTCCTAAGTGGCTGAGTTCTAGGGGAGGCAGGAGGGAAAAACTGCTGGGGTCAAAGGGCTGTGAGATTTTGCTATGGACCAGGTACAAGAGGCTGTGTAAGCCACTGGGAACAGGTGGAGTTGCCAGGGACCTCATTCACCTACAGATAAGGCCTCCCTCTGCCAAGTGCATGTGCAGATCCAGTGCCAGGTTTGGGGAAAAAAGAAAAAGAAATAAGATAAAATAACACCATTCTGAGGCAAGTAGCCACCAGAGCCCTCATTGACTGCAAAATCCATTTTAAGGCCATGTATTCAAGAGAACTATAAAGCTTAGGCACTTGAATCAACCTCTGTGATCCAGGTTTGAAGATTTGACTTCATTGTGCCTGCAACTTTAGGTATCTCTTTACTTTAAATGGGCTTTACAGAGGTGAAGACACCTGCAGGTGAAAAGCATAGGACAAGCATTATCTTTCACAAAAATTTAATTGATCATTCTAAACAGTCCTCCAATCTTTTTCTTTTAATGCATACCTTTTCCAGTGACTTCTGCTGTAGGGTAGTATTTGCATGTGAAATGTGCAATTATGAGCTCAGAAGGGACAAATGAAATCACCTATTTAACTTTATGACAATTACATGAAAACGTAGCTCTCAAAAATACACGTCCTCATATAAGGTATGTCCAGATTATCCAATACCGTTAAAGAATGATTTTCATCATTGAACTTTACAAGTTTTTACAGTTTTTAAGAAGTCTTGCTATCCCACAGGTCCTCCTTTTACTTGAAATTATCTCTAAAGCAGAAATTATGCTGTTTCAGTTATGCCATTGATCTGAAAACAAACTTAATGGAGCTTTAACAACATACTGACATGGTTTCTCAATCAAATAAATTCTCCTTTTTCACCCTAGTATCAGTCTGCATTAAGTGGCAGTCCCAAAAACTTCATCCATGACTCATTTAAGTTATTAACACATTTGTACAACAATCTCTCAGAGGAACACTTTGCAGAAAGCCTGTGCTCCAGAGACAGGCAGACAGGTTTTTGGAGGATTCTGGGACTGAGGATGTTCAACACCAAACTAAGTTGCAAACTAAGTTTGTGAGCTGAACACAATGTTTCTACCCGAGGACACATTTTTCAGCCACAGGTATCTTAGACACAGCTGTAAATCCCCACCAACAAAACCAGTCCTAATGAAATCAGATGCTTTCATTGGAACAACTATAGAGAATTAGAACTTAGAATCTCTTTAATTTAAATCTATTGTTATCTTCAGGACAACTGTTAATACTGACCAACGTGTTCACTTGGTGAAGCTCGAAAATCAATATAACCTTACTGCTAACATTTAAAAATCCAGTTAACCACAATTAATCAAAGTGAGATACAAACTACCCTTCTTTCTTTACAAAAAAAACCACAACAACAAAGGCCATCCAATTTTGAATTTATGGCATTGTTTCAGTTTCCTTAGTAAACACCTGTGACTAGGTCTAATTAATTTTTAACACTATGTTTCTATCAGCTTTTTTAAAAGATGCATCAAAAATGAAAGCTCCTATCACTGAAGTAAAATAAACAAACAAAGAAGCATCTATATATAATATACAAAATCAAAGACTTTCCACAAGCTACCACCTTCCAGTGTCAACTACAGTTAAAGCAGTTACAAAAAACCAATTCTCTGATATACAACAGAGTGGTGAGCACAGTGCTACTATTCCAATACCAGAAATCATGGTTCAAAATACATACAACAGAAGAGGGAGTTCCACTAAATTATATTCCAGCAGCTGTGTCTGTAGAAGAGGCTGAAACTCCAGACAGCTCAATAGCTTGCAGACATCAAACAAAGCACACCACACAAATTGAACAAATACAATAACCAGTCCTCAAAAACCCCAAACCTCTTAAGCATGTTCCAGCAATGGAAAGCTGCCTGCAGAAAGTTACACTTCAATTCTGATATTTCCCCTGTGCTCAGTAATATCAATTTCTGAATTGAAAATGCTTTAGCTGGTACAAAGTGAGGTTCGACTCAGAGCAATGGGCAGATTCAGGCAATACAGTTTGACATTTGTCCCAAAGGCACATGGAAAATTGGTGTCCAAAGCACAAATAAATTAGGTCTTCCATCTTCTAAGCTGCTGCACGATATAACCTGCTGATATTTACCCTTGGATGCCCATAACCTAACAATCAATCACGGGATTTTCATCTGCTCATCTAAAGCATGGATTTTCCAGACAGCTACTTTTTAAGCTTCTTCTCATGCTGACTACTGCATCTCTTGCACAGTTTAAGTACAGGGTAGTTCTGTAGACCTTTGGAGGGGAAAAAAAAAACCTCTGATAAAAGTACTTGTTATATATAGAAGAGATTTGTCATGAGCAATGCATATCTCACATGCACTTCCAGGAAGAAAAGTTCTGCCACCCTTACCTTCAGTGAAAAAGAATTTTTATATCTCTGACCTGTTTACAATTTTGAGACTAAAACAGTAAGCTCTGTGTACTTCTGCTGCAGTACTGGCTAAAACTGATATACTACCTTGTATGTTAAGTATCATGTCTGGTTTGACAGTGGAGCTGCACACATAAAGACAAAAGCTATTATGACAGGCTCCCTAAAAAAGTTCTCCTTAAAAAAGTGTTCTCCCTAAAAATGTGTATCTAAGCTGATGCTGTGCTCAATTAGCTTGTTACCTGAAAGGCTGCGCGTGCTATTACTTTAGCTCTTAATCATAAAAGACTGTCTCCTGTGGGTTTGAAATGTCAACTCTTTCTAGCAAATATCAAAATATTAAAATACTATTTTATATAGTCATTTGAAAGTTACTCTTTAGCAAGGTTTAAAATTAACCGGTTACTAAACACTGCAGTTAAAATTGCCTTCAGAGATGTGCATTTTCATTGGCATGTCTATGACTTCATCCTTTAGAAGATATTTCTGCTATTTGTCCAAATCCCTAGAGGCATCTTCATGACAAATAGAAGTGAGCAGTGACATTTCTCAGTGATTTTATTCAATTATAAGTAATGGAGCTTTCTTCAAACATGGGGTTTATTTAATACCAGCTATATAAATTGTTAAATCCTTCACTGAGATCCTTAACCCATTAAATAAGAGCCCAAGCCACACATAAATTACTAGGTATTTTTCTTCATTTAGGCACAGACCAGCTTCCTTTGTTTTCTTGGAAACTGAACAATATTAGGAAACTGAAATATGGAAAATTTGAAAACTGAAGGAAGCCTCAGCTCTCACTACATACTGACCCTCTTTCTGTCCATATAGACACCTCCTGCAAAAAGCAATTAAGCTAAAATCTGTCTTGAAATCACACAAAGAATCATAGTTGAGCTTACTGAATTAGAAGGAAATCACAGCAGCTAATGAGCTTCAGAAAACCAAATTAAATTAAACAAAAAATAAAATTGATGTGACCTCTATGAAACTTCGTGAAAGATCAAGGAATTTTTTATCAAGGAATATTTCTGCTGATCACATTACAGAGATGTTGATTCTAAAGTCAATGTTTGTATCACTTACACATTTTAGCTTTTAGCTTATACATTATTTTAAGAAGATAAGTGTTCGATGCAATTGTCCAATTGCATGCAATCAAAGTAATTAAGGCAGGAATGCTCTCCAAATATCCATCCAATGCTACCAGTTACAAAGTTAAGCATGACAACCAGCGGCAAGAACTTTTAATCAGCAGTGCATTAGACAAGACTGAACAAGCTCCTGGAATGGGAGGAACAAATCTCTCTCTCATCCCAAACACGGCCTCGGTGCCAGCAGAGGCAGAGTCTTCTCCTGTCTGCGAGCTGAAGAGGGAGAGTAGAGAACAACACCACTCCAGTGACATGAGAGGTCCAAGGCAGGAAGCAGACAGCTGAAAGCACATCACTGCAATCAGTGAACTATTTTCTATACAGATGTAGAAAGAGCTATTCTCTCGATTCCTTTCCCTGAGATTAATGTGTCCAGGAAATATAAAAGAGAATGGTTTCCATTCTCCCTTCCACTACTTCTGCATTTCCTAAGTTGTTGGAATCATGTCCTGTAAAGAGCAATTCTTCTACTAGCCTTGAATCACATGAGCACCACAAGCATCACTTACTGCTTATTCTCTAGAGCAAGAGGCTCCGTGAATGAAAAAGAACAGACAGCCTGTCAAGGTAAACCTTTAGCACCTAATGCAAGCTGTAACAAGAGCTGACAGAGAAACTGGAGCTGGCAGATGAGGTGTAGAGCTGTGCCTTCCACATGCTGTGCCATTTCTCACTATCTTGGTTTGAGAAATTAGCCCAAACTGGATGTTGATGAGCATGTAAATTAGTAAAGCTAATAGGGAGCTGGTCTTCCCGTTGTTGTTTTTTATTTTTTTTTTTTTGCAGAATATAATCCTGTTTGGTCTTGTTTTCCCTACCATGCAAGTGAAAACATCTGTAAGAAAGCTTGCTCATAATAAATGCTTTTTAAACAAATTATCAGGATCAATAGTGCCAGACTTTGAATCTAATGATAGAGAGCTTCTCTGCCTAAACTGAGCTGGATGGTCACACACTGCCTCATATATTTGTAGTGACTCTAATCTTGCCTGATCAGCTTTTGCTATCAGCATCAATGGAAGTTAGACCCCATTTATTGCTGGACTGTTTGTGAAGAATTGTCCACACGGCAGCCTATGGGAAAAAAATGCATGTCCTGAATACATTACCATAGAAATATGGCTGGACAGGACCAAAAGGCCAGTGAATTGATGGACTCTGATAGATGGTCCTTCTTGTGTCCAGGAAATACAGAAATGCTCAGGCATGCAGTTTGTCCATCATCCTGAAATCACACAGCCACCTCAATGCCAGCAGTACCTGAGCCACCTTCTGGACAACAATAGTGGTACAGCTAAAGGCGGGATGCTCTCCTTTTTTTTTTTTTTCCTCCTTCATTTTATGGTGCTAAAACTCATCTGTCATTTTCCAGTGAGATCTGAAACCATGGCTACACATTTTCCTGCACTCAAGAGTAGATTTGCCATGCATTTAGCCTTCAGACTAAATACCTTAAAAAGCTGAGGAAAGCTATATGTAAATATAAACCTCATTGTCAGCTAAAGGTTTCTGTCCCCATCAGAATTTTATCCTCTTATCACGGAAAAAAAACCAATATTGATGAAAATTTTGTGACTTCTCATCCTGATACACCACAGAGATGGGCCATAAAAAGAGAGGTCGTCTAAAAATTCAATAGCATATTGCAAGATCCTTATTTATCCTTAACATCTCAATTAAAAGGTTCACTAGTAAATAACACACAGGTAGGGAAGATCAGGTTAAATCAACCATCTTCCCCACTTTAGAGATGACATTTAGCAACTGGGACATTTTCAACACACTACTGCTCCAAAGGACTCCACAGCTCAAAATAATGCTCCTGCATGAGCAGACAAGGATGCCAAAACAAGGAGAGGTAAATGCTACAAAGCACTGCATGTGTCAATGGTCAGGCAGTTCCCCCAAGTCTTCAGCTACACCGTTTTTTTCATCCTCTCTTGGCTATCCATAAAGAAGAGGAGCAATGAGGAGTATACAGAACAGCCAGCTTGACTTTCTCACTTTCTGTCTCACATTTCTGCTGCTTCCACTCTCTTTATTACTCTTTCTTTCCTGTCTGTGTGTGCACACGTGTGAGTGCTAAAAGCCCTCTCTTCTGCATTCTAAGGAACAGATCTTTTATATCCACATTTCAGGAGGATTGGCCCATTCACTGGTAATCACAGTGTGAGACCACTCTCTTCTATTCCTAACCTCTTTTTTTTATCATTTGAAGCATTTATCTAAATCTGAAACTATTACTGATTTAAATAATCCCATTGGCATAAATGAAACAACCTGAGCACAGTTAACTCCTGAAAATTGGAAGACATTTCCTAATCATTTAAAATTTACATTAACAAATTCTATGACTTTCCTCTCTTTTGACAATGCATCAAATAGAAGAAAAATACCAAGATAATTTAAAGTCATCTAATATACTCTTTAAGTTATAGTCATCTTCAAGCTGCTGGAGAAAAATCTAGAAGCAATTAAGGTAAGTTATCCTATTTCACAAGTACCTCTAGCATTCAAGGTTTTCCACACCTTAGTTCACCAGCAGTTGAGGACACAAAAATAAGAGTAACCTGATTTAAAGAAAAGCATGTCTCTAAATTTCAAGCCATTGTCAGAATCCTGAAGAGGATTTTGCTTTAGGATACAGAACAGTTTCTTCTACAGTTGGGATACAATTTAACATTAAGTTAGAGTGGCCAAAATAATATCTGAGAGACCTACACCAGCTCCAACTCAGCCTAAAGCCTATTGTTCCACTCAATGCCAGTGCCAGTCCACAGCATCCATGCAGTCTTGGTGTGCTCTTTTACGCTATTGGAATTAATGAAGAAATTTTATTCCAGATAATGGGAACAAATATGAATTCCTTTATTGACAAAAATTAGTATAGTTTGTCAAATACTTCAACAAAAAGCCACATGCCTTACCTTTGAATAGATAACTTTTAGGCTATCCTATGCTAAAGATACAGAAAAAAACGTCAAAAGTAATAATAAAACAGCTGTTTAAGACTTTACACATGCCTGCCCTAAAGGAAAGCAGGCTTTAGAAAAAGCCTTCTTTTTTTACTTTAATGCCATGAAAATATTTTCCTGACATTCCTGATCACTCATTAAAGGGAACCAGAGATTTATTTGTGATGAGGAATATAAACTAGAGAAGGTGCATGCAAGGACAGAAGTTATAATTCATTCCAAGCTGACCACAACAAGACGTGTTAAATCATTTTCAATCATTAATATACCAGTCCTTAGTTACATACTTCTGGCTGTAACTGTGTATTTTGCAGGATGAATGCCTTGCATTTTTGTTGGTATAACAAAATGCTGCTGATGAACAGCATTATTGAATTATGCTGCTGTATTTGGTGGATGTAATGATGGGTCAGACTGGATGGTGAGGACCCAAACTGCAGATGACATCTCCATTAAAATGATTCATGTTATCACGGGATTAGGTCACAACAGCAGGGCTCCAAATGCCACAGAGCTTGTCAGAATCATCTCTCGCTGCATCCACTCTGAGTGGTGCCAGTGACACATTCAAGACTTGTTCTGTGATACTCCAAGTGTTTAAGAACTAGAAAATGACACATGGAATAAATGGACAGCCCAGGGGACCATTAACAGGCTATCAGACTTTCACTTTTCTTTTTGAGCTGACATCCAGGATAGGTTAATGACAATCGAAAGCCCTTTCTGTCTGGCCTTGGGGGAGCAGCACTGATGGGTTACCCAAAGTACAAAAAGCAATAACCTCCCTTTTAAATGGGAAGTACAGTAGAATCTAAATCCTAATTAAGCCAGTTCATGCTCCAGACTTTCAGCTATGAAAACTTTTGTCACGAGCTGTTTACTGCCAACTGTAGGAGATTCTCAGGGAGTCTAGGGACTGCAACTGCAGGAGTGTCAGTCACCAAATGGGATCAAGTGGTCTGGTCCTGTGATGGTGTCTGATTCATCCCTTGCACATGCTGTCCTCGGTACTCTTCACCTTTGATAGAAAGAAAGTTCTCTCACTAACAAAGCACAGATCCCTCCCTAGGTTTATCCAGTGCACAGGGCAGATGTGCAGGGTCTTAGCTACCATCTACAGGATGCTACACAATGAATTAGTAAAGATAAGAAGGCAGCAAAAGAAGTCTCCAAGCACCACCTTTTGATTTTCTACCAACAATATTAATGTAATCTGAATCCTTCCCTTGTCCAGCTGTGCCATGAATCTGGACAAAGGAACTTAAAAGGAAATCAGAAAGAAGCACAGAGTAACTGAGTTTTGTCCCTTTCCTAGGCCCATATGCCCTGGAAGCAGAATACTTCTTTTGCAACCTTTACCCCACTGGTTATGCTGCCTTCCTTTATTGAATCTATGAATTATTTTGTATAACTCCTAAAGTCAGATGTACATTGCACCATGGGTTTAAATGCAGACATATTTTCTGCCTTGAATATAGTTACAGACTGAAAATAAACACTCCAAGCAAACAAAACATAAATACAAATTAAAGTCATAAAAAATATTAATCAAGAAATTAAGACAAAATTATTGGGAGAGGGAGAAGATTTAATTTTAAGTTAAAATGAGTGGACAAGAGCAAACAGATGAGCAGAAATTATATCTTTCAAGAGTAGGAGAACCTGTGATGGAAGATGAAACTGATGGGAGACTGTGCAAAGCAGACATAGGCATGGAAGACTACAAAATGGGAAGAGAGGTCAAGGGAAGGACTACTCCAGAAGTTATATGAAAAAGACAAAACTGAAGAAAAGCTCAGTAAAATAAATTTGCAAGCCAAACAGCAGTGTAGTTGTAAGCTATACAAAGTGACACATATATGCACTGGAAAACCAACTCAGGAAAATCCATAATTGCAAAGTCACAACTCTCATTCACACACTCTTGTACATGCTTCACAAAAAAACAAAAAAAAAAATTGAAGTAAAGATAGCCCTCAAAATCAGACACAGAATCACAGGGAGACAAGTCATCCACATTAGTTGAACAATCTATATATAACCTGGAAAAGAAAGAACCAGTAAAGTCATCCCTCAAGGATGAAGTTACTTGATCTCTGTGACCTGCAGCAGAAGCTGTTATTACATCTCCATAACACAAGCTGCTGGTGACAAGGTGAAACATCAATAATTCAGAGAGTTTGCCCACACAAAGAGATTTAAAATCATATGACAGCTTCCTTCTGCTACTGTATCGAGGAACATGGGAATGTGCTCTTATCCATACACCAGCACTTCACCTGGCCTAAGGAAGTTATTTCTTCTCTCATTCAGATACTCTGCAATTACATATACTTACATACTTCAACTACATATGCATCCTAATGCATGATTTTTTATGAATTGCAGCCTCCATAATATGTCTAAATGTTAAATTCTCTACACATGGTTTCTCTCTGGAAATTGTTATTCTATCCATGCTTTAAAGCACTTGCAGAGCTCTCTTCCAAAAACAAGAAAGGTTCCTTGTTTGTCATTCAAGTAGTTTTAACAACTTGATATTCGGTATCAGGCCACCTTTCAGGGTAAGCTGCTACCCAACAAGATCTACTAGGAAGGTATTAAGTCAAGCAGCAACAAGAGGTGGCAAGATACAAATAAATGATACCAAAAAAAGAAGGCACAACTTCGAGGGTATTTTCTTTGACTTTAAGTGCTCCTAAAGTCCAAGAGAAGAAGAAGCAAACAGGACTAAAGCAAGGAACTGCAGAGAAGTGGTGACAAGTTGATGTTGGTGTAGCTGCAGTAAGGCTGTGTGGGAGGACTATTTGTTTTTTAAAGTGGATAAAAAACTGCACCATGTTCCATCACTCTTTCTCAATCGCTTTCCTTTATCATTCCTCTGATTTTACCTTCACTGAAGTCACAAGAGAAAATGTTCCTGATTGACTAATCTACAAGAAAGAAGAACAGCAGCACAAAAGCAAGACAGAGTACTGTGGCTTTAACCAGCCATTAGGATGGGCTCAGCAAGACTCTTCCCAGAACAGATCACATTTTAAATGAAGATGAGACTTACAAACAAAATACAGCAATAGTAATTCAAGCAAACTTAGAAGCACTGTACTGGTGACAGAGACAGAGAATGTCATTTAGAGTCCAGGTCTTGATCCAGAAGAGCAAGCCGAACTTCTCTCTTTTTCTCATATTCTGGGAAAATATCAGATACCAAATTCAGATACCAAATATGAAATAACTGGTTATCAGGCAATTCTTTGACATATTAAGTTTACTTTTCACTGGCTTTTGCTGTAATTATCTGGAAATAAAAATAGTTTGTTCTAAATGAAACATTAAACTGAAGTCAAATATTTCTAGTTCTAGTTTGGGGGATGGGAAGAACCAAAAATAAAAGTTACTTCAATCCAGTGTTTTGCTTAATGAGACCTAGGATTTGGAAAAAGCGTAAATCAATAAGCCAATTTCTATACACCCCTTCTTAGACACTACAGATTTACATAGGTTTACCATTGAAGCACCAGATATAGCACACTGCACTATAGAAAGGATGAACAGGCTACACCACTTGGCCTCTTGTGATCCCTGTAACTCACGGGTTTTGCAGGCACCCCCAAAGAGAAGCCAGCCAAGTGATCAAAAGAAACACAGGGAAGAAAAGGTGTTCAATCTAGTATTTCTTCTGCTACTGCTGTAACCAAGCATTTTTAGGGCAGGGGTTACACTTCAGTCAGCTTGTGTACGCAGTGCCCCACACATGTGTATTGTTTATGGATTAGTTGACAGCTGGATGGATAGTTAGTGCTACCCACCACATCTGCACTCTAAGCTGCCAAGAAGCAGATACCACTGACTGCTAACTTCTGCTTGCTACCCACTGGGGACATAATTTGTGATCAGTCTTGGTTTCAGATAGTAGAAGCACTATACTTTTTAAAAACCTCTGGCAGAGAGTCACGAAACACCAGAAGCTGCTGGGAGAGATGCTCTGTCATTGGTATGTACAGTTGTCAAAAGCACTACCATAAGAGCAGGGATGTGATGGAAGCACCCTGCTGTGGCACAGTCAAGGACACATCTTCCTGCATACAGGTGTCCCCTCTCACCTCAGGCTCCACAAAAGACAGTGAGATTCAAAATACTGTAAAACAGCCCATGGGCCATCTTCAATAATTCCAAGAAAAACAACCCACCAAGTTGGTGGCTTTTTTGCTCCTGGCAAAAATATAATGGGAAGGGAAAAAAGGAAGAAGCATGAAGGCTCAGGGATGTGCTGGTCTTTGGCATCAGTAGGGTTTGGCTTCTATCCTGCTGCCACCTGGAATGAAGAGAAATTGCTTCCACTTCACCTCAGGATTTTCCATAAACAAGATACAATTATATATGAGACAGGCTAGAAGAAACAAAGGCAGCACTAATGGGGCTCTAAAAGGGTTTTGTTAAAGCAGAGAGCATAAGCTTAGCTATTAATGGCGAAGCCACTGGAAACAAAATGTCAGCAGATTCACACCTGTCATTTGCTCTCCCTCGTGTCTCCCCAGCCCTGATCCCGTGGAGGCACAGAGTCAGCAAAACTCACGCAGGCACCGTGCTTAATTCACCCAGGCAGCTGGGACCATACACTTCCCAAGTCCTTCTCTCTCTATCCCATTTTCTCCACTGAGCAATGATCCTGCTGGTGAATGGTACACGCTTCCGCGGGAGAAAAGCTCTTCTCTACTTGCTCTCCCAGAGCGAAGGGGAGAGCCTGAACAGTGAGAGCTGTCAGTTCCTATCTTTCTTTGCCACTCAGCTTATTTCCTGATTCCTAAAATGAAGCTGCAGCTGCACTGGATGGATGTGCTTAAATGCAAGCCTCCGGAGATGGGAAAGTGCTGACTGCTGAATTGCCCTCTTTCACCTTATTCTCATGCCATTCTCTACTCTCTCAACTTTTCTCCCTGTCCCCACCCCCTCTCGTTCAAAGGGGAACCAGCAACCTGTCTCCTGTGATTTTTTTGTGTAAGTTCTCCTAGGTGAATGCTCCCTCATATGCTTTTCCAAAATTATATCTACTCTAGCTTCCTCAAGCTTAAGGGATCTGAAAAATCCAAGAATTAGGGCCTTGTATGTAAGCAGTTAATTGTTCACATCATTCCCATCCGCACCAAAGAAACACATATGTGTTTCATGTATTTTATTCCCGTTCTAATTATTTCATGTTACCCAAAGAAAGCCTTTGTACTGCAGCCATAGTCCTACAAGGCACCAGCCTTGAGTCCAGACTCAGGTTCCCAGCTGTATCCGAAGCAATAGAGAATTCCAGTCTGACATCAAACCTTGCAAGTGATATGACTGAGATATTTGTCTGTAGTTTTATAATCATGCAGCAAAAAGAAAATGTTAGGCAATTATTTTTAAACAAAACCTGAGCATTTTTCAAAGCTTGCTGGGAAATCTTTTTAAAATTAGCTATGAAAAGGAGGCAATTTTAATTTTTTTTTTTCAGAATGTAAGAGAAAAAGGAAGAAAAAAATCCAGTCAAATCTACAATCTTTAAATGAAGCCATATGAATGTTAGGGGTTTTACAAAACCTCCTCTCCTGCCACTTTCCTACATGATTAAAATCATACATTTAAACAATCTGTTCTTCCTTCTTCCCTCCCTCTGCCAGAAGATATAATTTAAAGATTTTGACTTCTGGCTGTCCAAACAAAATGTTGCACAGCAACAGCCACTACTGCTATCACTGGAGCAAAATAGATCTGGGCCCTCAAATATCAAATTTGAATGTCTCCCTGTTTTCACATTGTATGGGTGAGAAATTCAGAGTCCACAGGTCAGACACAGCTTACGACTGTATTTTGGATAGACACAGTATCAATCTGGTAAAAGTGAGCCCTGTCATTTCCTGGATTCTAATGAGATCTACTCAGGCTGTTACCTATGTTATGCTTACATATCTGAAAGGTCTGTAGGTACTACAGTAAGAGGTAATCTGCCATCCCTCTCAAATAATAAGTCCCTTATCCTTATTAAATACACACTCCAAAATACAATTTACGGTTCTCCATCCTAGAAATCAGTTCAGATTCCAAAAAGCAAATGCTGCTCTTGTTCCAGCACCAAGGTACCCTAACCCAAGAAAGAGTGCGTGCACCCTGTTACCAAATGCAGGAGCCAACAAAATGGTTAAAGTAGCCAATGAGCACAGCCTGGACATCCCATGTTCCCTCCCAAGCATGAGCCAAAGGCCCCTCTGAACCAGCCCCCTCCCCAGTCAGTCACCTGCTGGGCCATCACCAGAGTGGGTTGGTCACAATGTCCTGTCAAACCATGAAGTCATGCCTTGCTGGACTTTTGCCTTGGAGCTGGGGGATGCCAGTCTCTTTTCCTTAGAGCACTGAGCGGGACTTTAATTAATTCTGTGAGTCACACTGGTAAATTTATTGCGTTCTAAGCTCAAAAAAGAGGTTAATTCATGCAAAAAAGAGGAAATAAGTGAGTGAGAGAAACAAAGATGACAGTAAAACTGAGCCTTGTGATCATGAAGCAGGGCTGGGACAGAAGGGTACTCGTACCATTACACACTGTGAGCCATTCAGCTACAGAAAGCACAACTCCCCTGTCCTTCCTTGAGGATATGGAGTGTGCAGACATCCTCAGGAACATCCCAGAACCCCTCTCTTTTCCCATGTGTAGTTAAAATCTCCCATCCTGTTCTAGCTCAATCAGCCCCCTGCCTTGTGCACAGGGTGTGTGCACAGGAACACACATGCACACCCCCCTGCTCATACACAGCCTCACTTTCTTTTGTGAGTTGAAGTTTAGCACCAACCTGTGATGTAAAGTGCATAGTGGAGGGGCAACATTTTCCAGGTTTCCTCTTTTCCTACAAATCTTTTCAACTGTAAGATTATACTAGGATTTTAAATATAGCTAAAATAACTTTTTACTCTCAGTATAAGTTTGAAAAATCTGAAAGAAGTTAATGTAAACATTAAAATATCCTATGATGAAGAAACGAAAAGCCATACTCATTCAAATTTTCTTTAGCTTTGGTTCACTTTATAACAAAACTGAAGATATTGGCTTGGCAAAAATAACACTGGTAGAAGCACTAAAGTATAAAAAATAAAAAGGTTTACACTTCAAAATTCTTGTATAACACTTATGTAAGAGGTACAGCAATTGACATGTAATATGTCCTAAATAGCCTTCCAGAAGGGAGACTACTGAACCCAACTCCTAGATATGTTCATCCAACAGAGGAAAACAAAATAGAAGAGAATGCCTTGGGAACCTAGTCTCTACTAAAACTTGATTACGTTAACTGAATCCAAACTCTTGGAAAGCCACTTTGAAGTCAGTGTAACTGCCAGTGACATTGGAAAAATTACACGATTGTGCCTTCAAGTCAAAATTCAGATTTTTTTTTCCCTCCAATTCTTGTGCAAGTCAATACTAATCTCATTGTAGAAACACCAAATGAGTATCTGACAAAAGCATTATGTAGATGACTATACAACTACTTCTAAGAAAATTACTGGGAAAATATATTTGATTGCTACCAGTATGAATGGAACTTCTCAGAACTTCCAGTCACCTTACAAAGAGATTGATAGAAAATATTGATGCATCCAACCATTGTAATTGTGACCAGACTTCTCAAAAAAACAGACACCACACATTCATATACTCTGCCATCAACACACAAGTACAGTTCACAGCCAGAGGTTAAAGCCTAGAAATCTTATAGAATATACATAAAAAACCCCAATGCATTAATATTTAGGAAGGAAAAACTGCTCTCAATGCTTGGAGAGCTCACCTTTTAGTTCTGTCAAGAAAATGGGAGTCTCAAAGCTAAACTGATGGAAAGTAAATGCTGAATTCAATGTCTAGGGGAAAAAAGAAAGAGGTGGTGTTATCTAAAAAAAAGAAAAATAAAGAAAAATGTGATCTTTGTACAACCAGACCCAACTTCAGAAAAAGCAAAAATTCATAGAAACCACAATTGCAGGAACCTGGGACTGAAAAGAATTCTGGGTGTAAACGGAGTTGTCATTCCAAGAGCCATGCCAGTATAAGCAGAGCTTAAAACTCATTTAATGCTCAGAAAAGACTGAAAATGGCTTCAGAAGTAAGAGAAGCTGTCATTCCACACTGAATAGATTTTGTGTTTTATGTGACAATAAAAAAAAAGGTAGGTACTGTAAAGAGAAGCACAGACCATTTGACTTAAAAGACCTCAGAATCTGACCAAAGCAGGCCAACCTGGTACTTACACCACACATTATCAGAAGGAAATTCTCTGAACCTCATTTCCGAGGCCTTTCTCTCAGAAAGTCATTAAGCTCTAATTAATGGCTCTGTGAGGTGGAGGGATCCGCTTTGGTATCCATTAGGATGCAGGCTCAAATGTCAGACCAGCAAAGGCATTAGGCAGACTCTGGCACTCCGCCCAGGGCAGGATCAGCATTGACGCATTCAGCATCCTTTGAAATCTTCAGCCCTGCAAGAAAATCTGCAGGTTTTCCCTCTGTCTGTGTGATGGATAACATCCTTAAGTAGTCTGTTGGTCCATTACCAGAAAACACGTCTCCACCCCAACTGAGCAGGAAGGAAAGATCAGCGTGGTCCAGTTGCAGAGTCCCTCTCCAAAACCAAATTAAACACAGCTAGAACCTGAACCCTGGAGATGCCACAGGACTCAAAGAGCAAGATCTTTACAGGAAGCACTGCCTGCAGTTTGGGAGCTGGCTAAGGAAGGAATAGGGGAGGAAAGGGGGCAGTAAATGGCTTAAAGAGCTGGGACTGAAGTACTGCACTGTCAGTGGGCACCAGCAGTGAGAAATTAGGAAGCACCTGACTGCAAGTAAGGTAGGGAAGCATGAACCACAACTCTCCTCGTACTCCATCTGGAAGGAAGCAGGCTGTTTTAAAGGCACTGGCTATGAATCACCAATTTGATGTTCATTTTCACTGAAACCTGACAGCCTGCCAGAAATCACTGTTAGGCAAGGTACTAAGCCAGACACCAGGATGCTGACAGCCTGCCCTTTTCCACACCTATCACACTCCTTCACTTTCTAGCAGCCTTGGCCTCTAGCTCCTGTGATCCATCCTTCTTCCTAATTTGTAGAATGCCATTACTAAGTCACTCACTCCTAATGAGAGTGCCCAGAGTTGCATATGGGACTAACCTAAGTAAAAGGTTCATGTCTGCTCTCTTGAATAGCAAGCAGTCGTGATGTGGAATGTATTTTCCCCTACAATCAAGACACATCACCTAGAGTTGTTCAAAATAACTTTTGTAACCTCTGTCCAACCGTGTTTTGCTCCTGGGTCTGTCCCATCCCCCTGCCAGTACAAGCATAAGCCTACTGAATTAAGGAGCACATACAGGCTGAACCATCATACTACTGATTCAGTTGGATTGTTATTAACTAAACCAACAGGAGTTCTATCCACTCATCCCCAGAGAGTGATAAAACAAAAACTCACCCTTGTAGAAGTTAAAATGCACAACTTCGCATCTTTCTCCTTTTGGTGTCTCTTCTCCTTTCAATGATCTCACAATACTTCCCAAAGACAATCACAAAGCAATGCTGAAACACACAAAGCAGTGCTGAAACACCACAGAAATACATAGCTACATGTAAGGCTTCTACATGGAATTGAGGCATGGGATGAGTGGCAGTTCTTTTCTCTGGGTAAAAAATGCAAACAGTATTTCTAAAGCAAATTCGAGACAGAGTTGCATATAAAAACTTTTTTCAATGATGATTGAAGCAGGAGCAGAACTCCCACCTCCTGACCCAAGTCTTAGCTTTTAAGTCCTAAAATACCCTCAGACCTAAAAAAAAAAAAATAAAAAAAAAAAGTAAAAAAATTATAACAGAAACCTTTGAGAGTTTAGGAGTTTTACTTGCTTTCAGGTTTCTGATTTAATTTAATTTCATGATCTTCATGTGATCTTTGAAAGAAAACTCTCTTCATCCTTTTGTTTTCTTACTTGTAAAATGTACCCTCACCTGTACTACAAAGGAAAAAGCACCTTTATTCAAGTGTGAGGAATCACTGAGGAGGATGTCTATGGCAACAACTATCAAACTCTTCTCAATTAGCTTCTTCCTTGGAGAAGCTGAGCACCCAACTTGTCTATCCCTGATACAGCGTTTGATAAATTGAAGGACTTGCTGTCAGAAGGATAGAAAAAAAGTCTTCTTTTCACCGTCAGCAGAATATATCAGAGTAACTGCATGGACATTTTGAAATTCAGTTTGCTTTGTGAAGCATAACGGAAGCAGAGATGCACAAAAATTTGTTACCTGGCTGTATATTTTGAAAAGTATTTGCTATTACCGTGAGCAGCCAATCCTCTTGTGATACTATGTACGTATTGACATGCAGAGGAGGAAAGCAGATGAGTAATCAACAGCAGTGAGATGCAAAGCCAGAAAGACCACAAGAATATGAACCATATTTCAGTTGAAGTGAAAGAATCCACTTAAAAGTCAAGAGCAAAACAAGTAGAACAAGCACACAACGGTGGGGGGACATGGAAAGAGTAGTTTTGTTGCACAGCTTTACAAAGCAGACACAGAGTGTGCATGACATGTCAGAGACTGCACAGGCAGCAGCAAGGCTGGGAACTCATGTATCTGCACCGGTCCCAGCATTCTGACAGCATACCACCTCAGCATTCAGCACTCTTTACCTTTCCCACAGAAACTGGGTTTGAAACCTGAAGTAGCAAACGCAAGAGGAGCCATACTGGGAACCTGTGCTCTCAAATTCATTCTGTTACACAGAGGCAGTGTTACAACATCTCACCTTCTGTAGGCATGAAAAGAATTAAAAAGAAACCAACTCACCAACCCTATTTTGGCTGATTTCCAGAGCTGTTAACAAAGCATGTCTTTACCTAGAGTCTTGGAGAGAAGTCATATTTTCTTATTACAGCAGTGCAAGCAAGTGAATGCAATCAGCGTTACCATTGGCAGCAGTGGCATAATGGGTTCTGTATGGAGTGGACAGACAGCTCATGAGCTGAAGTTTCCCACAGGCTTGAGGCTGTGTAGTAAAGACTGACTTAGGCTGCACTGACTGAATGGTATGTAAAGAGCACCGAATTAGCAAATCCAAGAGTGGATACAGTTTCCTGCAATGAACACCTTCCACTTAAAGCTGTCATGAATGTGCCTTTAAGAGAGCAATCCTACAGATTTTGCTACACGAGAAAGTTGAACTGCCTTTAAGCTAGCACAGAGCTATGATTCACAAACCTTCACTGATCTAGAGATCACTTGTGGGGATAAGGACAGCTCTTGAGTTCCTACCCATAATTACCTTTCCCACAGGAGATTCCACAAAATGTTTAGTGTATCCCTCTCTTCTCAGTCATGAGCAGATCGAGGGCAGCCCAACTGAGAAATACTTGGGGGTGCTGTTGGATGAGGAGCTGAACAATTTACCTTGCAATGACTTGGTAACTTACACTTGCAGCCCAGAAAGCCAAGCATATTCTGAGCTGCACTGAAGGGAGTCAGGGCAAGCAGGGCAAGAGAGGGGATTCTACCTCTCTATTCCTCCCTCATGAGACCCCACCTGCAGTGCTGCATCCAGCTCTGGAGTCCTCAGCTCAGCAAGGACAGGGACCTGTTGAAGTGAGTCCAAAAGAGAGTCACTAAGGTGTTCAGAGGGATGGAACACCTCTCCTACAAGAAAAGGCTGAGAGAAATTGGTTTTTTTCATCCTGGAGAAGACAAGGCTTCAAGCTATCCATATTGCAGCCTTCCAGTACCTAAAAGGAGTCTACAGGAAAAATGGTGAGAGATTTCTGCAAGAACATATAGTGACAGGATGAGAGGCAATGGCTTTAAACTGAAGGGTGTGTTTAGATTAGATATTAGAATGGAATTTTCTACTGTGAGGGTGGTAAGGCACTGGAACAGGTTGCCAGAGAAGCTGTGGATGCCCCAGTCCTGGAGGGGTTCAAGGCCAGGATGGATAAGACTCTGTGCAATCTGGTCTGATGAAAGACATCCCTGCCCAGGGTAGGGCAGTTGGAACTAGATGATCTGTGTAAGGTCTCTTTCCATCTAGGTCATTCTACATTTCTATGATTCTAATCACTGCAGTTCACAAGTCAGCCATTGAAATCACCAACTTCCCACAGGCAAACAACAGCAATGGTAAGTGGGACACAGAGACTTGGCAAACTTACTGGCAGGCAGTACACCCCAGCATGGATAGGGCAGGCTGTGAAGGCAATGTCCTTCTCATAACTTCGAGCTCTTAAGCTGGGGCAAATCCCTCACTGATTTATTCCTGTCTTTATGTTGGATACTATACATAGTATTTGTGGAATCGATAAAGAGATGCTCATCACTGCCTGGAAAGACAATACAAAGAGGCTGTCTGTCATTTCAAAAAGTCAGAGTCTGGACTGATTAGCACTGAAAATGCTCATGTGAGACACATCAATGTGTCAGGATGAAGGAAGCTCTGCAAGCTTTTGAAAGTGGACTAGCAGAACAAATAAATACACTGCCCTCTTGCCTTTATAATAAGTGTTTAACTTCAATGTACATTGTACATGACTCCTCCACAGTCCATATTTAATAGACATTTAGAGCAGCACAGCTAAAGGATGGTGAAGACTGTCTTAGAGTCCAGCCATTTGTTCAAGAAAATAAAGGACCCATGCCTTGCCCCACTCGCTACAACTTAATTAAAACTCATATAGAGAACTGGAGCAGGAAATATCACACAGAGGCAGACACATTTGCAGCCAGCCAGAGAAAAGTATTGCTTGAACAAAAGTCATGTAGGGAGGTTACCATCAGTTTCCCTTCTCACAATGCACAATAAATAAAAGATTTGAAATTCAGTCATATCCTGCTTGAAAAGGTCTTTGAGAATCTATAATTTGCCTTGAAGGAAACAAGATGGGGGTGGGGAGAGGAAACTAGTGTGTGGTTGCATATGATAAGGCAAACATAGATTTCAGTGCTGCTGTGGGCCGTGTTCTCTCTACCTCACAGTCTGCCTTGCATTTCCAGCTCCACTGTTCTTTCAGGCTGGGCTGTCTACCAGTGCGCAAATGCTGGGAGACAACAGAATTCATGAAGTGTTTCCTTTGCCCAGCCTATGCACCTGGGTGTGTAGTCCACTAACTGATGTGCTTATTCTGGTCTCCATAAGGATCATATTGTTATCCAATATCTGAACTTCCCCAGGAAACTACGGTGGAGCTTTCCCAAAGGAGGCTGCAACAGTGGGCGTAAGAAGGTGGCTATTCTGTACTGCAAGACAATCACT
Organism: Phainopepla nitens; assembly: GCA_013400175.1. Lineage (NCBI taxonomy): Eukaryota > Metazoa > Chordata > Aves > Passeriformes > Bombycillidae > Phainopepla > Phainopepla nitens. Next base: position 283,542 of record VXBQ01005811.1, read on the forward strand.
CAATTGGTCATTGGTCGGAACTTCAAAATCTTTAGCATTGTGCTAGTAAACCTTCAGTGCTTGTACATTGGTAAGAAGGAGCCAGACCATCACAGAAGCCATGGGGCTGTCCAGGAAATCAGCCAGTTGCCACATCAGAGACAGGCCAGGAGACCAGTGTGGGGATGCACAACACACAGGCCACCAGGCAATTCAATTTTCTTTTTGAAGCAACAAGCAAAGATAGGGTACTACTGGTTCAACCAGCTCCTTGAAACAGCTTTTTAGAAAGAAAGGCCATTTCCAAAATGTTTCAAGCTTCTCTATCTATAAGCTAAACACGAAGATCAGCCCATCACACATTTTGTCTCTTGACCTTGAAGCTATTCATACATTATCTCACTCTGACTCATGACACAGTCTACTGTGCCATATCCTGCTATAAATTTAATCTCTGTATTTACATTTGAATGGGAGACACTTAGCTGTCCACCAAGACAGCAATGTACATCCTCTTGTTCTGGGATCAGCTTCAAGTAATTAAATGGAAAAAGTTGCAGCAAAGTACAATGCTTATCATAGAGTTGTCATAGTTGCCTGACATGCTGCAGATACAAGCAAGTGAATGCCATCACATTTCTTATACCTGCAAGTAGACATGCTTTATTCATAGTTTCCACTGCCATGCTGTCTTTATACTGCCAAATCTTTTAAACAACTTTAAATTAATTTGAACCTGCCCATTTTTATGCAAGCATCTTATACATCTTCTGGATCATGATAATTAGACAATGCTTGTTATCGTTTCCTAATGGAGTTAGTTAAGTATTTTTTAATGTCTCAATTTAGCATACAATACAAAGGAGATAAACACTCAGCATCTATTTTTCTGTCTTTTGCTGGTCTATTAACCCCAAGGAAGATCAACATTTTCAGAAGTCCCTATCTATTTGGCAGTAGAAATTGTCAAACTTTTTTCCTTAAAATTTTTGCAGCAAGAGCTTTGATAATCTTAGACCATATAAAATAGATTCACAGATTAACTGAAGATGAAAGACAGTTCTGTAGTCAACTCTTCCAGAATTCTCAAAGCAGAAATAACTCTGAAGTTAAATGAAATTGCACAGAGCCTTGCCCATATTATTTGACAGACCACAGACACAAGACAGCCTCCCATGAGGAGCAAGAATGCAAAGGTGAAGCTATACTACAGAACAAAAAGACAGGTATTTCAATTTTTCTCACATTCATTCCTATGCACTATTCCCATTTACATCCCTGTCTAGCACAGATTCACTGAAGAACTTCCTCCTACAGCATTCCCTCACATGAGGTAGGAATAGTATGCAAAAAATCACCATAAACAGATTTTCATCTCACTAATACTTATGAACTTCAGATTTCATAATCTCCCAAGGTAGCTCTTCTTACAGTGCTATCTTCCTAAAGTACAAGCAACTTTCCCTTAAAATCTAATCCTAAACTCTCCTTGCAAACAAAAACTCATCATATTCTTACCTTGTTAGATACTGAGAATATCTAATCCTCATTGCAACTACCTGGCATATACTAACAATCATATTCATATATATTTATTAATTTTATTTATTAATATAATAGAATATATTCTGATGTGTTATTTATTATATTAAATAAGTTAAATGCTATATTTATTATAGTCTTCTCTTTTCCACATAGTTCCTTTCATCTTTCTACTCAGGCTATATTTTCTAGAACTCTGATCTCTCTCGCATTTGTCTATCACTCTCAAAGCACGGTGCCAAAACTGGATACTTCTGTATTTGTATATTTGATTTTTCCTTTTTCTAACGACTTGTCTTTACTGAATTTAATCTCATTGGATTTTACATAGTTTCTTCAGTCTACAAAGATCATTATGAATTTAATTCTGTCCTCCAAAAGACTGACAATCCTTTTTGGCTTGGTATTACGTGCAAATCCCATAAGCTCGCTTGTCCTCCCATTGTCAAAATAACAAATTAAAATATTGAATAGTTCTGGACCCAGGACAGATTTCTGATGACCACACTTGAATGTTCTCTCAGCTTGACAAGGAACTATTGATAGATTACTCAGTCTAGTTTTTCCACTGGTTGTGCCAATCTTATGTGGGTTTTGCTTCCTGAGTTTGCGTACAAGAGTGCCACACAGCACTGTGCCAAGCCTTGCTTAGAGTCAAGACAGAACAACTGCCATGTCTATTTGTCCTTTAGGCTGACAGCATGAACACTGCTGGTTCAAGCTTTGGCAGTAATTAAGTTGTAACAGAAATCAGTGTGAATATGATCAGAAATGGTCAGTCACACAGGGTACCCATGGGTTCAGCTGCTCAGCATCATGCCCTGCAATACTTCTGCCAGAATTTCAGCCTGTGCCCAGCAGGGAGGAATCCTGCCTCAGACTTGTTTGCCTCCTCCCTGTTGCTGGACACTCACTGGTTATGGGGAAACCTCTATGTTGCATCTCACATACTTCAATTTGCTAGTAATGGGCAAACTCTAGGCTCCCACTTTGAAACGTGGGAATTTGGAGTTACATGCCCATGAGGCTTGTTTGCTGCAGCATCACTGAATATCATCTGCCTTGCCACAAATACATATATTCCCTCTTGAAAGAAAAAAAAAAAAAGAGAGAAATTCCTTTCATTGTATACCTTGTACTTCACTGTGGAATAACCTTAAAATCATAATCTTAAGTATCACTTTTACATATACATTTGTATTTACCCACTTCCCATCATATGAAGCATCAAGTACAGTTAAATGAAACTTCAGTGATTTCTAAATACAAGCCATATGTTCAACCTTTCTGACCTCTACCAGATTCTCCCTGGGCTTTGCTTCAAAATAGTATGCAGATACTATTTGCATGTAAATTATGGTACAGCACCCTAAAATAGGACAACATTGAAAAACGGGTCTAGGACTCTCCAGAGATTACTGAAATTTAAGTGAACATTCAGATGCACTTTACAGATGGCTTAAAAAAATATCAAGTGTCTTAAACATATCAAGTAATATTTGCAGTTACACACCCTGAGTATCTGCTCTATTTGTGCTATTTCCTATTGCAATTCTGCAAACATGGCTGTAACCTGACATTTTTGTACTGGCAAGTTTAAACCGGTGATTTAAATTGTAACGGAATACGAAGCCAGCAGGGTTCAAATTTCTCTGTAAATATTGCATGTGTTCAGTTATAGCTTAAATCACGATGTGAGGACAGTCACGTGGCATCACCTGTTCACTGTTACCTGCACAGGTTCCCTGGGCAGAGCTGGTGGGTGAATCATGTACCTGACCTTTGTATCTCATACTTGGTTCCCATAGAAACTGCTATAAAGCCACAAATTTTGCACCAATTTTTTTTTTCCCCTCTGAAATTAATGGTATGGTGCATCTCAAAACAAGAGAAAAATACAAGTTAGAGATTTCATTCAGGTCATTTTGTGTTTGAACACTTTTTAAAGTGCGGAAAACAGTAGTGATGGCATAGTTTTGAAAGAAATCAAAGACCTAAATAATAAATGGCTTAACTTAGCTAGATCTTAACTGACAATTGTTGCCCCAGGATATACTTTAGAACAGCAATTTGCCAGCACTATAAAGTGACTAATTCTTGGAAGAGCAAGTTGTGAAGATCCTGTATTTACACCCTTGTCTAAATGTTTAGGTACTAAAGGATAGATATAAACCAATTAAGATTGCAACAAGTGTTGATGCACTTATTAACATTAAACTTGAAAATCACATTTTTTATCAAATCTGAGTGTACTAAAATTTTTATACAGGTATTGATCAGGGGTGAGAAAGCTTTTCAAAAGAAAATTGTTAGTACATTAAAAGGCCTGACAAAAGCATCCAAGACTGAAATAAAGAAGTACATTGATGGTAGTGAGTAGTACTACCTTATTTCTCAAAAAAAAAAAAAAAAAAGTGTTCAGACTCTCACCCTGATACATCCAAACTTGTTCAGGAAACACCTTGGTTTCCAAGCACTGGACTACCTCACACAAGAGCCTTCCCTGGCCTGACTCTCCCCAGATTTCTTTCCTTAAACCTCTTTTCACACATCTCTCTCTCACTCTTGTGCTTTCCAAGCCACCCTCGTAGAAAGCCTCCACATCTTTAGCTGTATTACTCAGAGATTGCTCCTTCTTTTCACCTCTTTGAGCTTTCCAGTGCATTCAAGTAGATGATTCTCAAAACTGGCTCATATCTGAGTGTTCCTCTACCTTGTCTCTCACTAGCCTCGAGAGTATTTTCCAGTCTGCATAGACAAGACCTTCGCTGTGGACTTACACCCTTCCATCTGCCAAGCTTCTACCATTGGCAGTCAGTGCTGTTTTCAACAGCTGCCAGCCAAGCTCTCCTCATCCCTGTCTCTCCTGCAGGCTCCTACCTGGAAAATATTTCACTTTCCCATATGGCTTACATGCCTTGAAAAAAATCACACACACACCTGACCACCTCAAAACCCAGGAAAACTGTAATTAATAGACAGATAACGGAAATACTAAAAAGAAGTCTTAAAAAGCTTTGCTGTATATGTAAGTAACAAAGCATTTATTAAGCACATAAGGAGAAGGAGGGAAAGAAAGGATCCTCCAGCCCAGCAAGAGATGGAATGATGGCAGACATTTGCAGCTTTTGGACTTTCTGCTGATCGCCAGAGTGACTTTCTCACTCTCCATAAACCCCTGTGAAAATGCTTCCAGTCAGACTAACGAAGCTTGCCATGCTTCCTCTTCACCTTGCCTTCAGCTGCTGCCTGGTGCAGGAGCTAATGAGAAAACCTTTCCTGTGCATATTATGTAGGAGAGATTAAGCACCTGAAGCCATTGCATATGGATGCTCTGCCAGAGCTGATTCCATTGGCTTTCCCAATCCCTCCTCTCTAAACTTCCACAGGACAGATTATAATAAAGGGTGCATTACTCCTAAGCACACTTCTAAAACACAGCTTAAGGGATTGCGGCAAATCAGCTACACATCTCATGAAATAAGAGGTCTTCATTTCTACGAGCCTTACCTCTTCCTGGTAGGCATGGACCAGGTAGGGAGGCAGGTGAAGTTCTGTAAAACAGCCGGGAAGGACTCAGGGAAGAACAGCAGAATTTTTGCTTGTTAATGCTCTAAGTCTCCTTTTGCAGCTCCAGAGAGACTCCTTGGGAAATTACTTCATGGATATGACTGTGTTTGTTTGAAAACTCTAACAGTGAGAGATAATTATTTCTGCAGCCTGATAAAGGCAATGTAAATTAATCAGACATATCACTACTTAATCCTTAATAGATCCTAGTGCAGAGGAAAGAGAAAAAAACTAAGCAAGACCTCTTAACTCACAGGTATTATTATAGAAGATTACAGAAGTGCCCCATACTGCAGCTAATTAAATATGGCACTGGATCAGTGCTAATGAATTTAATTTCTTCCTTCTTCCAAATGAAAATATGAAGTAAAAACAAGAAGCCAGGGGAGGGGAAAAAAAGAGAGGGCTGGCAGGGGAGAAGATGAATTTACAGCTACTATTTACTCCTGTGGTGTATTCCTCCAACACCAGGATAAAATGATTTATTACTCTTATTTACAATACCTTTCAGCAATGTCTTTAAATGCTTCTAAATTTTTAAAGAAATTGGCACGTTGCAAGTTCATCTGGGGGACACTGCAATTAAGCCAATAATTATTTCAAGCCCCAAATCTCACCTGTCCATGCTGAAGAGTAGGACCTACATGGATCTGAAGTGACAGACACACGGTCCTGTGTGAAACTCCTCTACGAAGTGCTAACACAACTCGCATTCATCACACTGGCAATTCTAACCGGAATTCTGATAAGAAACCTTTTGAACATGAGCAGGATCATGATAAGATTTTTGATCAGGCCCTTCCTGTGCTGTGCAGATACTCTTGAATGAGCCATATAAATGAGGTGGATCCAATAACAGAAGACAGAAGTGAACACCAGAAACACACTCCATATTATCTGTATGTTGTTCATTCAGATGGAAAACACAATGCCAAAAGCAGATCCTGAATCATAGGCAGACTTAAAGTTTACCTCACAATTAAAAGAGGAGTTTCTTTTCACTAAACCAGACCTTGCACTGATCAACATGAGCTTATAATTTACACATCCCCTGTTGCTCAACAATTATCAAGCAAATTAGGAGACAAGAAAAGCTGCTACCTGGATAGACAATTACATCCTAGCAAATGATCTGTGCTTGGCATTAATCTTTTCCAATTTTTCTCCACCCAGATCCCATGCTTACTTCTGACCACCTGAGTTCCTAATGAGGAACAACAGCATTCCATCTTCTGGAAGAAAAATTTAGAACTGTAGCCTTGAAGAGAAGTGTCATTCAGAGCCATGTATGAGTGATAATCAAGTCTGGAGAAAAAGTGAAAGAGAATAAGAAGGTAAAGTTAAAATTCTTTAGGATTCTTCACTTAGGTTACTTTTGAACACTAGGGGGAATCATTCAAAATTAGTGTTCCCTTTCTCCCTTTCCTTAATTCCATAGTACTGACCTAGCCTAACGACCCTTTCCAAGGCCTGAGTGTATCTTCTCAATCCCTTCCTTCCTCCATTTATTTATGGGGAAGTCTCAGTTCAAACATGACAAAGATAACCGAGGTGTCAGAATACCATGAAGATAAGTGCCAGGAAATCCTGTTTTCCCCAGAGAAAGCAGGGCTTTGGTCAGCATCTGCATTTGCCTTCAGATTGTGCTGTATAGGATAACATAAGGTTTATGTTTGGGCAATCTTCATTTTCAGTCTACCGCCATCAGTTTGGAACCAGGGTTTTTTTTTTTTTGTTTTCTTTCCCCTCCTTTTAGCATACATGGGTCAGTGAACTTCACAGCTTGAAACCTTGACAGGACCATCTGTCCTTCATTAAAAGCCATTAATGACAATGATAATGGTGCTAATTAGGCTGCATGCAAACATAAACACGCTCAAAGGGCTCCAGGGCTCCAGGCAATCAAAGATCCAAATTGAACCAGCTGCTGTACACTATCAATGAGCAGTAGGAACCCCCACCCCATCTTGCCCCAAAGTACAGCCACAAGCACTCAGCATCCCACTGGACCTGTGGAGAGGGTTATTCTGATACACACATGGGTCAGGGTCTTTTGCATTTGATCCTATTGTCCTTCCACTACTTCCTCATCACTGTGTGTTAAGAACAATTGGGAAACACCATCGCAGCCTGGAAGCACGTGTTCTGCATCACCATCTGCCAGATTCAGTTCTCTGGTGGGTAGAGTTGTGTGTGTATGCAGGGCTTGAAGAAGCACATCATCGTGCTACACCTGCAAACCATTCCCAACAAATCCACTGACTAGCCACTTCCTCCACACCTGACTTCTAGAAGTCACTTTGTTATTCCCCGCCTTGGTTTCTTAGTCTCTCAAAGGAGAGACAGAACCACTGCACAGGCACCTGTCACAGCTGCATCAGAAAGGTAAGGGCTATGAAATGCTGATGTGAATAACATCTAGAACTTGGAGCTATACTAATAAGAGTTTCCTTTGAATGTAACAGCTCCATCACAACAATCAAATGATCCCCAAAAGGCCTGATCTGTAGAAACACCATCCATTGCAGCAAGGTCTGCTGGATCAAGTGGCATTCTTGCATGTGGAAAACTGGAAATCTAGGTCTGCTTCTGCTCCCAGTTTCCTCTGTAACCATAGATATGTCTTTTTCCTGCTCCTACCTTTGGGAATTGACATCTTTAAAAGAGGGATGATGAAACTGACCCCCTCTGTAAAATGCTTTAAATTACTTTCAAAATCAGTATATTATAATAAAGGACCAATACCATACTCCAGGGAAACACATCCAAGCACAGTCTCCTGACAGATGTATAGTGTTATTGTAAGTACATGCTGAAGGTTTAAGGTGCAGTTGCTGAGACCCTTCAGACAGCACTTACTATGGATGCAGAACTGGCACTGAGAATACACCAGGGCAGTGCTACTACACAGCTGGTGGGAAACCTGGTATTTCAAACTGGCCTAAGCATAGGCAATCAACACCAGGTTTCAAAATGAGCTCAAAATGGGGAACAATCAAGTGCCTTGATGAGATTTTGAGCCAGAACTGAGACAAGAGAGACCCATTCACTGTCCCGTAGTCACTTTCCTGTCAGAAGTGACCATTTCAGCCTTGCATCACTAATCTCTGCTAATACCAAAAGCCTGAGCAAGGTCTCAATACTTACAGTCCTCTGAGACAAGCCAGGTTGTGGTCACTTTCTCATCTGTCAAGGGAACACATGGTTCATAATGAACTAACAACTCCAAAAATGGGAGTGGAAAGCAATGGCCAGGACTTCCTAACTCCAGTGAGTATTTAATGTAAGGGACAGGGACTTCTTGGGAAAAAAAAATGAAGCTTCTGAGAACAAATCTGATAATGTCCCAGCTATGAAGTCAAGAACCACCTAGTCTCCTGCTTTAAAATATTAGAAAGGTTCTCTCACTTGTATTATCGTATTTATCTTACAGTCTGGGGATTAGCATTTCACCTGTACCATCTTTCTGACAGAAGCCATTTCTTCAGCTTTTTTACTGCTTAATCTGTAGTTTCATAGCCTTGCAACAGAAAGTCTTAAATAGATTAATCCATTCCTACCACTCTTGCATGATCATAATGTCATATCAGCCGGGCTTACAAACCCCTCTTTTCAATTTCAGAGAATTCATTATTAGATAAGAAGTGGTTTCTTACTATTACAGTGTCTGAGAAGCAATGTTAAAAAGCTTTGAAAAACTAAGCTGGTTTGCAGAAATACCCAGTAATGAGATGTCTCTCCTGTAGTAATAGGCTGCTGTACAAAACCCACAGCTGTGGAAAACCTGCATTAGTGCAGCTATAAAAAAAGAAAAACATAGCTATGCAATTTCAAAAGAAATACACAGCTACATTATTGCTGCTTCATGGAAAGTAAAAGTTTTGTTTTGTTTTTACATTAGATTTTTTTTAAAAAAACACAAAATGCATCATAAACCGCCTGAAAACTCAGCATGTGCTGACAAGTGGTCTTAGGGGACAGTACTGCATGCATTTTTCTCACAGCTGAGTACAATATGTTGGCTAGAATAATTCCTTGTTAGATGTGAAGCTCAAATAAAACTGATAACTCAGTTCAAAAAGCTTCATGTTCTGACCTCTGGGAAACGCAAAATAGAATTTTTTTCGAAACCAATTCTTTTAGAAAGCAAAAGACAGGCAAGCATCACTGTATCTATGTTTTAACAGCTTGGGTTTCCCAAAATGTATCAGTGTCATTTATTCTGGTGGTAATTTTTTATGCTCTGTCCTTCTTTAAAGATACATCCATAAGCCTCCTGAATCTGTTTTCACTGTACGCCATTGCCCCTACTCCTTCTCAGCCCTGCCCCAACCCACAGCAATATTTCTTTATAGCTGGAGGTTATAATAATAAAATATATAATAAAATATATAATAAAAAGGTGTCCCTCTCTAGAAGCAACTCATTACCCAAGTAGGTTGAAGGAGGTTATCAGGAATTAGGTATTACTGCACAGTGACCTGTGAAGGTTATTAATCCAAGAAGAGCAGTCATGAGGAGCGAGTGCATGAGGAGGTGCCTGTGGCCAAGCAGAGCCCTGTCACTCTGCAGCCTGTACTGGCTTTTGTATACATTTGTCCCTCAATTCCCTTCCTTCCCCAGAGGGTCAGGATGCAGTTACCCCCTGGCCTGTGAGGGGTGTCTCCCAGCACACAGCAGCAGGGTAAAAAAGGGCTAATTCCCCACAGGCAGCAAAAGGCAAGGTGCGTGGCCAGAAAGGCTGACAGCCCTTGCTGACAACTTCAAGGATACAGGAGCAGTAGGGAACACCTGTGTGCCAGGTGAGAGGAGCTAGGCAAAGAGAGCTCTGCCAGCACAGCACAAACCACTGTGATACCTTGTGCTGAAAGGAACTAACCTCAGTTCTGGCCCTGGAGGGGCTGGGGTCCCAGCTGTGAAAGGGCCAGGCTGCCTTAGGAGGATGCTGGTGGATTGGTGTGTCAAAGGATGGTGATTCTGGGCCTGGGGGCTGCCATAGGACAGGCTACACACAGATTGTAGTGATGAGCTTTTCCCTCTGGGTCCTGAGCTCTGGTACTGAGAGCACTAACATGAAGAGCTGGGGAACAGAACTTACAGCTGTCATAGGACAACCAAGCTACCAGACAGGAGAGTGCTGAGGAACAAGCTCTCAATCTCATCACCATAGGTTATTTGTCAATTTAGAGCTTTCAAACAAGAAATCTAGTCAAAACACATCAGAAAATTCAAACTGACTAATGAAGATATTACAAAAATTGCTTTATTTTGTTTTGGTTTTTTTTTTCAATTGGCTCATTATTCACAAAAAGATTCCACACAGTTGAACTCAAGGCTTGGTTTCTCATGTTCCTTTTCTTTTTTGTTTGCCAAGACCACAAGCGCTTCAGATCAAGTTTTCTTTTCCCAGCATTCTCTGTAGTACTACATGCATTCAACACACTTAATCTGGAGTACCCCTGATTCTGACAGAAGTCCCTGGCCACCTCTGTAACCTAAGCATCTTTATCAAACAGCAGAAGTTAAACAGAGACAAAATCATACCCATTAATTATGCCAAGATTTGAACACACTGAAAGCATAGACCAGAAGGATCAGAAGTTGTTAAATTTCCTGTGGCAGAAAAGACTTGGTGATAACCTCCTACAATTTCTGTGTGAATTTAAAATTTAACAGAAAAAGCATGGATAGGAATCACTGCATAAGCATAGGATTGCTTTCAAGCGTGTAGGGAAGAGGCTACCATGCAACACTGGCCAGGGTTGCCATAAACTCAGGGGGCATTCAGAAAGAGCTCACCCAGGGGATGCCTCCACTGAGTACAGCTGTCAGATGTGGAGCTCATTTTCACCTTTACTGAGATATTCCAACAATGGCAACTGCACTGGCATAGCAACTGAGCTTGAATTATTTACCATAATTCTGGCTTTTAATTCAGGTTTTTGTTGGCAATACAGGAAACCTGAATTTTGGGTCCCTCATAGCAGGTTAGCAGTGGCACAACAGCCAAATGCAGAATACTGAAGTGATGAGATATCACTCTGCTGGTTCACATTTTGTACTGCTGAGACCCAGCAGGGTAAGAGACATAAACCACTTGAAGAAGAACCACAGATTCAGGCTCAGAGCTGGCTAAGAGAGACATAATTCATCCAGCTTAGAGCACAGATAATGTATACTCATTTCAGCCTGAACACTGTACAGACATTCCCCAAAGTAGCAAAATGCCTATCCTGTTGGCATTGGAAAACTTTCCTCCTCCTGGAGGGACAGTGTAACCACCTACACAGAGTCTAATGAAACTAAGAAGGGAAGGCTCCTGGCAGGAGGAAGGATCCAAAGTCTAATCTGCTGTAATGGATTCATGCTGTCCTAAAAAAAACTTGCTGGGCTGAGCTTTCAAACCTTTTCTCCTCAAATATCTAGGGCGGTGTTGAAAAATGCATGTGCCACCATCACTGAGAAATGGACAACTTCTTTCCATTCCTCTTCCTTTTGCTGGGTAAACAGGCCAATCGCAAAGTCAGCAGCCGTGGCAATTCCTGAATCAATATTTATCAAGCCCTTCTCCAACTGCTATTTCATGCCTCATTGGTCAGAGAGCATCCTCTCCAAGTGAGCCAGAAAATCCTGACCTTGCAAATGACAGAGGAGCTGCTTGAGGATTACAAAGAAGAGCAGCTCCTCTAGCCAAAAAAAAAAAAAAACAATTCACATGAATATCCTCATGGCATTACACATTCTTCTTCTGCCCTTTTCCTTTCTCCCTTCTTTCAGCAGCAACCCTTGAAGCTGAAGGTTCATTTAAGAGCCCTAAACAAATAGCTTGTTCATTAGCAAAAATCAAACTACATGTAAATGACTTTAAAAGCCACAGATACCCTCAAGGGAATCTGGTTTGGATTGGATTTTTTGGCTGTACTTTTAATGACATAAAAGATGGATTTCTTCCTGCCCCTCCCCAAGGCATAGTAAGTGAGTTTGCAATTATTCCATCAAACAAAACCAACTGCACCAATTTAGGTGGAACAGACTGACAGAAAGGTGTTTGGAACACAAGGATACAATCCCTCCATCCCCGCACTCCACAGAGGAGGCTACAGAGAACAGAGAAACCTGGGAGAGGCCAAGTGCTGTAAGATCACCTCTGGAAAAACAGATGGCCAAAAAAATCAACCAAAAGCTCAGGGACATTTGAAAGGAAATAATTCATTGCCCTTCCTAGTCAGAGAAAATAACTTGTTAAGAAAGCAAATATGTCCATGATCCTTTGAAGAGATGAAGTGGTGTTATTTACTAGCACAGCCTCTGAAGTGTATGGACTGGCTCCAGGAACCACTCAGGCAAATCAGCATGAACTGTGCACTTCAGTCCAGAGAGGATTCACAGTGCCACACAATCTGGTACCACAACATGTCCCCTTGCTGCAGCTTGACATGCCTGAGGTTTTCTGGGAAAATGCATTTGTACCTGAACATCCCCTCAAAATGTACACTGAAGGGGAGGTATTGTTCCAGCCAGAAAAGCATGGAAACAAACATGATCAAAGTGCAAATGGGAAGAATCCAAGAGGAGTCACTGCTCTTAAAGGTTTTTATTTTATTCTCAAGCAGAAGAGAAGAATGCTTCCAAGCACATTTCACATAAGGAAATCACATCTTCAAGTTTACGCCTAGTCTCAAGCTAATCAGAGAATTTCTGGAACATTGACTACTGTAGCATAAGATGCCTTAGGCCTTCTCTGTACAAGTCCTTTATTCAAAACAAAACAACAAACAGTAGGGATGATTACTATGCACATTTCCTTCCATTAATCCCCACTACTCTTCTGGGAACACTTCTCTGTAAACGGTTTCTGTCTTTATTATTTCTCTTCTTCTTTTGGTTTCTTGTCAGCATTCTCAAATTGGTCCTCACAGTTCTTCAGAGTCTCTGACTCTTTTCTGAACTCTACCCAAAAGACCACATGACCACATTTGAAATATTGCACTGGACCCTGTATTTGAAACTCAATCTACTCATTCAGAGAGTAATTTTGCTTAGGGGAGTTTTGTCATTTAATGTCACTTGGATGACAGCTCCAAATTGCATGAAATAACACATCTTATTGGCACCTCAATCCCTGGGAAGAGGCCACTGTGCACACCCAAGCCCAACGGCTTCAGCTGGCACTTTGTTCCTAAGGAGGCCAAGCTGACCACTCTCAACCCCTTTTTGTACGGGTTTATTTTTTTAGTTAAACTATGTTTCATATGATCTCTCCTTCATATTGACTTCTGTCCAGATTTCAACGTTTTAGTTGCCTTTGTATTCATGTGGTATTCAACACCACTTTCCACATTAGCAGCATCAGTGAACTAATGGGCTATTTGTTGTTTCCCCAGTCATTAGTCAAGGCCTTGCACAGAACAAGCCCTTCAGCACTACTTGTACCTGCCCAGGACTCTGCTTCTCAGCCTCATTGCTGCTATTTACCATTGCCCTACACAGACATCCCTGGCTCGGCAATTTCAGGCTCCCATGCCTTTCCCTGTTTTATGGAGGGGAACACCAGAAGAGCAGGATGCTCTGTGGCCAGTCTAGACTCAGAGCTCCTCCCAGTAGGGATGTGTAACTGGCCAACCAGCTCCTACCACGCTGAGAAGATATGGGAGAAATAGCAGAGCTGTTCTCTCAGCAGAGACACAAAGAGATGCCCACTTCTCTTCTACTCACTCCCCAGTTCCCATGGAACACACAGGCACTCCATACATTTGCTTTCTGTTCTGTCACATGGTTTCAAATTGACTGGGTTGCAGGATTCCCCAGCACTCCTTCCTGAAGGAACTTTTCTATCAATATACTTGAGCTGGAATGTGTTTGTGTGCACTTGCAGCAACAGCACCCTGGGAGTCAGTCATGGTGGCAGATGCCCCCCATCAGGATCCCACAGACTGAGCAAGAGCAGTCCCTGCAGTCAAGCTCTGTGCAAGGCCAGGAACTTAAGTTTGAAAATATATTGAATAGAAAATATATTTGAAAAAGTGAATTTCTGTTGAGGTGAGTATCAAAAGATCTTATTTAGGTATCCCAGCCTAAGAGTCAACAGAAAGTTCAAAATCTGTGAAGTCTGAACTTCCAAAAAAGCAATGATGGGGCACTTGGTTAAGGGGAAAAAAAGAGAGAAAGGCTTGCATAGGGATTACCATTCTGCTGTCAATTGCCTCGGTGAGACCTTAGGCAGCTACCTTAGCAGTTTGTGGCTGTATTTTCTCATCTGTCAAACAACAAAAAGAAGCAAACCATTCCCAACAGGTATCAAGTTATTCAGTGCATTAGTATTTATGGACAGCCTGGAGATCTAATGGGCACAGGGAAGAAACAAAAACTTAGGGAGGGTGAGCAAGTCAAGGATCAAAATTTGAGGCATCAAATTTTAAGGTGTTCCTCAGGGTTCAGTTCCAGGCCCCCTTCTGTTCAATGTATTTATCAAGAATGTAGATGAAGGAGTTGAATGCTCCACTGGCAAGTTTGCTAATGGTACCAAACTGGGAGGTGCTGTTGACTCCTGAAGGCCAAGAGGCCTTGCAGGGGAATATACATAGATACCCTGCTGTATTCAGCACCAGTGCAGCCTCACCTTGAATACTGTGCATAGTTCTGGGCTTCATAACTTAAGAAAGATGTGAGGGCCCTTGAATGTGTCCAGGGCACGGTAGCAAAGGGGCTGGAATGTCCTGAGGAGCAGCTGAGGAGTTTGGGCTTATCTAGTTTGGAGAGGAAGAGGCTGTAGGGTGACTGGATTGCTCTCTACAGCTTTCTGAGGAAGGGACAGAGGGGGAAGTGCTGAGCTCTTCTCCCTGCAATGCAGAGACAGGGACATGTGGGAATGGCTCAAAGCTGCACCAGAGGAGGTCTAGACTGAACAGAAAGCACTGATTTACCAAGAGAGTTTGGCCAAACACTGGAACAGGCTTCCTAGAGGGGTGATCAGTTCCACAGCCTGACAGTGTTCAAAAGGCCTTTGGACAATGCCCTTAATAACCTGCTTTACTTTGGTCAGCCCTGAATTGGTCAGTAAATTGGATTACTGTGTTCTGTTCTAAACACTAGAATGCACAGGTCACAGAAGCTTGAAGCAAGCCTTTCAAGTCTGCTGTACCACCTCAGCTCTGAGGCAAGAAGTTTCCTCCAGACAAGTAAGCCTGGCTGGCATAATTTCCCCAGATGATTCAGAAACTCTGACTAATGTACAATAGCACCAGTTATATTTTCATTTTGTGTACTTGGCTTCCTCCTCCACCCACCTCTTCAGAAAGGACTGATTTGCAGCTACATTTCACTACAAACTCCTCTATCCCTTTTCACTGCTGGTGCCAACTAGGCCCCTCAAACAGGGCTGTTGCATTTGACCTTCAGAATCCATGAGTCAGTCAGTATGGTGTGACCAGCTCACAGTCTGCCATTCATGGGCACCTCAGTGATGGGGTTACCCAGACTGCCAGCCAGCCATATAACTGCAGCATCCGAAATAGCTTCCAGATCAAATCAAGAGTTGCTATATATTCGTGACTTGAGAGAGAAAAGCCTTTTGTTTCTGAACAAATTTATTTTTCTTTGAAATTCAGGCCTTCTGATTTCAATTTCACTTCCTCTGATGCTGCTAAAAGCAAAGATGAAGCAGAGCAATGTCCTTTTTGGGCTAGGCAAAACTTTGCAATATATAGATGGAAAAACTTGGCACAGCTCGTTCATTGGACACTCTGAAATAGGAGAGCATTTTCTTTTGTCCATTTTCTCCCATCTCAGACAACATCTGGCACAGACAAGTTTCCTTGCTGCAGGCCAAACGGGCTCTTTACAGGAACCTCAGGAATAGACACTTTTTTTATCAAGCTGCTGCTCTTTATGAAGCAGCACTACAACGAATGGGCTTTTGGGGGCAACATGGAAATCGAATGGGCACATGTAAAGGTTTATGGAAGAGGGTGGGAATCAGATGGCCACAACTCAAACAATGAGGTTATGAGCTGGGTCCCAGCTCTACCTCTGCTACAAAGGAAAAACTGGCTAAGTTACATATAATATGCTGAGAACAGTTGGAAAGGAGAGCCTCTTTAACCTCCTCACACATGCCTTTTCAGAGTGCAGCTACTGCGAAGAAAGATTTTGCTTACATGATTACTAGAGGGTTTTTTAACATGGGTACACAAGCACACACAAACCTGTGACATGCTTAAAGCAGAACTGGCATGGTCTACACATTCCTGCTACGTTTATGCAGTTTTACAGTAAAGGGAAATGAGGGGCCTCACAGAAAGGTGGCCAGGTAGGCAGAAGGATGAACTTATCCAGAAAAAGTATTGAGAATTGGATACCCTCATGAACAACCCAGGAATTAACTAATTTTCAGGCACGGATCAGTAAGCAGCTCTGTGCACAGCACAGCAAATGACAGACATACAAACTGCAAAATATTATTTGCAGCCTCATATTGGCCTGCCATGAAAAGAGAAAAACAAACCAAGATGATATTTCATAACAAAAACTTGTTAGAATCCTCCTCAGGCAAGGAACTGAGCAAGAGACTAAGAGCTTTGACGGCATTTAGACTCCTGGTTACACAAATCTCTTCTAAAATAAAGCAGTCACTAGAACAGACAGTCAGATCAGACAGTGACAGATCAGTGGTTTTAAGTTCATGGTCTTTCAGATAAGACATAAAACCGGTTCTTGACCTTGTATGATCTTTAAAGATCTCATAACTCTTTCTGCAAAAAGTGGGTTCTTAATTCCACTGGCCTGGAGACAATCCAATTTAGGTAACTACCTAAATCAATCTTACAGATGTATCTAAATACAGCACTCTGTTCTCCAGGCTAAAATAGTTTGTGGCATTTCTGTGTGCTGTAATATACTAAAAGAGTCCTCCCTATCTCAGCATTAGGTGAAGTGATCTTTTAATATGCACTCACTGCCACTCCTACCTGGAGGTTATGAACCTTAGTATGCGTTAAGGAACTTGGACATGCAGAGTGCAATGGTGTCCTTGCTTCAGCCAGAACAGGGTTAATTTTTTTACAGTAGCCAGGAGTGTGGTGTGGTCTGGCCCTAATGTTATTTGATACCACCTCCCATCATTAGCAGGATGGAGAAAGAGACTCTGGCTAGTAGGGAAGAGCCGGTTAGTATTTGTCATTTCTTTGTCCTATATCTTTTGTTATTATTGCTGCTGCTCCTGTTTGTTTTATCTCATGGCTGTTTCTAGCATTGCTCTTGTCTCAAACCATAATGTTTGCCTTTTGTGCTTTCAATCAGAGTGGGGAGGAAGGGCAACAAGCAGCATCTGGTTTGGGGGAGACTCAGTGGGAAAACTAAATGCTGGAGTACCATTCCCAAACCACAAAAAACAGAAAAGGCATTTATTATCATGTTCAGCATGATTCAGTTTCCACAAAACCCTTTTCACACTAGAGTAGCTAGAAATTAGACATTCCCAAATTTTGAGAGCTAACACAAATTAAAAAATCAGAAGAGCAGAATGTTTATACCTGAATAAGCCTATGAAACAAGATTCAAAGAGAGATAGGACAAGACTGAGACTGTGGGATATTGCCTAAATTGTGGCCACACATCAATGGTCAGTAGGTGAAACTATAGGAGGTCCAAACCACTAAATTTTCAAAACATAAGGATAGGGTTCTTTCATTTAAGGGAAACACAAGTCCTTACCAAGCAGAACTTCCAGCTTCCACCCAGGAGGATTCAAACCATGTCCTATTTTCAAAAGTTCTTTACAAGTAGCATCACAAGATGTCCCAAAACTCCTTGGAGTGCCTTCCACATGGAAAACCATAAGAGCAGATGAGAGAGCCGACAAAACCAAACACACACATATCAACTGTGTTGTTCAGAAAGGAACTAGCCATCCAAAACAGTCAATAATTATCTCTAGGAGGAATAAAGCAGCAATAAAATCCTGAAGGCACACAGTCCAAGCTACAGAAGACTTGAAATATGGATGTAGTAAAAGAGTGTGGATTTTTACTGTAATAAAAATGTAAGAGGACAATCACATCTGTCAGCAGAAAGATTAAGCTTTGAGAGACATAGTGTCTTAACAGGCCTGCACACACTTAAGAGAGTGCCAGTGTCAGGGTGGGCCTCTGGGCACTAACAGTCAAGGTTTAATTTGAATTGAGCTCTCCACACCTATCTGTCAAGGCACTTATGATTTTGCAAATGAAAAGGAAAGCTTGTTATCAAAGCATCACTCAATTATGGTTACTTACAGCAGGTACCTCTCATGATCCTTTGGTTTAATAAACAGAGGCCATGATTCCAGTCCCACTAAGATCTAAGACTGGATGCCCTGGGAAAAAGATCAAGACTTATATGAAGATGGTTACAGAGATTTTCTCACCTGCATCTTGTCAAAGAAAAACATCCAAGTTTTCTTCACCAGAAAAGCCTACTAGGTTACCATTTTCCTATCTTCACTACCTATTTTCCTCAGCAGTCTGACTATGTAACCAAAAGCCAAACACACCTTATGCAAAAGGACCCAAGACAAGTAATTTCTCGCAGTGACACTTGCTTCTTTGATGAGTCTAGAGAACAAGAGCACATAAGAACTTTTTTTAATGCATACAGTGTTTTGCTGGTAAAACATTGTGCACTGGAGCCAAGAGAACACAACCCCAATAGCACTCTCATGCTCACTCTTTCTTGTTCCTCTCACATTGGGGAAAAAAGCTCACAAGCCAAAAAGGCACTGGTAGAGTTTAGCTTATAGTGTGCAGTAATCAGACTGTGGGAATATTCTCCAGTTACTGATCTGGTACAATTTGTTGGAAGAGTATGTGGTTAACAAAAAAGAAGCCTGAACTAAGCCACAAAATACATTTATCACACTCTGAGAACATTTTTCCTATATCAATTAATTTTTCATAAACACTCCATTGAGGATGAACCAGAAAATAAGAATTCCATTTTGGATACAATTTTGTCAGTGACATGAAAAGTGGAAACCTCGGGAATATGGAAAAACTTTCACATTAGAAGAGCTGTTAACACAGTAACTGGGGTCTCCCACATAATGAAAAATTACCTTAACCTCAGGGTATTTATCTTTCTGGAGTATATAATATTTTCTCCATGGCCATCCAGGCAATTCCTTATCCACCAAATGGTCCATCCATCAAATCCATGTCTCTCCCCTTTAGAGAAAGGATGTCATGTGGGACAGTGTCAAATGCTTTGCACAAGTCCAAGTGGGTGATGTCAGTGCTCTTCCCTTACTCCACCAATGCTGTAACCACATCGTAGACCTCCAAGTTCATCAGGCACCATCTGCCTTTAGTGAAGACGTGTTGGTTGTCATTAATCACCTACTTATATCCCATGTACCACAACACTGTTCCCAGGAGGATCTGTTCATGGCAAAGGTTTAGTCTGACCATAAAATTGCATTTTCTGATTAAATAGAGGCCAAGAATCCCATGCTAGCTGTAGACTTATTGCTTCTTTCTTCCATTTGCAGCTAGAATAGGAATCACCAAAATAAGAAACTACAGAAAGCAGTAAGCAAAATTTGCTTGTTTAAAGGGAAAGTTGCAGAATTGAGAAGTTTCATAATCACACAAGTATCTTGGTAGCAGAAGAGACTCATACAAGAAGACAATTTATTGCCCCAAAAACAATGCTGGCAATGGTACACTAACTCTAGAGGAGCTCTGCAAAATGCAAGTGGGCACCTGGTAACTTTTCTAACAATGCAATGGTTGTCCTTCATGGCACCAGTGCCCACTGTGAATGAAAACCTCTGACTCACATTGCACAGGAGCAGTTATTTAGTCACCGCTGAACACAAATACCCAACACTCTGCATCGTAATGTTAACTTGCAAACTGTACTGCTACCAAAAAAAAAAATATATATATAAGCCCAGAGAAGGCTATAAAATTTAAAACTTCCATTGCAAGGAAGTATGGTTAGCAAGCCCACACTCTCCTCCATAAATATTTTTAGTGTTAATAAAACAGTACCAAAGAGAAAAAGACATTAAGAAGTATATTTTACATACCCTTTCCTCCCACTTCTTTTAACAGTGGACAGACAGGAGGAGAGCAATGGCAGCTCCTGCCCAAATAATTTCATCAATCCAAACATGATCAATCTTACAGCAGACAAGAGGAACAAAAACGAGCCACCATCTGTGGTGTCTTCTGGGTGGCAGCACAACTAGCATTTTCTGAGTGAGCTGACACTCATGTCAGAGACAAGAGATGCATGATGGTTTTAAGAAACTTTTGTATCATTCTAAATTTGTTTTTTATAATCTATATTGAAAGATACACTGATGCCAGGAGTAGCAAGCTGCTTTTTTGTGAAAGATGCTAAGAACATACCTTCACAGTGGCTGTCATTGTATCATCATGGTGTGTTACACCCTTCTGAAACTACAATTCACTGCCAGCAATGTGATACCTGAATTTAATTCAGAGTGCTTTGCACTTCCTGCTATTTGGAAGATATTAAAGACCCTCCCTGAACATGCGTTATGCTGAAAACTGCTAAGAAAAGTCCACATGCACTGAGGAAACCTGGAATGCTGTTTTGGAGATACTAATTTTTGAGGCAAAAGTTTACTGTGGTTAAAGCAGTAACAGTAAACAGTCACTTGATACAGAAGCCTACAATTTCAGAAGACAGATCCAGTACATTAATTGCTGAAGTGTCATCAAATATCTGACAGATCAGAGCCAAATGGTATGGTGTGCTCACACCAGACGGCAATTTGAGTCTTAAAAGTAAAGTTACAGATTTCTTTGCTGCAAGGTTTCCAAATGGGCATGTTGTGCATGTTATTTATGGACATCTGCCCAGACCTACAGATGAACAACTCAAGAGATGTGAGCTTCCACCTCAAACTCAGTAACAACATCTCAGTTCTCTAGTTTAACTGTTGAATTACTGATTGCTTCTGCAAACAGCAAAACAAGTGAGAAAAGCTAACAGGGAACTAGAAGTTAATAATGGCGGAAAATTAAAAATAAAAAGACAAATGAGGGAAGGACAGTCTAGTGAAGGACAAGAAAGACACAGAACGCATAGAGTACTGAAGGAAAGGGACACTAAAGAGAGAAGAGGAACCACAAAACTCCTCTCAACCTGAGAGACCCAGAAGCAAAGGCCAAGCCACACTCCAAGCCCGTCAGCTCACTCAGTCCTTTTCTTTGTCCTTTCCCAAGGATTCAGACTGGTTACTTTGGTCAGGGAACAAGGTTGTGCTGCGGTGGGACCTCCAGCACCTGCACTGCTGCTCTACTGTCCCATCACTTACCACAAGGATTGGGCTTCTCCTGCCTCCTGTTGCCAGAGCAAATAATCCTGCCAGAGCCCCCTCAGTGCACCCAGGGCCGCACAAACCACCCCGAAGAGAGCCATGAGGGCAGCATGGCCACGAGGCTCAGGGCTCGGGCAGCGCTCCCTCCTTCCTCAGAGGAAACGTGAGGCAGCACTGTCAGCACAGACCCAAAAAGACAACAACCACATCAGCCCCAGCACAAGACACATAGTTTAATGCTATCAACCTGACCTGTGTCCTCCTCAGCCAGGCACACACGCTCCAGAGAAGCAGATAAAAGGCATGAAACGCGGTATTTACCTCTGCCGATGCTGCTGCTGGCCCCTCCCCGCGCTCCATGAGGGTCGGTGCTGGGCCCAGGTGTTCCCTGTTACCTGCCCAACCCCACAGCTGCTGCCCCTCAGGACAGCCTCCCAGCACCCAGATCGTTGCACAAAACTTTTCTCCAGCCTTACTCATCACACATATAGATTTCAGCATACACTGTCATGTATGTGGCTGTGCTTTGACATCAGTGGTACTTCTCCATCACACAACCCCGGTTTTTGTTGTGGCCTGGACAAGCTGTTGCTCAGTAATGAGCAGTAGCACCACTGGTCTGGTTTGTTACCCATGCTGGATTAGGGCAGGGGGATGCAGAGGGTGGGTGCATCGAGCCTTCCCCCTATGCCTTAGACTTGGCTCTAATGCCCATACACAGTACTTCCCGGGAATATTCATCACCCTGACTGGGCTTATGATCTGGTTGCTCAACAGGCAACAACGTACTGCAGAAGAGTTGCCCAGATGCAGATTAAAGGACATTCATCTGCTCTCTGGAGCCTAAGGAGTCTGCTGGTATCTGCTGGTTACAGCCCACCTACAAATAAAGAACTGGACCTGAAGACAGGCCAGGTGTCGCTCTGTCTGAAATGTGCTCTGTTCATTTAACCTGCACAGAGCTATTGCTGCAGCCAGGAGGGGCTGGAGGCTCACAATACAGCCGGAGCAGCGCCTGCCCCTTTAGCACAGTCCTCAGGTTGAGCTGGAGCTCTTTGTGCTGCAGCTGGCCAGAAACCTAAACACAGCACTGTTGAGCTGGTTTGAGACTCAAGATTATCACAATAAAGGCAGGGAGGGGAGCACACTGTGGCAAACTTATCTCTGCTTACAACCACCACTTACCATGCAAAACACAGCAGTTCTGTGAGCAGGGCTTCCCTGCACATTCTCTATTCAATGGGAGAGGGCAAGGCAGTTTTTAAAAATTAGGGCAAAGGCCAGTATATTACCACAGAATTATTTAAACAAGGAACACCAGAAAGCCAGCTTTGTGAATATAAAGCATGTATGAGCTTCTGTAGGCCAGGGGGAATAAACATGTTTTGCCTCCCAAATATGATCACCAGCTGCAGGCAGCACCACTTCATCAGGGAGAAATGTCCAAGAACTTTGCAGAACTAGGAAGAAGCAAAAGCCATGATTAACACACCTTTCTGCTCTACTTTATGTCTGACACCAAAAGAAACGTATTTGTCTGACCCACAGTGTATTTATACATCCACATCTTATGGCTTGCTTTGTCCATGACTTCATCAGTAAAAGGTGTTTAGGGTTTGCCTGGCATTAAGTGGCCAGACAGAATCCATTAGTCTAGAAATGGATTATTAAATTCCACTGTCAAACTGAAGTAGTCAATAAATACAGTGGAATGAAAGCCCTTCAATTATATAATGCTTTATGTGTACTGTTAAAAAGTACCCATACAGTATGGTTTCAGACTTGTTTTGATTTCTTCCTTGCCTTGTCCTACCTCAGTGTGTAGTACTGCCAGCTAGGGAGTAGCTTATATCTTTTTGGGAACCATCCCTACTTAGCTAAGGGAGCCAAATCACCGCATATGGATTTAAACTCCAGAACTTCAAACCACTCACACAGCTGAAGGATCACAAATCTACTCCATTTCTTCTAGGCAGAAAAGGATGTGCTTCCAAGCTGATGGGAGGACTCTTATCTTCCCTTTCAAAATGCAAAGGAAAATTCAGTAGAACACCATTAAAGTCATAGGATGTAAACCTGTGACAGCCCCACCCTCTCACCTGCCTACTCAACAGCAATGCTAAAAGGATTATCTTCGACTCATCTTCAGTCCAATCAACCATTTGTTTTTAAAACCCCATTACTGCTGCCTTCCAGCACAGCCCATGCTAAATTTGTACCAACAGAGATTCTACTGTTATCCACATGAGACATCAGCAGCAGCTTGGGTGAAACCAAGCATATTCTAGCCACAAAGGACCAGAAAATGGGATGCCCTTTTTAAGAATTAAAAGACAGGCAGGAATTTTTATAGTTGTTGCTGGTTTTGCTGACTTCTGCTGAGAGTTACCAGACAACATATGTTCCTCTGAGTTAGAACCACAGAAACCTATTTGTGGGTCCTATTTCAGCAGAATTATTTTCTTCTCAAAGAAATCTTAAGCCTTCAGTAACGCATTAAGAAGTCACATCCATTTTTTTGGACAGTTTTAACTTTCTTTATCTCCTCACTTACCCTGACCAAGATTAAACTGGATGAACAGAATGGGCATGCTTTGGTCCTGCCTCAGACTGCATTCAGTTTAAGTTTAAATCTTAATGTAACATGATTTTTCAAAAATGCCCCTGCTGGCAAAACACTGCATGGCTCTTAGCAACCCATCACATAAAATATTTAATTCTCCACACTTGCTCCAAAAGTATATGCAAAAATAAAAAATGCAGAAAACTCAGACAATGTATAAGGGAGGTTGTTATTTTTTCAGGTCCCAATAGCACTGAGGCTGAGAAATCTTACATTTAAACTAGATAAAGCAATGCCCTCTAGTGTTCTTTGGAGAAATCCCATATAAGATTGCTGAAAGTCTTAAAAAATTAATGTACCATCTCAAGTGACAGTCAACATTTTGAAAGCTTACAGCTCATATGCAGCATCCTTGGAATTTTCTGTGTATGACTGTGGCCTGCAGAACTATTTGGGATCGTTTCTCTTCCTTTCCTCCACTGCTGATACTTGCATCCTAATTTCAAATACCATCTGTGGATAGTCATCCCAGCTAGGGCATGTGTCAAATCACATCACATCACCCTGCACCTTTCCCAGGTACACACAGAATCTGGTACATTGTGTTACTGACCCATCACACAAGCAGGATGGAATTTTTGGCTTGAGGAGCTTTCTTACAGAGCTCCAAAGTTTAACAGAATTCTTTAAGGCAGCAGCTGTCCCAAGATATTGATAAACTGCAAACGGAACTATCCAAATTCAAGAAAAACTCAAACAAAGTATTCTCATAGTTCAAAAAAACTTCTGCAGAGCTATCAAAATATTTATTTACATCCTGTACACACTACAAAACTCAACTTTGCATCCCACAAAGGACTGGAAGAGATTTTATAACTGAAGGTCTGAAAAGCAAAAGGTAAAGTCCTTGATGAAGGCTGCTCTTAAATGGGCAGGTAGGAGTCCTTAAATTTTACCATCATTGTTCTGAAAGACAGCTGCTGGGCTCTCACCATCCAGACAGATTAAAACTTGAATGACTTTGATTAAACTTTTAATCACATAAAATACTTCTAAAATAATTAACAACAATTTAAAATCTTGTTAGACCACTGTGCCTTTGTTATTTTACATGACATTGATCTGCTGCAGATAGAAACCACAGCTCAAAAGGGAAGCAAAAAAAAAAAAAACCAACAACAACAACAACAAAAAAAAAGAGAGAGATTGGAAAGAAACACCAGTTCTGCCCATTTCCTCTCTGAAATATGGGGGAAAAGAGATGAAACTGGTTATTTACTGGCAACCTAAAGAAGGAGACTGGTACACTTCAAAAACTGCCAATACAAAGACAGCATCACAAACGCCCTAAGCCCTATATAATTATGCAGGAATTTGAGGGGGCAGAAGCACTTGACTTTCAGGTGAAAGAAAGATGCGGTATCATGGTTGGACACAAGGTCTTTTCTTTTCCAAACTCAATAATTCTTTGATTCTATTAAGCTGGAATTTGTTTCTAGTATGAACAATTTCAGTCATGACAAGTGGGCCTATTACCAGTGATTCACACTCCCGCTGGGACATTCACTGGAGCAAGGTAATTACAAGCCTGGTTTCTTCAGAGGGAAGCTAGCTTGGCTTCTTTGACAGGTGAACACAGGGGCTGAGCTCTTCAGACCAGGCACTGCCCTGCACCTGCCAGAGGAATTTATTCATAGGAACAAAACATCAGAAATCTGTTTAAAAAGTTTTCTTCATAAAAGTCAAGTACTCCAAACAACAACCTGCGAGAGTGACCATGCAAAAATATAAAGGGAACACCCAGTGAGATCATATACCTGGAGTAAATTCTGGACTTGATGTGGCACTTATGATGAGCCTTGTAGGGCTCTATATTTGCAGCCCCTGTGTCTGAGGCTGCAATTCAGAATTTGGATGTAGAAGTGGGATCAAATTAGACATTTTTAAAATTAGGTTTGAGCTAGGAAACTCCACTTCAAAATTTAAATTGCATTCTCCTCAGAGGGCAACCAATACATATTCTAACTAAACAAGCAGATACTTTTTTTTTTCTCCTCTAATGAGGAGTGGTTACTGCCAAGCATTCTGGCCTGCAAAGAAATTATTTTTGATTTTGTTATACATGTAATCAAATTAAGGGAGAAAAGAAAGCAGTTTAGAGACCATCCAAAATACAGCCAAGGGAGGATATTCAGTGCTTGTACCACTGCATTAGGAACTCATATTTCTTAGAGGTCTGACACAATATATTTGTGTTACTGAGTGTATGCACAAAACACTCTCTGGAGAAACTGCTTGTATGTATATGTTAAAAAAAAACCTCTCAGGATCAGATTCCTCCCTGTCACACTGTCATTCTGTTTGCAGGGTATAGTGTGAGGAAAGGACCATTCAAATTCCAAGGTACAAAAAAAGCAATTGAAGGATCTGGGGAAAACAGACATTATCTTGAGAACTCAGTTTCTAGCCTGACTGAACAAAACAGCTTTTTCAGCTCCTCCAGTTTATTCAACAGTCCAGTGCTTTTCAGACACATTCTCACTTCCTCGGGGAAGAAGCAGAACAACTTGAAGGAGAATGAAGGAAAATGCTTCAACATCCATCCCAGAGAGGACACACACATAGATGCTGTCATATCTTGACAACAAGCGTGCTGTTCTGCAGGGCTGGGAGCATTCCACTAGTGCTTCACTAGGCAAAGACACCAAGAGTGTCCAGGCAAGACACTTAAACCATCTGAACTGCATAATTGAGCTTTTCCATTCTTCACCTTGGCCCTCTTCTTGCACAAGTGCTTTGCTATGACTCTAGTGCTGGTGCATTCTCTGTAATTTCCTTCTGTGTCACTATCTGCAGGTACTTCAGTCGCATGGGAGGGAGCTGCTCATAAAGATCAAATCCCAAAGGACTCTCTGCATTCAGCAGTCTGTAGTACAGCAGGTGCTTTTTCAAGTTCTGAAAATAGAAAAAGAAAGGTATCTAATCTTTTCCACCATCTCCAACATAACACAGCAAATCTGCAAATCGTACAAGTCCATCATGCCCAAGATATTTAATTACATCATTTTCAAAAGAAGAGCAATAAAAGGCAAGTTTCTTCCAATAAAACTCACTTCTTTTTTGCATGAGAATTCCTCTTCTAAACACAACTCCACTGACTCCTCAACAGCCTCTCACAATGACTTCTTGCCAGAAACCCAAGTGGATTTTGAGTGTGATCTAATAATTTATCCTGGACACAAATCACAGAAGGCCAAATGACCTAGCTCTGTCCCACAAAGGATAGACTTTGGCAAGCTCCTTGAAAAAAAAGAGAAACCTTACATCTGTCCTCCTCTTTTCAGGGGAAGCACACAACTAAGAGTTAAGACAGTTCACTGCTGGCCACCTATTCATAACTGTGCTACAATCATTTCTCTAACATCTCTAGCTATCCAGATCAAATGCTGCTTGGACAAGAGGCATGGAAATACAGTACAGGGGATTCATCTAGGTTCCAACAGGCTCAGTGTTTTGAGGTCAATTACTACAAGAACTGATTAAGCGTATTTACAGATACCGCAGGCCACAATCCTGCTGCTAATTTCCTCTCACTCTCAAATTAGCAAGGTAATTAAACACAAAATTCAAAAGCCAAATACAAGTCTGTAAGGGTACCATGCATGGAAAACTTAATTCCCAGTGGAATCTTACAAGTCCTACCTCATCCACCAACAGCCACGTCTTCCGCAGCATGCTTTTCCGAGCAGCATCTAGCTCCTGGGAACAAAACACATACTTTCCTTAATATGGTGCAGTAATACTTTGCCCAGGGGCCTACAGCACTCCAGGATGATTTGTTCATTATAATGATGAGCAGCTTGTTCCAGCAGGAAGTGCTTGAGATGTCTCATCACTTAAATCCTGCCTCTCTGCTCCTTTCCCTGATCTGAATCTCAGCTGACTTCTCAACCTTCTGGTAGGTTGAGAAGAGCAGAGCAGAGCTGAAGCCTTGTTAGTGCAACTATTCACTGATAGAGGCCCTAAGGCCATTAGGAGGGCTTTTGCTTGGTTACTTAAGCAAAGTCAAAGAAAAGAGTACTTTGCACCTTAAGACTGGTAAGGCAGAGGCCAAATCTATTATAAGCTCTCTCTGCCTGATCACCTTCCTTACTCTTTCTGCTTATTCTTCCCTTCACACCACAGAACACACAATTGCTGACCTCAAAGATTTAGGTAGGACTGGCTACCATTAACGCAAGTGCGTTAGGGTATAATGAACAAAAGTTGCTGCCTCATACATGGATTCTCAAACAGCTGACCAGTCCTCAACACATTTGCTCACAATCTTTGTTTTCAAGTCCCAAAGGCCAGTGATTCATTGCAAGGCACACAGGACTTACAAGGAAATCAGATGCAAAACCCAAAGACTGCAGCCCTCCAGCTCTGCTATCCATTACCCACCTGAGTTGTGCTTTCTTGGGAGAAAATAAAACTGTTCACATGAGCCACGGCCACCACATACAGAACAGGGCACCAGGTGCGGCGCAGCGCACCAGTGACCAGCGTTCGGAAGTAGAGTCGCAGGAGGTTCAGGTTATCCTCAGGAGGGGAAGTGTAGCGCTCAAGAGGCACAGGAAACTGCAACAAACCCATCCAGAGGCAACATTACAATTTTTGTCAGGGTCTAAGAAGTGAGAGGAAGTTCATGACTTCTAGAGTGCCCTTCCTTGTGCATGCCCTCTATAACGCGAGGTACCCCAGCAGCATGACCCCCATTTGCAGCAGAGCTGCTACGGCCCACCCGGACTGATGTGCTTTGCCTTGACAAAGTACTGTCAAGACCTCTTCAGCTTTATGGAGAGATGTTTTACTGGTCTTATCACTGCAGCCGATTTTTGGCACAGATAAGATGAGCACTTACAAAATAAGAAGACAGAGTATTTTTGACAGGACTGCTAAATTCTATATCTTGTGCTCTGCTCACTCAAAAGAAACGCAGTCCTACACTTGACAAACCAAATTTTCTTGCTGTTACTCAGCAGAGCACAAATCCAGTATAACTATATGTGGGAAGATGGTTGAGAGGGAAAATGACTATTTGTCTATGCATGGGCAAGGAAAAGGTTCTCACCAAGGTATGAAAACACTTATTTAAGGGAAAGGTAATTGCTAGCAGAACACAGGGTGTGGCCAGCCCTTCATACATACAACTCGTAAATGAGAAGGTTCTCAATGGTTAAACCAAGCAAGATTTGAGACAGTTTCCAGTGAAGACTGAGCAATTTCACAGCTCCTGCCCTCCATATATACACACAAATCAAGGCTGGAGAATCACAGGCAAGAGCCCAGTAAGCCAGAAATACATAGTGACAGTAATTACCATAAACCAGGATTACCTGCTGTAACGGCACTCCCAGCGCCCGCAGGATATTTGTGTGCTCCCCAAAAACAGAGAGACGCAGATGAACACTGAAACGCTTCTGTAGAGGTAGAAGAACAAAGACTCCAAAGAGTGGATCTCCGAAGGAGACGCCCTCAAATTGCTCCAGGAGACTTACATAGAGATCGTGGAAGGACGCCAAACCAGGGAGAGGAGCATCCAAGTTTAGGGAGTCCAGGGCCTTAGGCTGGCAATACACAGAGAGAAGGGCAGCTGTGTAGCGATGGATTGGTGCTTCTAGAAAGAGGTCACTGCCAGTGAGGAAGACACACATAAGCCGTGCAAGTTTGGCAGCAGTTGGGATGCTCTGAAGGATTTTAGAACGCCAGGTTTCCAGCAACAAGACCCACTGCAGGTTCCAGGTCACAGTGTTGATGAGATCAAGCGGGAGAGAGTTCAGTATAGCCCCACGTGTCTCTGCATTAGTCACTTTGTTGTAGAGGCTGATAAGTGGAAAGAATGGCCAGTCTGAAGGCAGGATGGGCCCTCTGACCTCAGGAAGCAGCAGTGACTGGATGAGGTAATTCCGCCCTTGGTAGGATGCCTGAGAACGCAAAAGGGTGGGCTGCAAGTGGACAAAGTGAGAGAGGTAGCAGGAACGAATGGAAGGCAGGTTCTGGTATGAGTCTCTCAGCAGGGCACCACGAGTAATCTTCGGAAGAAATGCTGCTGCAGAGCCAGGCTGTGCCAGTTTGGCACTGGTGCCCAGACAGAGAATATCAGAGAAGTCAGCTGCTTCTGGCCCACCAGCTTTCCCTTCACTGTAAGGTAAAGACGAACAACAGTTTAAAAAACAAACAAACAAACAAGAACCTGAAATGCCAAATAAACAACATATTGCATAAATTCATCTCTACACTCTTCCTGGAACAGGAAGAGCAGTATATGCAGAGCACTCAACACTTTCTAAATCATTGAGCTATTCTAATACAGAGGGCCTGTAAAGCATGAGCTATCTTGGTATTTAGAGGGAATTCACAGAACCACATTTGGAGTCAGCCAGCTGAGGCCGTGCCATGAAAACCCTCCACACAATGCCACTCTAATGTGGAGCCTGAAACCCCTTGTCCAGAGAGGCAGCCTGCTTAACAACACAGACAAGAGAGTGCTGAGATGAAATGCTGCATATCAGATAAGGCCTATAGAAACCAGTAAGACAATTCTCAAAACAGAAGCTTTGCAGCTGGCAGTGGCAGGGTCAGAGGAGCCATACGGACTGACAGAAACTGTGCATGTGGAGGGTGTTTGTCAAATCCATATGCTACAACCTCAGACCAAAGACTCGCCATTTTGTTGATGCAACAAAAAACCAAACCAGCAGCACACAAACAAATCCACTAACAAATTTGCCTTCTTTCTGAAAAAACATAGTACCTCCTTGTAGCACCTTGGTTCAACTTCTTACAGGGATACCCATGGCTAATTTCAAACAGATTGAGATGAACAAGATAAACTGCTACCATCTTCTTGCCCAGATATGAGAGGATTCATATTTGAGATGCTCATGACTTCTTCCAGTGTAAAGTGGAAGACATGGCATTTGTCAAATCAGCAAACTTTATTAATAAAGGGTTTGAGGAAGCTTCATTTGAGCTTTTCAGGCCATGTCAAATTCTCATTTATTTTCTAGACTCTCTACTCTCAAGACGGAAGATGCTAGGCCTTAGGGAGGATCAATTCTATCAGGAATCCTGTCACAGAGGAAATCAAAAGAAACTGGTCACACTTCTCAGCAGCTGTACATCAGAGAAAAATATGCAACCACCTTGTCTGCCTGATTAGGAGGGCTCCATGCCAGGAGAATATGCCAATGAGTAAGTAAAATTTAACTACAAGCCCTGTTAAAGGCCAAAAATTACGACAAAATTGGAGTGCCAACGTGTTTTTTCCATTTCCCCCATGTTTTCCCACGTACCAGACTAAGAAAGGAAAAAATGTAAAGCTTACGGAAGAAACTCTGGATTAAAGGCAAGATCCAGCAGGACCTCGTGAGCCAGATGCTCACTCCCTGGCAACAGACGGCTTAGCAATGCCATGGCAACACAGTGATGGAGTGAGGCATGCTGGGTGTAATCCGGACAAGTGCCCGCCTGTACAGGAAACAAAACAACAGATAAAAGCACTCTACCATTTGTCAACAAGACAATCAACAAGGACAGGAGGGTCAAACAAGACACAGATCTTGCTGCGAAATGAAAGACTGAGGCAGACTGCAAAAGCTGTCAGCATTCCTACCAAGAGATATTTCTGCTTCCCCTGACTGCCTTAGATAGTCAGATTTTTTTTAGCAACACAGTTGAATACTTTGTTCTTACTCTATCCCAAAGAAAGACAAAAATATAATTTTTCCATCCCAAGTATTTTGGAACTAAATCCCCACATCAGAAACTGGAAAGATGTTATCTGCTAATGGGTCATAAAAGTCAGCAGAAGAGTTGCCAGACTTAAGACAGATAGAAGAAAGGGACATGAAGACAGTTGCCAGTGAAGGCAGTTCCTTGGGGGAAAGAAATGAAAGGACCAATAATGATACCATTCTCCGAGCCAACGCTAACACAAAGTACTGCAGGTGATACTCATGGCGTAGGATCCATGCAGATGAGGGAGTCACAGATGGAGGTCCAGTCTGCCAGCTTTGATGCAGATAATCCTTCAAGCCTCTGAAGCCCAGCACAGAGCTGTACTATAAAGGAATCACAAGTGGAGACAAATAATATTTTAGACAGCTAGTGTTTGGAGGAAAGCAAAACACAGCTCTCTCCAAAGCCCACTCTCTAACTTCTCTCACATGAGAATTCCTGTTGGTTACTCCAAAAGCCATATCTAGGAGCAGCCTTATAAATATCTGTTTTTCTTCCTCAGGGGTCACCCACATCCATCATGACCATCCCCATCACAGATAACCAACAGTCACTGCCTACATTTTCCATAGTGTTCTCTAAGGCAGAGATCTGGCCAGCGGCTTAGAATGTTTTTCCCTCATCTGGCCAGATATTTCCATTAATAGTCAATCAGCTAATTCAACACACAGTGACACAGGAAGGCTTTGAGAAAGCTTATGCTAGGTATTCCATCTTTCTAGGGCTCAGACATTTGCTCTTTCGAGTCTGCAATCTTCCATGACTCACTCATTCTAAAGATTCAGAACAAATCCAAGTAAGAAGGACCCTCTTCACTAGCACTGTAGCACTCATTCTCTTCTTTAATATTAGCCCATTTTTTTCTGTTATATATGCTTCAACCATGCTTTTCCTCCACTGACACTTAAGTTTTATATTTTGCTCAGCCAAACAACAGTTATTCAGTTCTTCTCAACATTCTTTATAAATCCATTCTTTAAGCATCACCTGCTCTGTAATTCCAGCTATCTGGTGTTAACTGAAGACTGGAATTCAAAGACAAGATATTTTTTCTGATCCTCATCTCACTTGTTCTGAAAGTTGGGCTGTTTCTCTCTACAATACTTTAATATTTTTAAAATAAAAATGCACAACAATATGCTTTTAACAGACCTTCTAACATATCTTTTATGCCTGGGAAGGTACAAACACTAACCTCTCTCACAAGTATATCGCCATTCACGTAGAATTCACAGTGAAAAGGTTTATTCTCACCTTGTTGGTCAGGCCTTTGTGAATGTGAGTGATGTTATTGATGAGAAATAGGAGGGCAGTAAGGAAGGGGAAAGGTGACTTGGAGCCAACCAGGCTCAAAGGAGGTTTGCCTCCAGTGCAACTCAGAGATGCAATGCTGCCGACAGATTCCGGTGCTGGGGAACAGGACAGAGGGTTGCACAAAGCAGAACATGGTCTGTGTGAACAAATAGAGAGAGAGGGGTTAGGTCAAAGGCATTCAAAATGCTGAGGAATTATCTTGTTGAAATGTTGCTATCTATCTGAACTGTACCACACATTGCAGTAAAATGGAAGCCCTGAAGACAGTGAAAGCAAAAAGCCAGCGTCTCAGCTGATACACCAAGCACTACTGCCATACAAGCTGATGCCAGTGAGCTGTCAGGAACTCTTCAGCTAAATTGGTCATGATGAGCAGAAATACTGATGCAGTGACGCATCTCTGATGTCAAATCCTTGAAAGCGTTGGACCTTTGATTTAAAAAAAATACGCCGTTCCCCACATACATACGCACACCAGGCTAATAAGGCTGCCCACCCACTCAAGACATTCTGATAATAAACTTGTAGGCAAAACCTAAAAGCCAGATTATATCTAAAATTGACATTGCAAAAATGCTGCCCTTTATGTACTAATGAAATGCATATTTTTAAATTGTATTCAGAAAGAACATAGCCTTAATGTACACGAACATGACTGTGCAGACCACTCTTGGTGTGTGTGTTCTCTGCAGGCCAAACCACAAATTCCCACACCAGCAGTGCTTGCAGGGCCCAGAGTAGATACATCATGTCTGTACAGGGAAGACCACCACAAAGAACACTGATCACAAGCAAAATGCTCAGTGGTAATGGGGTAATAGGGCAAACCCTGTCAAAGATCCACATCATTACTCTATGGCAGAAAACTAATTGCTTAAATGTATTGCTCTTTGTACCACTGGTATTACATGTAGGAGATGCATAAACACATATGGGGCTCACAAAGTACCCTCAACTCCTGGCCCTAAACTGCCCCAAAAAGTTTAGACAAAATTGTAAAAATATTACAAATATTAAGGCAGGGATCAGCTGACTCTGGTTTTTACCAACTACTGTTAAGAACAGTGAGAATTCTTGTGGATGAGCTTTTATAGCCTGACCAAATCCATTGTCTTCAGACTGCAAGGACAGGCAGAAAAGGGTCTAATGAATGCCCTTGTGCTAGAAGCTTTGGTGCCAAGAGCTTCAGAGCTCATTTTCAGTCATGAAAGAACACGGGCCAAACTGTTTGGTGACCACTCAAACACCTCTTGAAAACAAGTTTCAAGTGCCCTTTATATCAGATGTTCTCAGAGGCAGATGGATGCCTCTCTGACTGCAAGTCAGGCCTTTCAGATTCCCCACTCCAGAAGATTAATCACAGCCTAGTAAGGAGGCTCCCTCTACAGCAGAGACAGAATATCTGCAGTGCTTAACCATTCTCAGAGCCAGAGCTTACATTATCCAAATGTCTGGAAGAACAGTTTGGTATCTGTTCTTGCACTTCTCCGCAGGGGATTTCAAAGCCCTAGTGAAGCTCTGCAGGAGCTTAAAGATTTGAATCTAGTTACATTCTTTTTTATAAGCAGCACCACACAGAGCACAGGAATGGTACATGAACACACATACTCACCTCATCATGTAAGAGGGACTGAACTAATGCTACTTGTGCTATTTTTTTTAGACCAGTGAAAGCAAAGAAGAATCAAAGCCAAAAGTGATTAAAATTGTCTGAAATTGGTACGAAAACCCCAGCTACATGGCAGCAGCAACAGTAGAAAAGGAGGAGCTGCAAACCTCTGCAGCCACCACGCCTTTTCTGTGAGGGAGGAGAGGACAAAGTAGGGTGCAGACACAATCCTACTGCACTACAATTCCCATACCTGGGGCATATTGCACAGGGAAAAGAGGAGAGAACAGGGAGAACTGTCACACAGTACAGTATAGAAATGGGGCTCCCTTAGCTTCTAACAGCAGCATCTTGGCAGTGGAATGGTTTTACCTGAGCAAGTCCCACATGCTGTCTATGGCTGGCTGGCTGAGAAGGGGCTGCAGCATCTCCGATGTCAAACATTCCAGTTCCTCTAAGCAGTCAACTGGATTGACTGATGGCTGTGGAAGACATGGAGAACGACGGGAAAAGAGAGTGAATGACCATAGCATCCAGTGATAGCAAAAAGACAGACCGATTTATTTACTTCCTCTGTGTTTATTATCTTTTTTGCCAGACTCCATCACCTACATAATGGTAGTGCTCTAGGTTAGAGCTAGCCTCAGTGCTCATAGTGTGGAAGCTGAGAGCTGGCACCTCAAATTGTTCTCACACTCGGGTATTAAAGTGCATCCCCGACATTCTTAATTGGCTGGAAGCAAGATATGGGATCCTTGGAATCCAGATTCCCTAAATTAAAACTTGGCTAGACCCCCTCCCCCTACCATCTACATGTTTCTATTTAAATTGAAGATGATACAAAGGTGATCAGAACTACCTTGAGAAATCTGAGTGGCACTATGAGGGTCTCCAAAAAAACAAAATCAAACAAAAAACTCAGCTGCATAAAGTGTGATTGATCTACCCATCAATGTATGAATGTGGATGAACAATACACAGAAGAGGAACTGTGGCTTTTGGAGATTCATCCAAATTCTTCTGACCCTAGTAAGCAATATTCCAGGTTGAAGGAACATGCTGGCAGATTTTAACACTTTTTATCTTCATCAGAATGCTGGTTTGGGATACAGAAATACTCCCTTCCATTACATAAAATCTGATTTTCCCCCAGGTGAAATCCACCTCCAGAAGTCAGTAAAATTTGTGACGATGTTAACCATAGTCTAACAAAAATATTCCAAGAAGGTCCCAGTATACACTAATCTAATTACTATACAAGTTGATTTTTTTTTTGCATTAATCTATTCAACCATGCTACATACAAATTTTTTTTAATCAGTTAACTAAAGGTAGATGACTGAACTTCTTTTTAAGAGGAAATTCAAAAATCCAGCACAATTCAAGGACTTAGGAAATTGTTTCATCAGTCACTCTTCTGGGATATCTGTAAAGGTTAAAAAGGAGCATTAACCTCTTGGCTGTGCTGGTTCTCTTAATGCTCAGGACCTAATCACAGCCTCTGAAAGGTATACCAACTTTTGGGGCCCTGAAGACATCTTTGAGAGATACTGGCAGTTTCCACCTCAGTCATAACTAATAAACTCAGCTGCTTCGGGCAAGTTTCAGAGGAGTTGCACAAGTGTGAATAACTACAGCCATTAAATTACCCTCACACCTTCAACATAGCTCTCCCAAGTTGGAACTCAGACATGTCAGTTGGGCATTAAAGAGAAAAATTGAGTTTATCTTTAGAACACGAATCTTTAAGGTAGCTAAAGTGTAAGACATTATTCTTCAACAGTAACACACTGACATGTCACCTTCAGAAAACTCACTTTAAAAGTATAATCACATACTACAACTGCGTGTTACAGAACTTGACCTTGAGTGTCAGTGGGGCAACAAATAAATTTATCTTTATTATTTCCTATTCAAAGTTCATACAGCATGACCCTTAATGCTCAATCTTCCACGCAGATGATTGCAGTGTAGGTGTCCAGACGTAAGCTCTCAGACCAAAGCAAATGCAAAAATGCAGGACTTGATTTATCCCACTAGGAAAACGACTGCCAAACAAAATTATGTTGTATTTGCTTCATGCTTTGGAGCTCTGCAGTAAATCAGAACAATCACACCACTACCACATACCTTGATTGAGACTCTGATCCCAAAGGATGAAAGGACAAAAAGAAAGACAGATATTTAGCACTGCTAACATATAGGGTTAGCAGACTTAAGTTACCCTGAATGTCATGCAGCCCAGATATGAGCTGTGGTAACAAAATCAGTAATCAGCTAGATGCCTTAATATCTGTCTTTTTCAGTACTGCCTGCAAGTTCCAGTTTTCAGAGCTGATGCTGGTGAGATGAGAAGGCCTGTATTTGGAGGCCTTACCTGTTGGCTGTAAGCACTGTAATAAACTCCCAAGAAGATCACACAAGTTGTGGTCAGAGGCTGGAGAGTTTGCCAAGTTTCTGTCTGGGATATCTGCTGAAGGAGTTTTTTCAGGCTTGTCACAAGGAAGGGCTGTAAGCCTGACACTTGACTCCATGCTACTGGAGGAGGTGGAATCGGTTCGCTATCTTCTGAGTTATTGCTGAAACAGTGGAAGAATGACACAGGATAGCAAATAAATATCAAACAACTGTCTCTCTAAATCATCAATTTTAATAGAAAGATGTAGTCTAGAAAATTATATCCAACAGCATATCTAGGGGGAAAGTCTTTGCATAGTTCCACAATCCAAATAATTTAGGCAGAAAGGATGTAGTATGTACTTACAAAAGCTGAAGTTTCTTCTTCCGCACTACTCTGCCCCTGAGCAATGCTCTAGCTTTACCAGAAATGCTACCTCAGAACTCAGCTTTAGTTAAAGAGTTTCTTGCTTTCCACCAGAAAAAGTACCTGAGTCTGCAGCAAATCTGCTACAGACTACTGCTTTGATGTCTATCAAAACCAACCACCTCTTAATCCTGACTTATCTTGGTTTCTGCAGAGAGGTTCTTTCCTCCAAACCTCAAGACATTTACTTTCTTTACTCCCAAGAGAAGTTCGAAGCAGCTTCCCAGTTCCTTTCAGCAGGGCATTTGGCTAACAGTGCCCTTTATGCCCCCTAGTTTAATGCAGATTTTGACTCCTGCCTCTGGCCATGCTACCGGTCATACAGCTGTCAGACCAAACACTACTTCTGATCTAGTGTCAGAGGGATTACATTCCACCACGCAGGGGCTCACATATGGGACAGTAAATAACTGAAAATGGAAGGGGGGAAAAAAAGGTGACAGCCAGGTCTCCAAACCAAAGAAAGGGAAGATGGGATGCCAACTACTGAGATGCAGAGAATGGTGACGTAGAGAGCCTACCTGCTCAACTTGGCCTGCAGCTCTGCCGTGTATCCTGCTGTTTGTGTCACATGTGTCAACAGAGTAACCACTGCTGCAGCTCGCTGCACAGACAACTCAACCACAGGGCTCTTCCCGCTGCGCAACTCGGGCAGGGACTGCAGTATCCTCACCAGCACGGGGTAGAGATCACTGTAGTATGAATTACAGAACAAATATAGGTGGAAAGGGTCTCTGGAGATCATTTGTACCTCAACTCCCTGTTCAATACAGGCCAGCAAGAGCAAGACTACAGAGGGATATGTCCAGTCAGATTTTGAATATCTGAATTCAAGAATGCAGAGTTCAGAATCTTGCTGTGCAACAATGACCCAGTGTTTGATCACCTTTACAGTAATGTTAGTAAAGATTATAGTAAAAACACTTCAGTGGAATTTCCTGTATTTCCATTTTTGCCCATTGGCTCTTCACTTTCCACTGGAAGAATCTGGCTTCATCTTCTTTACACTCGCAAATCATTTATTTATAAAGACTGCTAAAATGTGATTATGAGAACCACCACCACAAAAGCAAAAATAAACTGACATAGAAAAAAGATGACAAAGGAAGACTACTGCTATTCCAATTTCATCTGAATGGGACTTACCTAATACTCTGCCTCCAAGCACTCCGATTATCTCTTGAAAAAACTAGATTGATTTTATTCCTGCTGGGGAGTAGTTCTCAGCTTCTCAGACACACTTATAATCTTGCAACTTTAGCGAATCTGCTGTTTCTTTCCTCAACATTATTTACTAAATAGTATATACAGTTTTGACTCTTTTTAAATCATACACCAGGTTGTGCCAAAGAACACAAAATGCTGTTATGGATGAGAATCTCCCTTCAGAAACTTAATACTGGCCTCCCTTTTATTCCACTTCAGAGCAATTCCATAGCCATCTCTCTTCCTCCAATTCAATGCAGTTACAGGAAGAAGATCCCACCTTAGTCAAGCACAAGAACTTGCCCTGACCTGGAAGTCAATGCATCGTGCAGCTTGTCTGCACCAGTCTGCCCCAGTCACTGTGGTGACTGCTGCCCCCAGATTTCCCCTATGTCAAACAGATTCAGTCCTGGGTGCAGTGCAAAACGTGTTTTGATGCCATACCAGCACAAACTAGTCATCCCTTCAAGAGGAAAAAGATGCAGCCCTAAAAAGCTACAGTGGTCTCCCACTGCAAAGAAGAAACAAGAAAATAGCAGTGCTTAAACACAGGAGATAGTGAACAACCAGAAGAAGGTTATACTCAGCATAAATACCTTTCAAAACTCAGTTTTACTGCAGGAGGCCAGAGAATGTGAGGTAAAACACCCTGCAGGGAATAGAGTCTGAGCCTGGAGAGCCCTCTACTTGCCCCTTTGGAAGAGGATGTCTCTGCCTCTGTTGTGCCCTGCAGCCCCATGCCTCCAGCTCGGAGCTGTACCTGTAGAGGTCGCAGGCCTGCCCGTAGGCAGCAGCCACAGCCCAGAGCCGGAAGGCTTCAGTGCTCAGCCGAACGGCCTCCTCCCTCGGCAGAGGCACATCCGCAGGGTCTTCAGCGATAAAGCGACTTAGCCGACTCTTCATTTCAAATCTGTTAAGCTGTAAAACAAACCAAGGAAAAAGAAAAGGACGAAGAACAAAAAAGACAAAGGGATAAGGGGCATCAGCTGCCTGCATCATCACCTCCTTGCTCCGACACACAGAAAGAGCTGCGGATTTCAGTTCAGCTCATTCTGAACTCTTCTTGCACTGCTCAAATCTGCTTTTATTTTGTGCAATCTTAAGGAGCAGACTACAAAGGATCACTAAATGGTCAACGGCTGTTAAAAGAGAAGTATTCCTGGAAGGGATGCCTAGGGGTACCAAATCCGTTCCTAACACAAACCAACAACACCTAAATAATTTCTGATGAAGGTTTGTCTGCCCCACACACACTCCTCTTTGGATGCTCTCTGCAGCATTTAACTGGTT
The DNA here is from genome assembly GCA_013400175.1 of Phainopepla nitens. NCBI lineage: Eukaryota > Metazoa > Chordata > Aves > Passeriformes > Bombycillidae > Phainopepla > Phainopepla nitens. The sequence goes on from VXBQ01005811.1 coordinate 323,548, forward strand.
TTTTTTTTTTTTAATATATAATTATCCTTCTTTAAATAGTCATAAATACAACTCTCTTAGTCAAACTTACATGTAAAGATATACTTTGTGAAAAAAGATGTCTACAAAAGTACTGAACTGATGCTGACATTCTTTTGAGGAGGTCACACTAGATGGGTTTCAGAGGTTCTACAACCTAAGTCTTTCTATAATTCAGTGTTTATTTTACGCAAAGGGTACCTCCTACCTATTACTTTCATAAGGTTATAGAATTCTGATGCCTTGGAAATGTTCTGAGGTTATTTTGGTATTGAATTAAGCATGACATGACTCATTTGCAGTTCTCTAGAAATAATTTTTATCCTCCCCTACATCTGGGTATTTTTACTTAACCATAAAAAAGAGCTTCTCTTTCCTTCTCCCACACATACAAAAGCTTCTATGTGCTCTGTCTAAACAAATGAGGCAACAATGTCTTTTTCACAGCACAAGGACATATTATAGGTAATTTAAATTTCAAATGCTCTAGAGACATCTTGTAGGGAAATCAATGCACAGGAGCAAGAAAGCAAAGGAGCTGATGAGTCAAAACTATAAATTCTGACACCTCTCCTACAGAACAGAGGACAAAGTCAAATTTACTTCCAGGAGGAAGATGGAAGAACTTTGCTGTTAGCTAAAATAAATTCCTACATCGATGGTTTTGATTTAGTTTTTTATTATCTTCCACTCCCACGTTTAAGTGCATGTAACAGAATATATGAGAGCGTAACAGTATCAAAGGCTGAGTGTCAGGAACCTTCTAAGCAATTTCTGCATGCCTTGAAATACCTGGAGTACACAAAGCCTGAAGTAGAAAAATATCTGTATTTTATTCTGTTACGTCCCTAGTACCACTTACAGTCTTTAAATATCCCACTATCCATCATTATTCTCTATACTTTACAGCACAGACTGGTGTTCTATTGACAGTAGCAATTTCCTGGGTAGCAATTTGTTAAGTGCTGTCAACAATAGTGAAACAAAAAGTCTAAGAAGTGCTCTTTGCACTGTAATGGGTGCTGCTCTTGGTAGATTTCATGCATTTATGGCACCAGCATGACAACCTATATGAGGGAACGCAATTATCTCTGAAGTGGAAAACCTGTCCAGAAGTTAAGAGGAGTTGAAAACACTGATGAATTATCACAGAGTTATTAAGACAAATTAATGGCAGAAAAGTTCAACCAAGTTTGTAAACCACAAGGATAGTGAATTTTGTCTCTGGTTTATACAGTCTTATGCTGCCTATCCCTGAAACATGGGAGTGTACAGAGCATCACGCATCAATGCATACTCTAAACATCTGCTCCTGGTCAGTATCACCCTGCTGGGCTCACTGATGTGACCTTCACATTAGTGCAGACACAAACCATAAAAAAGCAGAGTAAAGCTTGAGACAGCTCACCAACCATTATGCAGGAGAAGCATCATTATTCCTTCGCTGTCAACAATTCCTTCAAAACACACTAATGTACCTTCCTCACCTTGGTTTCTTCAGCTTCAGCTCTCAGTCACCTCCAGTTAGCTTTCTCTCTTTGTTTAGGAAGTAAGGGATAGTGAACAAAGGCCTCTGCAATCAGAAAAGCTCTTCCAGGAACCACTCACCAGCCTGGCTGTTGCATTTCGGCCTCCAGATGCCAACACCCTGATGAACTTCATAGCACTGGCACAAGCAACTCCATGGAGACTGGTAAGTAAAAACCCTGGTTCAGCCACTTCGGGATCCCACTGAGTAGGGAGAAATTCCCTGACAATGGTCTCAATCAATCGAGGACAGTCAAGCAGCTGCAGAGAAATAGCAGGGAGCACAAATAACTAAAAGTATGCAGTCCTGCACACATGCAGAAGACACACAAACCAGACAAGTTTGTCTGATCACCTTGCCAAAACTTCACCTGATCTTTCTTCCCTTGTCCAAACCTTTCTCTATCATTCCCAAGTTTTTATACAATGGGAGATTTACCTGGCTGCAGGCTTCAGAGGAGTGCCTGGCTATATGGGTGAGGATGTGCAGTATATCCAGGACTACTGTTGGAACAGGTCGCACCACCTCTAGGATGTACCTCAGCCGGTGCTGGATCCTTGTCTTCAAAAGTCCCTGAAAGGTGTTTAAAAAAAAAAAAAAATCTGTTAGGATCTAAACAAGTGCTCTCTGTACTTCAATTGCTGGAAGCCAAAAGGAGATGACATCTTCTTCAGAGACTGTTTCAAAATTAGCAGTCATGAAACAAATAAGTTTCTGTGTATTTGCAAGTATGCTGGCAAATGAGCAAGAGTTATCTGAACAGAGCAGAAACAATTGTAGTTCTGTTCTGAATCAGACCACTGGAGAGGTTTGACACTTGTGTGTTCCAGAGTATAAAATTCTAAGTGACAGGGAAATAACCTTCTCTATAAAAGACTGTTAAAACCTACTGCTGGTGAAGAAGTAGAATTATTCTCATGGTCCTTGAATAATTTTGGCTAGACACCACCTCCAGCTAACGCAGCACTGCGTCTGAGAGAAAAAGTTGACAGAAACACAGAACAGACACAAATTCCTATTTTGCAGTAAGAAAAGAGATGCACTGGGATGGTGTGACTTTTTTCTTATGATCAGTGGCAGTGCCAGGAAACAAACCATCAGTTTAAGTAACAGTGTGATGCATTCCTGGTTCTGGGAAAAGGCAAATCCATAATACCCGAGTTCTTACTACTGATACTTTTAAAAATTTGCAGCCAAGCAAGCTGTAGCTCTAGGCCTGACCAAGTTCAGCAGCTAGTTTAAATACTCCTTTTCCAAATGTATGGAACAACTGGGTTGCAACAGCCAATAAGCAAGTGTGAAATGGAACTGCACAGCAATGGGAACAGAGGGGAATTTTATCCCAAATACATTCCGACTTCACGCCACTCAGAACAAGCTGAATTACGCTGAACCATGACACAGTTTAAAGAATCACAAAGTGATCTCCTGTCTATCTACCAATCTTTTGTTACTTTTAAACAGTGCCACACACCTAGCAGAACACTGAAATCATGAAGCCTCTAAACAAGACCAAATGCCCAAATACAGTAACTCATTCACCCAATAATGCTTTTAGACCAAGTGCTGTTCACACATAAGATCAAGGATTAAGTGATGTGATCACAGGTTTTAATGACTGGAGCAGGCAAGAGGGGTGCATTGGCTCCACCAAGGCCGAGTTTGAGATAACAAAGTTTGCTATTTTTAGATCTCATATTAAAAAAAAACAGGATTAGGTTTAAATATGCAAGGAATTCCTTGTGAATGCTGTAAAAATCTTAATCTGAGAAATGCAAATATGATATTTGGGGAAATGGTAAATAGCCACCTTATGTCAAATAAAAAAAAAGAGTATCACTGTACAAATCTACTAGTTCTGAACTATCTAGCTGTAATATTCTTGTTTAACTTTTAAAAAGTGCATATAGACATTTTAATAATGGCTGGAACCTTTTCATTTTTAATTCAAGTAAGTGAGGCTGAAAGCATGTCTGTGTGCAGTCTTTTAGGAAGTCTTATCAGGTCATCAGTGTGTTAACTGTTGAATTCCCTAGAGGAAGTTAAGAGATACTAATGATACTGAAATCTCACAAGTCTCAACACTTTTAGAGAGCAATAAAATTATCCTCCTGGTAATATATGACAGAAACACAACAACCAACACCCAGGAGAGAGTTCTAATTCTTGTTCAGAATGTTCATGTCCAGCATGCACAGGAGGCTGGATGTTTCAACAGCACACACAGCACTGTGCTGAGCCTATTTCCCTAAAAAGATTCTGGATCTAGCTCTATGCTTACCTTTACAACATCATATTGGGCCACATCTGGGTCTGGCTTGTTTTCATCCTTTAATTTTTTATCTTGAGATTTCTCTGTTCCATTTAACTCTTCCTCTTCGTCCTCTTCTTCCTCCTCATTGTTAGGGACAAAGGGGAATGCAGCCATCCCTTGGTACCATGAGAAAGTCCAATCAAGGTATTTCTGTAAGGAGCGTTCAAGCACATAGAATAAAATTCTCATAAAGAAAGACAAAAAGACAAAGATAAAAACTTTTCGGGGATGCTTCTGAATATGGAATGCTTTATTAATTCCTATATAATCCCAAGAAAACATGAAGACAATAATAGCTATTCTAAACATATACAAGTAGAATTCAATGTTTTTTCAGGAAAATTATTTTGGCCTGACACACACACACACTTGGAAAACCATTAAAAAGAATTACTGTGATGCAAAGAATTAAATTCACTACACAGCTAACAGAAATTCAGTTTAACTGGAAAAAAATTAGGATTATAAATAAGTAAATAAATCAACCATCAAGGCTCTAGGCATTAAATGGAAATTTGGTTTTTACTGGCTTTCTATTTTTGGACCTGTGTGGAACTTAAGTCATAAATAACACAGAAAGATCATGTAAAAATTGTTATGACAAAATAAAGACTTCTTGGTCTATTTGTTCATGTTTCCTTCACTTTATTTGAACATCCCTCAGCTTAAGCAAATAGGAGAACCTCTTTTTTTGTTCACAGCTGATGACAGTGTCAGTTCTAGGGTAATAGCCCAACTAGGGTAATAGTTTCAATTTTTCAGAAAGGGGATTGCTCCCATAACAGACCTACTTCCCGCAAAATGTTTTAGAATACGAAAGACAGCCAAATCAAATGCTTCCACTGCTTAATAACTGCCATAATTATTCATTTCCTGCACCCACAATCAGAAACAAACACCTCATTAGTCAGAAAAGTAGTGGTAGACTTCAACTGCCAACTACCAAGGAAGCACAAGCTATTATCAGACACTAAAAAAACCCTCAATGCACTATGAACTAAAGATGGTAAGTGAATGGCATGGTCAGAAGAGGCCTGACTTGAGGGGATGAAGCTATGATTCCATCTAGGATACAGAGTTTGAGACTGTAGTTTTCCTTCCACCAAGAGAAAGAAAAGCATAAAGACAAGGTAACTAGGTGACTAAAGGAAACAAAAAGAAAGTTGCTTCCTTCTCATAGCCATTGAAGGATGAACAAAACCTTCAGACAGCTGATCTTCTGTGTTTATAGTGTAGATAAATCCTATTTGTCTCACAAATCCTGGAGCAGAAGGCCAGGCTTCCAACCCCGTTCCTTTCTCAGAGACCTTTCAAAATTCAGCAACACAAGACTCTAGGAAGGACTCTTTGGGTTAGAAAATATACTGGCACAGCATTCACAGTGTTGCTTCTGGCATCAAGAGCCAGCAATCCCTGCTTACACAAGACATCACACTGATCATAAACTTCGATCTGAAAAATCAGAGCACTGCAGACACTTATAAACCAGAGTAACACCAGAAGAGAGAAAAAGTACATTAAGAAGTTGATTCATAGTACTCACTACCTTCAATGGGTGGGCAGGACTCATCGAGCAAAACTCCATTAGCCTCATAGATAGAAAAGTAGCAAAATGTGGAGAAAGCTATCTACTCCTTCATTTCTCTTGCCTCCCACTAGGGATAGCTCAATAGGCCTGGCAGAAGTTGCAGAGGACTTCTACCCCACCTCTTCCATCACCTTTTTGCAGTCAAACACAAAAGCAGCTCCCAAGGAAGGAACTTGTAACACAGTCTACAGCATGCTCTGCCTATAACAGGCTGCTTCTGTCCGACCAGGAGTACATCTTTATCTGGCTGGTCTAGGCTATCTAGTAGCCCTGAAAATCTAAAAGAAGTCAACCTTCTAACAAGTGAAAAAGCATCAGTGAGAAAATAAACACATGAAGAGGCAAAATTAGGTATGTATCAGTGTTACAAAAACACATGGGAACAGTAGAAAATGGACAATGAGAGAAAAAGAAAACAACATTATTATGAGGCATAAGGGAAAGCATGGAGAATATTTAATTTGTTACGAAGCAGAAAAGCTATGAAATAAAACAACATAAGAGGACATATTAAAAAAATTAATTCTACATATACATTATTAGTGGCCTGATCCTAGATTGCAAAGGTATCAAAAAAAGAAGAAAGTCAGCAGTGTGCACTGAATTTAATCATAGGGCAGAGCTAATTCAAACAGGAGGAAAAAAAGATACCTGAATCTCTCAAACTGGGATAACACACTCCATTGTCTGTCTCAAAGCACAGCAATGCCATTCTATTCACCATTAAGCTAACACATCCAGTAAACCCTTGTTCAAGCTACTTACCATGTCTTCTCATTCTGATCCCTGTAAGCTGCTCAGCATGAAATCAAACCCAGGCTCTGAAGGGTTATCTTACCTCATCATCAAGTGACACCAGCAGAGCCCGGAGAGCACCAACAGACGCTGCCATGACATTTTCCACTGCATCATCCAGCGAGAAGCGCAGCAAGAAGAGAAAGCCAGCATCAAGCAGCAGGCGCAGAACGCTGCCCTTCAACGAGGAAGCAAACTCTCCAGCCCTGGCCTGGAAAGTGCCAGACAGAGCCAGAGTTAAGGCTGTCTCATCTCAGCTGGATACATCTCAATATTTTGCATCTTTGCCTCTTTCCACTTCTACTGTAAAGCTGCTGTGGAGGTTATTTCTTCCTTTATTTCATCCTTCATTAATTCTACAGAAGAATACAACTACAGTTCCTTAGTGCAAGAAACTCTTCTTTCTAAAGTCTGCACTCATCTTTTGACTTCATTCTGTTCTGCCCCATCACCCTTCTCAAAACCACCACGTTTCTTCTTCTCTGTTCCAGTGTCATTAGAGGGAATGTTAGCGCTTTCCCCAAAAGTTAGGTGAAAATGTGCACAGAAGTATTCATTTTGCTTTCTCCTCTTGGCATATTGCTCTGTGAGTAGGCTTGGCTCTATCTCACCTCCTACAGAAAATGCACATCATGAAGCTGCCTCAGACAGCAGGAGTGAAAGGGTCAATGCCAAGAATAGGTTTGTCACAAAAGTAACATTAAAAAAAAAATCAACTTGCATCCTAATTAACAAGAGAACTGAAATTGCACCACTGCCACTGAACAGCAGTTGAAACAACCTGTTGGAAGAACAATATTCTGGAAAAATCCAGAGAAACCTGCATCTCAGTGTGTTATATCCCAACACTTAGCTTATCTCACAGTAAGTATCCTCAGTGGAACAGAATGCCCTGTTGGTGACTTTGCTCATCTTCACTGAACAGCAGAAAACAAACAACTAGTACCAGAGAATCTGGGTCCTGGTCCACCAGAAACTTGAATCACAGGGAGAAATTCCTCAAAGTGACTTACCCTTTGAACAATACGACCTAAGACCTGTAGAGCCAGCGTCCTCTGTTGTGTAACTTGGCTGCGAGACAGATGAAAGAGCTCTTGCAGAGAATAACCAGCTCTCTAAATGGCAGGGGGAAACAAAACAACGAAAAAAAGAAACACCTCCAGCTACAGCTAAAAACAAGGCCCCTTAAAATAAGATCACCTGTAACATACTGCATAACAGAAGATTAACTGCAAGCCAATGCTGTTTGCCACTTTGTGGCAATTGCAGAAGAGATTCAAATTTTAGATGTCACAGGAGAAAATAGAACTTCTTAAGCAAAGGAAGTATGTGCACCTTTTTCCAACACCACAGAACATGAATAGCATTGAAGAGAAAAAGCATCAACAGTTTTCTGGAAGTAATGCAGTTCATGTATGCAAATACAACCTGTCTTCAGGAGCTTGTTTCTAAAGAAAAATAACTGCACTTTTTAAAGGTTTTTTTATTGTCACTAAAAAGCTTGACATAAAAGGAATCTACCAAATCAAACACAGAAAACAGAAATGTGTGCACCTTTTCTATCATATTACACCCACGTACCTCTGCCTCTTCTCCATGGTGGTGCAAACCTAGATGGGTTGGCAAATCAGCATCTGCGGGAATCAATTCTCCTTTTAAACTGAATCGAGCTTGCATTCCCTACAGCAAAAGGGTTGAGGAAGAAAACTATTATTTCTATTGCTGTCCACTCAATTCATCTCTTAAAATAACACTTTTTACATTACCTGCTGGAAGATGACAGCTCAAATGCTCCTCAGGCCTCAAATTCTTTTTAAAAAAAATACTCCTATCTTTCCTTTTTTCTCAGTTTAACACCTGTTTCATCCCAGATTACAATGGCTAGACTCTCACTTCCTAGCTCTCTTGAGTGCTACAGACTGAACTGATCCTGTATCATCCCATCCTGTGAAAGAAAATCGGGAATCTTTCAACCTGATGAAATCCCACAGACTGAGTAGCCAGAGCACTCGTTTTTGAAGCCTTCAAAACTGTCACTGCTGAGAAGCATGATCCAGACACAAACATGCAAAGTACCAGTTTCTGCTTTCAAACCTTTTTGGTTTTCTTCTGTCGAGGTGAAGGCAAATCTTTCATCCATTCCAGCTTCTCGAACTCTACATTGTCCATGTGAATCCACTCCTTCCTAGGCTTCACAGGCAGACCATCATCTTTGTGTGGGGAGAAAGAAATGTCAGTCTTACCTTCCAAGGCAGCAATGAAGGAAATACTATTCCTTCTTTGCCAAGCTTAAAGACTATCAAATATAAGATTATGTAAAATAAAAAGAAAACAATTTTCAAACTGACTGTTGTCTGATGCATAAACATCAAAGGTTTAAAGCTATTTTCATCTTTCATGAGAGCAAGCAGAGGAAGTAAACAGCACTGTAATGAAATTCAGAGAAGGCTAATTTAGGAGAAGTTAAACAGAAGTCAGGACACAAGTAAGGCAAGATTATCAGAACCAGTGCAGAAAAAAGAATATCAGCCCTACTTTTGAGAAAGCAAACAAATATCATCCAAGTGTTAGAGGGGACATGAAATTGCAAAGTATTAACACAGAGTCCCAGCAAATTATCAGAACCCAGTAATATTTTAGTCTAGATACACGGAAGGCAGCACAATATTTGCACTTTGGTTGCATTTGTGATGCTGCTCTTCAGTATCCCTCTCTAAAGGCTTGAGGAGATCAGCTTGGGAAGAAAAGATCAAAATGGCTGAAAATTTGCACAGTTTTCCAGAGAAAGCTCAGTGGGGAAACTGGACTTTCAAAAGTGCAAGTACTTTCAAAGAATTTCAAAGGTGCAAGTACTAAAGGAAGGAATTACTAATTTAACTTAATAAAGAGCTTTGACTACAAGAATTTGAGAAACAAGACATTTGTGCCTGACACCACAAAAGTTGCCCTAGGAAAGAGATAGGTCAGCATGTGGAAGAATCTCACAAGTGAAGAGATCAGAGAGATACAACCAGGAAAGGTAAGGCTTTGCTACCAGGATACTACCCCAAACCAGGATGAGAAGAGATGAGCTAAGAAGTCTTCGCTATCTCAAAAGAAAGCACATGTAAGTGCAGTAACAGGCAGTCTAAGGGCACGGAAAGCATTAGCATCACTCCTGCTGGAGCAGTCCAGAACTCATCTGCATTGCAGCTATTAATCCTAGTACTCTGGTCTTCTCTTGCAAGGAACAACTAGTCCCACTGAGATGCTCTTCTTTCATCACATCTTTTCCTGCTGATAACTGGCCCAAAACCTAACCTTATACTTTCTTCCAATTAGCAGACAAACTTTCCAGAAGGGCACTCATCCTCTCCAGAATGAAGCTTCACCCTTATGATCAATGTGGTATTGAATCAGGCAAGGAACCAAGCACAGAGTTATCTTGCTCAGCCAGAAAGCTGTTCTGCAGAATTTCAGCCAAAGGCTCAGCATGCATTTTAATTGAAGCGAAGGAAAAAGCATCTGAAATGTATGAAAGTGGAATGTTTGTGGGTGGTAGATGCAACATGAGAGGAAATAAAATCAGCAGAAAAACAAAATACATCGACATTTGTAATTTAACAAAATGTTTTCTCAATTAATCACTAAATTGACAAGGCTGAGCTAATCATTCTGTGAATAAGATTATGCATGTTACTAGCAGCCCTTAGTACAATGATCTTGTCAACAAGAAAAGATGGATATATATTTCAAGGCATCAGTAGACTGTTACTGAGAAATCCCTTTATGGAAGCACAAGCTGGCAGTGTGAGCACAACATTTGCACTCAACTTTTTCAGACTTGGGTTACATTAAAGGCTACCACTCAATCTCTTCACTTTTTACTTTCCTTTTTCTCAGTGACAGAATTAACTTTTCCATTTGATAAGGTTACAAGTTGCTGGATAAAGGTTTCACCATCTTGTTTCTAATAAACAGTAGCCTTTTATGTCATTAGAGAGGCAGGTTTGACTTTTGAGCAATCTTATTGCTTTGTGTCATCGCCGGAAATTCAGCGTGACCATTTCTGCTGGGCTATTCATGATGCTTTTACTTCTGAGTATAAACAGATGCTAAAATTCCAACAATACGTGCTAGTGTCCAATTAATTTTTACATCTCCTGTTGGCCAAGATGTGCTGCAGGCATAAACTAAGGTACTAAAAAGGCTTCCCTTGTATTTTTTAACTGTGTTTCAGCTCGCCCTTTCTTTGTTGTTTCAAACACCCTAGGAAAACTCCTCTTTCTTTTCTGTGCTTCCTTCTATAACAGGCAAAAGATGTCAGCACACAATGGTTAAAACACTGAGGTATTCCCAAGAGCATTACTATTACTACCATTACAGGCTGAACAACATGCTTCTATTGCTCCCAGGAGATGAAAAGATGTCACTTGACCTGGTGCTACTTGTGCATTCAGCTGTTCTGGGACTAAAAAGAACTAAAAATAGTCCTTTTGATTAAGATGGATTTGTGGAAAAGTAAAACTTGGGAAGAAACTGCAAAAAGACTGTTCAGTGAAGTGTCTTCCTCAAAAAAGAGGCTGAGCTTTACTTCTGCACATGTACACACACACATATACACTGACAGACTCATGCCTCTCAGCAAGAAAATGGTAAATGCTAGTTATCTCCTGCAAACATCAAGCTGAAATCCCAAAGTGATTCAGAGACTTCTTTAATCAGTCTGCCGGTTACACTGGAACACAAAGGATGCATTAGAAGAAAGGATCAAGAGATGGAGAAAGGCAAAAATTAAATTGTGAGACAAGTTAGGAATAGAAGTGTGGGGAAAATGACAACAGGAGCTTAAAAATAAAAATAGAGAAAATGAAACTGCTAGAGAAAAAATGCAGTGAGGAAAGCAACAATAAGAGCAGAAGCTTAAAGGGGAAACACTTCCTTTCTCTGCTATGAGAATGTATGGGGTTGCTCTAGATACTGGAGATAGAGCAGCTCTCTCCTCACACAGGCATATATTGAGCATTAAAGGGCTCTGTCATAAGAGGCAATAGCTCTGTAGCACTCCACAAAAAGTAGGACATTCTACACCTTAATACTTCCCCTTCCATCCAAAGCACAAAGAAAATAACTCTATCATCTTGTGAAAATCACCGGGTGGCTTCTGAGATACAAGCCACAGGGAGGGGCCATCAGGAGCAGTGTCCTGCTAAGACATACAAGCCCTATATGAGCAATTTCACTGAAGTGAGAGTGACTGTCATCTCTGTGCTATCCTGTGAACAAATCGTTAACCCTTACCTACCCAACACTCTTGTCCCCATCCAGTACCAGTTAAAAGAAATTATTCAGACAGCAGCTGAATCTCTCTACTATACTCTTCTGTTTCCTTGTTCACATGACTGAACAGAAAAGCAAGAATGCCTAGTTTAACACATATTTTTCTCTTTAGAGGTCTTAGAACAAATTTCAAAAAGCAAGACCTCCCAATGAGCAGGTCACTTCCATTACATAGTGTAACACCTTTCTAATCTGTGGAGCCCATCTAGAGATGTTCTACTTTGAACCCAAAATACCTATTTTTAAATATCATGATAAAATTCAGATCTGGATCACTACAAAGTAGCACAACAATCCAATGTAGATTGATGTAAACACCATACAAATCTTATACTTTTGTCCAGATAATCAACAATATGCACTTTGTTTCTTACCCATGATTTCTACCTTCATATTTTCTTCCTTCCTTACAGGTTCTTCCAGACCTGGCTCCTGCATGGAAAGAGACGATCTTACACCATGCTGAGCCTCAGGCAGAGATTCCACAAACTCCTCCGGTCTGTTGAGTTCCATTTTTAATTCCTTTTCCTGGCCTTCACTGTTGCCACGTTGTGATTTCAAGAAAGCAACTAAACTGGGATCTGCAAGTATTGACAAAGAGACAGACAGAGACGTGACAGAAAGTCTCGATACTTCATATGCCTATAGCTCCTGCTATTTATGTTTCAGTTTTTCTACACGTCCTCTTTCTCTTACCAGCTGTCACTTCTCTTCAGACTGAAGCACTCCCCTGCTTTATGACCTCTTAGGCACATAAGGTGGGTGCAACTGACTGGTGATCAGACACCAGAGAAAGAACTGACAAATGTCTTTCAGGGTAAAGCAATCACAAAAATTCTATTTTCCCAGCTTACGAATGAAGATAATTGTTTCTCTTCCCCTCACTGCCACACAAATGGGACATCTAAACAAAACTGTGGAGAGAATTCTGGTCTGTGGTTTGGGCCTGTGGACCACTCAGTGGCATCAGTCTGAATACTAGAAGAATACACAGGACAGACACCACAAATAAAATTACCTGATCTTTATTGAATTGCAGTACAACTGCAAGTCATACCTCAGATATTATGTTACAAGGTGACCTCTGTTCTGAACTAACTCCCCATTCCAATTATGGTCTGACAACACCCAGAAAAAAGACATAGTCATTCTCTGCATGCTTTGAAGAGAAACATTTGGGAGGCACATGTGTTTTGAAGGATAGATTATGTTCATATGGCTCTAAGATCATCATTTTACTTTCAGATCTGCTACAGATATCCCACATCATTTTGGATGGAGTGCACTGTCTCTGAATACTCTTCTCTAGAAGATGGTGCTGGGATGTTTATGCCAGAGGTGAACAGTGAGAGACTGTGCATTGTACCTCAACAAGGTACAGAAATTCTCCAGTAAGCAGTGTCAGAGATATACAAAGTAGAACACAACACCTACAGTGGTTATTTATTCTTTGGAGGACAAAGGACAAGCAGTTGAGAAATGCTCTGTACCTGAGATAAGTCATCTCAACAATGACTCCTATGTCTCTGAAACATCTATCTCACACTCATGATTGCTGCACATTCTCCTGATGATGCAGTTTAAACGGTCCTTGGTGAAGGACAGGCATTCAGCCTAGTCTCATTAAAGTATTCCTATTTTTTCTGAATCAAGCAGAGCTCTCACTTTTACACTTCACTGTACACAGCAAGGAAAGATGGTATTCATTAATTCATCAATTCACATAGTGACAAAAAAGTCACTGATATCAATGTGTGCATAGTATATCAGAAACTAAGCCTACTTCTGTCCAGAGTCCCCATGAACAAAACCAGCACAGTACTAACAATAAGACACTGCCCAGCACAGAACTGTGTACCCCTTCTCATATGTAACACCACGGAGTATCATTTGCTTCATAACTAAGAAGTTAATTCAGAGACTGGACAGCATTTAACACATGCAAATCACTCACACTCCCAAATATGGAGAAAAAGTCTCCTTAATTCACAGCTCTGTGCCTGTCCAGTTCCTAAATTCATCTGTAAGACAGCAATTTAGTTTAGGAGTTGCTTCATCATGTGTGATTCAATACCCGCAGATATTCTCAGAATTCCAAAATTACTCCCGGTTTCTTTAAGGCCTCAAAAGACTAAAATGTCTACAATTGTAATCTATAAGGCATATAAAAAATACATTGCTTCAGAAAAATATTATTCAAAATTACTTAAAATACATCCCATCCTTTTTAAACTCCTTAAGTATTCACTTCACTAATATCCCAAAGGACGGAGTGGTGGGGACAAGGAGCAAAGATCACAAATCACTCACAAGAAGCAAGTACGTAATCAGGGTATTTTTCATACATGTGCCATTGTTATAAGCAGTGAAACTAAATAAAATACTCAGGTCTCTGAGTGAAGAATATACCTAAACAATTTGGCTGCAATTATTTTGTGTAGCTCCTTTGCCACTTTTCCAGTTATACCCGTGTTGCTTGCAATGAAGTCAAGATAATTAATATGATCTTTAAGCTGAACCCAAGAGAGACTTACGCATCTGAAATGCCGCTCACATCTAAATTTGATGCTAGAGGACCTGAAACGATGAGAATTTAAAAAAACCTTGTCTGCCACCTACATCTGTACATCTGCTCTTCCTGAGCATATAAATTCACCAAACCAATGCCAACAAGTGTTGCAGTGCTCCAGATCACATGAAGTCTTATCAAACATACCACATTCAGTGTTCTCCTCCACCTTGTCATCAGCTGCCAGTGATAGGCATTCCCAGAGCACCACTGTGGACAGGGCTCCAAACCAGAGAGCAGACCCCTGCCAGAATATGCCTGTACCCAACAGCCTGATAATTAAAACACTTTCTCAAAAAGTCAAGGCTAATTGCAAGTTTTCTGCTCTACAGAAAAAGTATAGGTTTGAACTGAAATATCCCACATACCCATATGTTCTCCCTATCCGGGTACTGACAGTTCTGGCCCAAGTTTTAGGTATTTTGGAGGGGAAGATCAAGGGTTCTCTCTCACCTCAGCATTGCTATGACACTGCTTTCTTATCAGCTTCGGAGAATTACATTGTAGGACCTTAAACATTTATGTGCAACCATGTATTTGGAGTGGAAGGCAATGAAGTGCACGAATCATCTTAATTCACAGCAGAGGGGTGACAAGAAAGACTTAAACCAAACCAACCCTCCCTGAAGAAGAAACACTCTTTAATTGCTTCACACTTAGTTCTTACTCATAAGCTACTGACATGACATGGAAGCAAGATTATCCACATATGGAATGAGCAGGATTTCCAAGTTCCCACTGTTGACCTGTGAATTTGCTAAGACTTCAGGACACCTACACATTCAATAAATTGCCTCAACTCTAGAGCTGACCCTGGGAAGCACATACCCAGCTGAGCCAGAAGTCTCGCCTGCTCCTGCAGGATCTCTTCCTCAGACATGGACTGCAGCTTCTCCAAGTTCTCTTTGTGAATAGCTTGAGCTTCCTGCTCACTCTTATGGCTTCCAAGACCCTCTCCCGTTATGAGACAGGGATGCTGAGAGGTCAAAAAGTCACCATCTTTATCTATAAGAAGCAGCAGAGAAAGCAGTTAGTGATCTGTGTCTACAGCATCATGAATAAATCTCAGTTCTGTCATTAACAGGCTTGCATAATTTACCCTTTTGTTGTTTTGTTGGGTTTTTTTTTTTAACCTTAGTAGTAAAGTTAGGAGTAAAGAAATTCAATTTAGCTTCAAACAAAACTAAAACATTTGTGCTTTCATCCCATGTCACAACAAACATGTTGACATCATCTCCAGCTTGTTTCTTTGGGAGCTTGAGGAGGGATGGCAAGGAAAAGCAATTATGTTTCTTTAATGCAAACAACAGCACAAAAAGATAAACTGGAGCATAATTCACAGCTGATACATCAGAGCATTCTTCCAAGCTAGTGCATACTAGATTCTTTCTGTGCTCAAGAATGCCTGAACCCACATTCGTATGTCAGCTGAACCATGACCTAGTAAATATCTGCCAAGTAAGACAGAAAATTAAATTCAGTAAACCAGCTTCCAGAGTGATACAGGATCAATTCTCAACACAGCCATGTTTGCTTCTAACAATGTCCTGTACTCACTTTCAATTGTTAAACATATTAGAAGTTACAGCAAGGGGTATTCTTCCCACTCTGAACAAAACTGAGACTCCTTTATCATCTGATCTAAATCCATTTTAAATGTTCATTTCATCTAACCACAGCACCAATCCACATGCTCCTTTGGTCAGTGTGAGACCCTCCAGCTGTCCTGTAACCGACTATACAAGGACCTGACTTCGTGAATTTACTGCTTATGTTTTATTCATATGCTCCACATATTGACTTGGATGCCCCTAAACCAGCCAGCCCTGAAAGCATCAAATCCCTGTTCAAACAGCAGCAATGAGTCTCAACATAACACCAGAAAGATTTTCTATCATTCCACAGTTGTTCTGCATATTGAGCAGAAAGAGATAAGACAGGGTGACCTGGCAAAAGCTTCAGAAAGCTTCCCACCAACAGCAATTAAACTAAGGGTTACAACAGACAAGCATGTTGTTACGGCAAGAAATTAATCTCCCCCTCTTCTCTTGCTTCTGATCCTGCCATTGATCCTGCCACAACAGTCTGGCTGAAGAGGCCAAGCCATTTTGTCATCTCTCTGTCATGTTATTACATTTTAGAAGCATTCCTGTTCAAGAGGATGACAGCTATAAGGCTGCTCTATTTCCCTTTCAGCTTTCTCATACAGAATTGTACACATCCAATTGTAATAGGACATACAGTAAGCACAGTATAGTGACCTGGATGGTGGATTTGTGCACACACAGTTCAGCACACCTGGCAGTTCTCTTACCAATTCTCTGACAGGGGGCAGGGCTGACACAAACCTGAGCCAAATGGTGATAATCTTATAATGACATCTGGCCTCTATTTCAATATGAAAAAGAGGGTGTCAGGGTAACACCCAGACACAGAGTGGTCCTAAGCAAACTGGACTGCCCCAGACAACACAAATAAAAGAAAGCCTGGAGATGCTGGTAACAGTTGAACTGGCTTCATCTTTCCTTATCACACTGCTGTCAGACAAGTAACTGCTGGAGGTGGCACTGACTCACAGCATTCCTTATGGAGCAAAGCCACAGTCTCATGGCAGCAGATCTGGTGACGGAAAACTGAGCTTTCAAACATTTCAGTAGGAGTGAGAACCCACATCACAGCGGTCTCAAACGCTTTCGACACAGAACCACCCTCTTCCTAAAATTGTGGAAATCAGTGATGAAACAAGAAAAACTTTACATATAACAAACAGAAAGCAAAAGGAGGACAAGAACCTTGAAAAATAAATCTACTTCCCTGTGTGAAGCAAAAAAAGAAACCAGTGAGAAAGCTAACCCAATTTTTAGAATGCATCTCAGAATTTTTGCTTTAGAATTTTTAGTTTGCATCTCAGACCATTTCAAATCATTGTCACAATACAGACATTTCAACTGACCTTGAGATTCCTAAACTGAGGACAACAATGCTACCCTAATTTAAAATAATGGTGCCCTGACGTTACGGTTACTAAGGCTATGCAAATGCGGTTGGTTGGATAAGCAAAACCTTCTCCACTTACCACTGCTGCGGCTGGGGCGAGGTGCCTCTGCCGCGGATCCCACAGGATCCGAGGCATTCGGAGCAGATGATCTTACTTGCACGCACTCGGCAGCAGAGGGAGCCGTCGCTGCCTTTTCAGCAGCTCTTTTCGCTGCCATCTTCTGTGCAAAGATGCTTTTTCTTCCAGATCCCAGCTGCACCTGCAAACGGGGAAGCCATGTGTCCACTTTTCTGAGTCTCCCTGCACCCCTGCCACTAACAAATGTATAGATGTGATCCTAAAGACACCCTCAGATCAGACTTTGGGAGATGACACAAGGAGGCTGCTGGCAGTCACCTGCCCTTTTCTGTGTATTATTGACTCTTTTTTAACACAGTTTACTGCTATGACAGAGAGACAAAGACATGGATATTTTTGGCACCTAGAGTAGGAAGATGATTAATTACGAGTGAATTCGAGCAAGGAAAATACACCTAAAATGTCACCAAACACAACAGTTCCAGCTTTCCTGCTGTTTGGAAGTTCTGCATAGCTGAATACCTTGGATTTCTGAGTATAAATGGGCCTGTACTTCACTGTGCTCACCACATGCTTGGAACAAGCTTCTGATAAGGTGATTAGTGAGCAGCAGGGTGAAGAGATTTACACAGTAAGAAGTGGGCAAGTAGTGCTAAAATAATCCCAGCTAAATTACTGTGTTGCTTGCCCAGGTAATGGAAGGGCATGGCTCTGAACAGCCTTGCACAGGGGATGCACAGGAAATCCAAAAGAGACTAAGCAAAAAAATCTCTTGTATGTCACCAGTCCAGAGAAGAAGTTTAAAAGGTTCTGAACATTTGGTAGCTGCTTTGGCACTTCTGCACTAGATAAACAAAACTGGTAGTTTAAAAAGTAATACTCTTGCCTTTCAAAAAAACCTGTCCTTCAAAATAAGCTACCTCCTCAAAGCAACCACAGCTGTCAATCACATACCAATTCCCAGCATCTGACTCCCACTTAGTGAGCAGTTCTTGCTACTACAGCAATGACTGATAATAGCAACCACAGCTTCCAGTTTTACAGCTCAGAAAAAAGTTATGTCAAAAATCAAAAAAGCTGAAAAAGATAACCTGAGCAACCATACTCAGATGTTATTTAAGGAGAAATCAGGTGCAAGTTCAATAAGAATCTGGTGGATAAATGAACAGAGATTGCTCCTCAGAGAAAAACAAGCAGAACAGGATCAATTCTATTAGAGCACTGCAGATTTGATCCATCTTAGTGAAGTTACCTGAAGAAGGCTAAACCAAGAAGATTCCAATGTTACTTAACTGCAGGGTATGGAGTAGCTACTTGATGGTAGCTTGGTAGAAGAACTCTCTCCTTCACTCAGGTGGCAATGCCACAGATATGTTGAGCTAGTTCATAATCTCCAGCATACCAAGTTGGTTATTTTGAGCCCTACCAACCTACTAAGCATTAGGCTTTAATGAGAGAAAGTTTAATTGTTAATGAAGGTAGCATGAAACATCTGCTCCAATTCTTACCTCACTTTTTATCTCAGAGCGATGGAATGCCCTTGGAAATGGGTCTCCCGTGGGCACTGGCATGGTCACTGCTACTGCACTTGTGTCTCGTTCCTGAAGAAAAAAATTCAAACCCTGTAAAACCATTGCAACAGCCAGACATGTTTACATCATTTAACTGAGAGTAGGCTCAAAATCTCTCAGCTCTGCAGCTCATATCATCATCAGGCTCAGAATACCTTGTGCTTATTTAGAGACAAAGTGAGGCTGCTTTCCAAAAGACTTGGCTGCTAAACTCCACGCATCACGCAAAGAATCAGATAAAGGAAAACCTAGGCCAGTGCAAAGCAAGGAGAACATCCCCAGTAAAGTCCAGAAACACACCCAAATCCACACTACAGCACATGCCTGCATGCAATCAGTGTGACCTGTCGGCAGTCATAGCCAAAAGGCAGATCTGAATCTATATTGAACTGAGAGCAAAAATACACCCAAAGAGCTTTTCTCTTTCAAGGTGGTCCAGGACACTGGTCTACAGTGCTGCTTTCATTACACTGTAGAAATAAAGAGCAGTCATAGAGCCCTTCATCCCTGCTTAGTTCACAGTATTCAAATAAACAAATACTAGATCATCACACAAAAAAACAGACATACAATAATTTTGCTGAAGACTGCTGTAACGTGTCGATCATGACTCTCCAATCTTTCCTCTGGATCTTCATCCTCAAAGTGGACACTAGCACTTTTGACCTTAGACTTTTTTGGAGGAGCTGGAGTTAGAGCTGGGAGAGTATCAGGAAAACCTGAAGAGGGGAAGCAATAAGAAGAAAAAATAACTGAAGTTATTGTTGTATAACCACCGTGCAATAGGTACCAGACCAAGGCATCCTAACACCACCTTTTACTCCTCTGACGAGAAATAAAGATAAGGAAGCACTAAGACAATTAAGAGTCCCCTGTCTCTAACTTGAAGTGTGTAGTGAAGAGAAACATGCTTGAAGATTCTATTTATGTATTGGAGTAACGTCTTTCCAAAGAGCTCCATAAGCAGGAAAGGGTACTGAGGTCTGACCACAAGTATTAAGGGAAGAAGCAAGGCTGTAGAGAGACAAATATTCTCCTTGCAGGTTCTGTTGAGGCATAAAAAAAAGCACATTTCCACTGAAAACTGTTAAAAGTGAGGGATTTGTACTATCATGAACAAAATCCTTTCCACCTGCTATAAACACATCATATTTCCTCCACCTGGAACAAAGCACTGCAAGATTTATACTGTT
The DNA here is from genome assembly GCA_013400175.1 of Phainopepla nitens. Classification (NCBI taxonomy): domain Eukaryota; kingdom Metazoa; phylum Chordata; class Aves; order Passeriformes; family Bombycillidae; genus Phainopepla; species Phainopepla nitens. The sequence goes on from VXBQ01005811.1 coordinate 343,519, forward strand.
GCTTTTAAAAAATCACCTTGTTCTTCTGAGATCAAGTACATGACAAAAGTGTTACAGCTACCATTGATGGAGAAAACAAAAGCAAGCCAGATCTGCTGGCTGAAAACTGCAGCTGCTAGGAAAGGTAAATCTCAAAGACACTGGACCTGGATAGCTGGCAAAATAAGCAGTGAGTGTCCAAACAGTACAAATTACAGAAAACACCTCGTGCTGGGAAGGTAGCACAGACAGTTGGTAAATGTGGACTAAGGCACCAGTTTCCAAGGCTAAGGAATACATAATACTGCAAAAAGGGCACAAACACAAGGGAAAAGCAACATTGGGTTGAGAGACAGAGAATCCTAGCAATTCAAAGAAACAAACGATTTACCATCCAACATGACTACATCTTTGCTGTCCTGCAGCGGGGGTCTCTCATCATCTGTGCTCCCTTCTTTCCCTTTCCTCTTGTCTGCTTTCTTCACAATCTTCACTGCAGGTGAAGCTCTGGCTGCCAAAAACTGGTTCTGAAAGTGCAGCAGATCTGCCTCAGACTCCCCAGGCTTTGGTCTGGACAACATCCTGCCTCCTTGCTCTCGCAGCCCAGCCACACGCGCTTTTCACACAGGACTTGAACACATGGAAAACTGGTAACAGAACCTGGTTTCCTGGAGATAGGAGGGGGACAGCATGGGAAAAATACTCAGTTTTGTTTCACTCTTATGTTTCTGTACATACTACAGATCCCCTACTTCAGAATCACTCAAACACAAACACTTAAAGGGGAGTCCCTCACGAATGAAATCATGTTCTTCACTGCTGAGCAGAAGACTACTCGACCAGCCTGCACAAGGTCTGTCAGCCAGCTAGGAGCAGAACGGCATCCAGCCAGCACAAATCCAGACAAAAAGTGCATCACTGCCAGAATGCAAACAACATGGCCTGCGATTTGCAAAGTCAGACTAACATCTTGTCCAAGACAACAGATTTGCTCAGTTATCAATGCCAACCAAGAATCTCTGAGGCACAGTATCACATAAACCTCCGCCTCCAGCACACCATCTTCTCCAGATCCCAGCATTAACATCCCTGGCAGGATGCAAGAGACTGTCCACATAGATTCGGACAATGCACTCCCTGACTCTGTCTGCTCTCCTTCTCACTCGCAAGTGAAAAATGTCTTTCTTCCGGATGTGGACCTCCTATTTTCATTCCCTTCCCCTGGCCTCTTGTTGGCACAAGCTGTGCTATTTCCAAGCATCTTCATTTGCTGCCCAGGCCAGTTTGAAGTTGAAAAATCAAGGCTGAGATTTATACAGACTTTTTTATTCTGTGCACACAACAACTCACCAGGAAGGCAACTACTCCACCTCTCATCTACCAGGCAGGAAAATATGTGTGGCTATTGCTCCCCACCTCTGATTCCCAGAGCCTGGGACCAGCAATCCACTTCTCACAGGCAGCAAGTAAACTGTTTGCAAATAGATTTCACGCTAATTTCAGCCACTGATCAGCACTAATGCTGCAGACTTGGCACCCTCCCACCCTCAGTATGTTGAAATAGTTTGTGCATATTTGATTTATTCCACTTTTAAAAACCCAGCAGGACTCAGGCATTATTTATTGAGAAGTTGGAAAGGAAAGTGGACTTGGATTTTTCAAACTACAGTTATCTGCTATAGGGATAGGCAGAACACATAAGGAAATGCAAAGCATGGAAGTAAATCTATGCCCCAATCTCAGACAAAAACAGAGTTCAACCATTGTGCAGGCACAGCCACTGCCCTGAAACCATGGTTTCTCTTATACTACAACCACAACTGATCGTAAAATATGTGGGGAGAAACCTTGTGGGAAAGATACTCAGACTCAAGAGTTACTGCCTGTGGAACTTATGACCTATACTTAGAATATTTATACTGTTTTCAGGGATCTCATTCTTGACCAAGGCTGGTTAAGTGTGATGCTCTTGGTTCTAAAAGAAAAATAGGGGTCAGGATGTTTTAGATTTGTTTATTGGTTTTATGCAAGGTATTGGTGTAAAACCATCAACCAAAGGCCACTTCAGGGCAGGAAGGCAGGAAGGAGCACCCTGCTATGGTAGCTTGCTAATGTCAGGGAAGGGACTAAGACAAAACCACCTCAGATCTCACTGCAGCTCTGACTGATGCTGAGAATGCAGAAAGGCTCCTTTCCAGCCCACTCCTCTTGCAACTGCACAGCAAAAACTGAAGTCTCCACAGACAGTTCCTTCTTTCTTTTTGTGTACTCCTAGCATAAGCACACACCTACTTGCTGTTTATTTATGGAGCTTGCTGCCACAACAGGGCTCCCACAGCCAGACTTCACTTGCTTGGACCCTCTTTGATATCCATAAGGACTGCAACACACATCCCAAGCCAAGTGTTCCATGCCCTGTCAGCATACGCTTCAAAGCCCAAAAGAGGAGGATGCCTGCTTTAGCAGCCACAAAACACACAGCTGGAAGCAAACGGTGCTGCTAAGCTCTCTGCAAGAAGCCTCCTCCACACAAACTTGTCCAAGTCTCTCCCTACCAAAACACTTAATCAAGAAATACAGCACATCTTCAAACTGCCCTTGGTTCTCTGGGAACTGGCAGCACAAGAACACAACTACGCAGCCACTGTTAATGAGGTTGGACGTTCTTCCAGGAACCCTTTCCTCAAAGGATTGCCTTCAACACACGTGGGACCTGCAGACAGAAGGAATGGAGGGAAAACACTTTGCTTTCTTCTCAGGACACCTTTTCCCATGTCCCGTGCAAGCCACTGCAGCACATCAGCAACACCCCCTTGGCCGTCAGGAGTAGTCGTTCCCACCCACCAGAGCTCAGAGAAAACACAGCTAACAAACGCCTGAGGAGCAGCACTAGCCCCA
>VXBQ01005811.1:347237-358969 GCA_013400175.1 Phainopepla nitens
TCCGCCCGGCCCCCGCTCCTGGAGGGGCTCCCGGAGCCGCGGCTGTGGGCTCGCCCTGGGCTTTGCGGCCCCAGGCAGCTGCCCCCGGGCGCTACCCCTGGCTCCGAACACCGGCCACCCGCGAAACGTCCCGCGGCGAGCGCGGCCCACACCGAAATGCATTTATGTCAGCGCACGAGCTGTGCCTCGGCGTTATCGGAGGGCGTGGCCGTGCCCGAGACCAGAGGTGTTTTGGGACAGCAGATCCATAAAGCTCTCTGAACATGGCTGTAATTTATTACTCATGACTGATTGCTTGATTGTAATACGCGCCAAGCTTTATTCGAAACTGTGAGAGAGCTGTCGGAACTTGCAGGAGCTTTGATTTTAATGCTGCTTACTGATTTTAGTGCTTGGTTAACTTTCGGCCTTTTTACCTGGGAAATGAATTCTGTGAGCAGGGCAAGAGGCACAGATCCTCACTGGGGCTTGGACTGGAGTAGATGGGCTCGCTGTTTGGGAAAGACTCACTGCAAGGTCTCTGATGCCACAAGAAATGAAGCACTGGGGTTTTTTATCCCTTCAGAAAGCTGGGATACTAAAACAAAAACAATCAGGAACAAGTTTTATCCATTATATCTGTGGAAACAAAGATAATCCTTCATCCTGTCAGCAGACAGCCAGCCTTAACTGAATTGTCAGGGAAACAGGACTGTGATTAACTCATAAAAAATTGGAATGGAAATTTCAATTTTTAAAATGCTGAGCAGCAAACATCTCCCTCAGCTTCACGTCTTCTGATGAGCAACCATGTTCCTGACGTGGTAAAGTTGACAGCTGCACTATTTTAGGTCACTGAGCCCCCCTTGAAGCAGGAATCAACTTGAAGATGCCCCATTAGGCATATTACGTGACCAGGAGTGACCGTGATTCTAACCTTATGATCAGACATATAATTCTGGCAATGGTGTTTGAGCAGTTACTGGTGTTACATCTGGTGCACTTAGAGATGCTCCTAACAAGAGGAATAAATAGATCGGTTCTTAATTACATTTGGAGATTTGCAGAAGGGAGCCTCGAGAGTGTTTGGAGTGCTTCTCCAGCGCTGCCCTGCCAGGCTGCAGTTCATCAGCTGGTGGAGCTCTGCTTTACACTCCCTGAAGCAAAAGAAATCATCTTAAAGTCAAACCTAGTTCAGGAATAGAAGTGCCTGCTGAGAAATGGAGTGTCAAATTCTCCATTTTACTGAAAATAACTGCTACCCTACCACCACCATCTGCCACTTAATATTGTTGTTCCCAATTTATGCTGGTTTGGGATGCAAGAAACATTTTGAAATAATTGTGCAGGTTTCTTGCAGTTAAACTTCAAGAGCAGCAGCTTCTCATCCTTTCTCTGTGGAACCACCCACCATCCTGATGGCTCCAGGACTCTGTTGCTACCACAGGTCTGGCTGATTGAAGTGAGGAGTTTAATGTGTCCTTTGGCATCTTGTTTGTTGCATTTTGTGATCATTGCTTCTGAGGCAGTGAAGGTCAGGTGGGGCTGCTCCAAAATCTATTGAAATCAACAGATTGTGCCTCTGATTGAAGCGAAATCAGAAATCAAGGTTTTAGGTTTTGCACTACTCATCTTCAGACCAGGAATCAGAGCACCACTGGTTTTATAAAAGGGTGGGGCAGATGCAGTGGTGCAAGTAGAGAACTTCTCTCTCCAACTTTGAGGCTTTCCTGGGGCTGAACTTGGGCATGGTTTCCCATGCACCCCATGTGCACAGTTCAGTTCTCCCACCTGGACAGTAAGGCAGGGAGGCCGTGGCAATGGTTGTGCTGGAACGTGTTTGGGACTGCTTACACTGTCTGACAACTGCTTATGGCTCTGATTCAAGACAGCCATGAGCATTTTCCTTCCCTGACTCCTCTCACACTGGCTGCACAGCTTCTGTGGCCACACACAGTGTCTCTTAGCATGCAGGTGTTATGAATATTATTCTATCTGTCCAATTTAACAAACAACAAAATTAAATTTAGCAGCAATTTTTATTTAAGCATATGCAAAATTTAGCAGTGAGTTATTAAGTATAATTAAGGTTCATGTAAAACATAAGCAAAACCGACCGGGGTACAGGGAGGGTTCTCACCCAGCCTCATGAACAAAAAAAATTAAGCCAAAACCCTCACTTATATACTATATGCTAAAACATATTCATCAATATTTCCTGTAAATCTCCTCCTACTTTCAGTTTTTAAAATCTATGTCACTATATTGCATTGCACATGCTCTACTGGTAGTTAGGGGTGTTTCAGCTTTTTTGGGGGTCTTCTTTCCGATGAAGGCTCTCTTCTTCATCCCTATCTGCTGTGTAACCCTATAGGTGGCACATGCTCACTAAGCTTTGTGTTATATAACTAAGCATATGTTCCAAAAATAAGCCTTATTATTTCATAAAGAAACCCCAACTCAAACTCCATACATGGAGTTGTCCCAAGCTGGCTCATCCCAAGGCCAAAGTCCCTCTTATCTCAGTCCCACATCCCAAACTTGGCTCATCCCAAGGCGAAGCTCTTTCTTTGAGACCTAGCTTATCTCAGTTCTATATCCTGCATTCTACTCCTCCCGCCTAACATCTGCAGGAAGGGTCCATCCATTTTGTCTCACTAATTATTTTCCATTATTGCTTCGTAACAATTATTTTCTATTGATACGGTTACGATATAGTTATAATTTAATTAGCATGAATCATATTCATTTATCACACAGGTAAAATGAGGAAATAATCTTTTTTTTGCCAGAAAGACATACAAATAGAGTACATTCAGTTTTAATTACTGCAAGACAGGAATGTTTCCCATCAAAACTGTCAGAGTTGTATGTATCTTTCCTTCATTCCATTAATTATTTACCTTCAGTTTTAATAATACAGTTAAGAGTACTATATATAGCATCTGCTCTATCAATAAATCATGCTTGTGTATCTTCATATTTATCCTATAAAATGAGTACCAACATGCTTGCATGGGTTTGCTAAGCAATTCTAGCAACAAAATTCCCAGCAGTACATCTGTTGGAGTCTTTGGTGGTGTACTCAAGTATTCCTCACTCAATGAGAGCTATTTTATGAGATTTTAAAAGACTGTCAGTCTTCTCACAAGCCCTGAAAATCTCCCTCATCCCCTTCTTCTAGCTTGCCACAAGTCAGTTTCACATGACTTTCTAAAACATGATTTTGGTCTTCCAAAGCAGAGAGAAGCAGGAGTGCCTACAGCTGAATGCTTTCTCATTGAATTATAATAGGGAAGGGATCAGAACTACAAAACAAATGTGGCAGTGGCCTTGGTGGGATTAGAAAGGTAAATCTGCAAGTGTAGCAGTATTATTGTGTTGCAGAGATGATAAATATTAAGATGAGTTGTTTAAAGAGCAGGTGACCATGGAAGCAGATAATTCTTCTGCCGAGAAGACAGAAACTGAAGTTGAGAGCAGAGCAGCTGGAGAGCAGCATGGCAGGCAGCATGCGGGTCTGCTGGTGAATGGAGGACAAATAATTGTAAGGGATCTGTCCAAGATAATAATCTTACTTTTGTTAGCTTTTTTTTAAAGCCTATGTACTTTCAGAGTGGGACCTTGGCATTCCGTGACAGCAACACCCCACTGAGTAAAGGGCATCCCTGGGACTAGGTGAAGCAGGGATATTTTAAATCAAATCTCTGCTTTTTCACCAATAAAAAGCACACATCCATGCTCAATGTGAAGTGATTTAAGCATGTAAGTGAGAGGAAAGGATTGTGCATTTTAAAAACCCAAAACTGCAGAGTATTTACTCATAACTAGTAATGCATCTGCCAAACATTATGGTTTTGACAGTTAGCATGGGATTTCCTCTTTGTTGTTTTTTTTTCATCAGTTGTTTCTATAGAAATGCCATTTTTATCAGACTAGATGAAAATATCCTGAAATAACACACCTCTTCAGTAAATACAGATATTTCTTGCTCAGTCTATATTGTGTCCCTATCATACTGGGTTTTCCTCTCCTCATGACAACATTCAAATAAAAACCAGTTAAAAGTGAGTCACTGTACAGCTAGGACTCCAGAGAATAGACCCCTGTGGAAATTGGAATGGGCAGTCAAGCAAATGTATTTCTCAAGTCAGGTCATTCAGATACTGCCTCTGAAGTGTTTTGCAGGTGAAAATCTGTATTTGCACAGATGGTGAATGCATTGTCATTGACAGTCACTGCTTCACAGGAGGCTAAAATGAAAATGGTCTTGAGCTGACCCTGCCCTCTGCCCCTGCTATCAATGAGGAAAACAGCATTTCTGAAATCCAGCTTCTCTGGTCTGAGGACAATGTCTCTCTTGTCTGCTGCTGTGGGATCTATCTGACAAAATCTGAGTGATGTAGTCAGTGCATTCAAATCCACTGTCATAGACTTTAAAGGAAGCCTGTCAGAGTGCCTAAGCCTGAGATTTCAAATTTGAGATAGTTTAAAGCACTGGATGTGCTCACATGATTACCCTCCATGGCAAATCTCCTGAAGAACTGGCTGTTTTATTGCCATTAGAATTTGTTCCATTCTTCTTTCCAGGATATTTACTCTTGTGTCATGGGAAAAACCTTATACTTTGGCACCTGAACAGGATGGGAGTGATGTGTACATGCTTTATCCAAAATCCATCTGTCCTAGTCAGCATATGTACTGAAAGGAGTGCCAGGGGAAGCTCATTTCTCCCAGGCTTCAACTCTCACACCCTGGGAACAGAAAGCATGGCCTCTGCAATGCTCTTGCTTTAGGGAGGGACCTTTATGAGGGCAGGTAACAATAGGACAAGGTGAAATGGCTTTCAACTGACAGGAGATATATTTAGATTAGATATTGGGAAAAATTATTTACTATGAGAGTGGTGAGGCACTGGAACAGGTTGCCCAGAGAAGGTGTGGATGCCCCATCCCTGGAAGTGTTCAAGGCCACAGTGGATGGGGCTTTGAGCAACCTGCTCTTGTGGAAGGTGTCCCTGCCCATGGCAGGACAGGTGGAACTAGGTGCTCTTTAAAGGCCCTTCCAGCCTAAAGCCTAGAATGATTCTGTGAATATTTGAAGTAGATGCCTGCACAGCAGCAGTTCCTACTGCCAGTGGACCCAAGCCTGAAGTACTCAACTCTAAATAGCTGTGCTAGTGCAGCTAGATCTGCCAAGAGTTTTTAACAGTGATGATCACGATGTCCTGATGATTTAAGTGATCTGGCAGAACTAACTGCAGTCACACAAGAGTTGGGTTTTCACCTTCATCTTTGGGAATGTAAGAGGGCTGTGATGGGTAGCTGTGCCTCGTCTTCTTAAGTACTTTTCCATGAGCCTTCATTAGGCCAGAGCAGGTTTCCCAAATCCTTAGGAGTGATGTGAAAAGCTGTGGGTTCCCAGAGGAGCATGCCAGTGGCATGCATTTCTGCTTCTCACGTGGAAACACATTGCTTCACCCAGCTTTCTGGTAGGGAGAGACAAGCAGCCTAATGAGAAACAAAAGGACAGCTCAGCAAAGTGGAGGAGATACCTGGAAGAGAGGTATTCTAAGGAAGCTACCAGAACTATGTTGTTATCACATGAAATATCTAATGCCTAGAGGTGGTTCCGATACATAGGGCTGCACCACTTTAAAATTCTCTTGCCACCTTAAAAATAGAAGAAATTACTTTGCAAGTTTTTCACAGGATAGGAGCTTGCACCCTGTATTTCCAGAGGCTCAGTGGTTGTGAGGTTTGGTATATGCATGGCAGCAGGACAGGACTGTTCTCTCACTGGTGGTATTTGGTGATGGAAGTGAAGTCAGCAGAAAGCTTCACCTGTACACACTTTTCTACCAGGCTGACATGTAGGCATCTTTCTAGAGTACTCTCTCATGCTTACTTTTTGCCTGACCATGAGTTCTTTCCAGTATTGTGGGTTGGTTTTTTTAAAATTTATTTTCAGAGGTATTTATAGCTATTGTGATGTCTCATGACAGTTGCCTAAATCAGGAGCAAAGAAGATATCAGTGGCCAAAGTAAAGCTCAGTGGCAGAGAACGCCCCTCCTGTTAGTGACAAGTAGTACTGTACCATTAGCAACACTGATATTTAAAAGCCCTTTTCTTCTGCAGCACAGTTACAGGAGAAATGACAGAGATCACTGCAGTGCTTGCTCAGTGTCACCGTGTGGGAGCATTGATTGCTCAGGTGCATGTGTTGCACCTTTCCATTATGGTTTGTCACTGAGGGCCGTGCTTTTTAGAAGTCTATTTGGCACTGGACAGCAGCCCTGAGTGCTGGCAGACTGCCTTCTAGAGACATACAGCAGCAGCAACTGCCCAGCTTTCTTCCCATGGGAAAATGTTGGTAACTTTCCAAATTATCGACTTGGCTCTGGAATGACACTGACCAGATGGCTGTTTTGCATCAGAAGTCTTGAGCACTGGAGGTTAATGGATGGACTTGGGCTTCTGAGTTCAACTTGGGAAAGAAGTTGACCAAGCCCCATGATAGTTAGGTATTTGCTGATAAGAATGAAAGGTATTTCCTCATCTTCCAGCCACACATGCAATATTTTGGTGTTTGGAGCTGTTGGTGATTTGCCTAGCCTAGGATTGCTCATCTGGTCAGCCACTGTGCCTGAAAACCTCTCTTTCTTACAGAAGATAACAAAATACTGAAACAGATTCTTTCATTGGTATTCCCTTTGATTTAAAAAGCCCCGCTGTGCTGTGGAGGAAAAATCTTGGGACTCAAATTTCTCATGACTATCCCTAGCACCCCGTTAATATTGAGATGTCTTTATAGTATTTGTAAAAAGAGTTTTGTCCTCATTTTCTCCAAAGCATTTTGTGGACAGCACCTGGCTAGCATTAGGCTGAGCTACCAAGTCCCACTGAAAAGCAGGATATATCAGCTCAGGCTTGGAATGACTGAAGCAGCAAGCACCAGCCTCAGAAGACGCTGGTGAACTACCATAGACATGACCTTTTGCTGCTGCCTATCTCTCAGAACATCTACTCAGTTTTGTGCAGGTCTGTTCAGCACACCTGGAACAGGAAATGTCAATACCTGCAGGAAACAACACCCTTGTGCACAGAGAAGGGCAGAGGCACATCTAGATCTCTCAGGTTGCCCATGGCCCTTCCTCTCCTATCTGGGATTAAGAGTATCTGTTCCATCAGTGGAGGTTGAAGTAGAAGAAAAGATATGTTGGATTCTGCTTCAATACAGCAGAGGAATAGCCTTTGCTTACTCCTAAGGGCTTCTTAGGAACAACTCAAGACAATATTGTGAGGGAAGATGAAGCTCTTGGTGACAGTGACAGGGAAAGAACTAGGAAAGATTTCTCAGGACTTAGAGGTTGAAAAATCTGGGAAACAAGTTGGGGGAGTAGTGACTGTTCAGGTATTGGAAATAGCACCTCAGAAGGAGTAAGATAAGGGAAAGAGAGAAACAGGAGACAGGTGCCAAATTTGAAAGACACAAGCCAGAGAAATAGATGAGAGGAGAGAACATTTCATTCTGAAAAGAAAGAGTGAATGTCAGTGCAAATTCTGGCATATCTGTCCAATGTGGCAGTTACGTTAAATTTAAAGATTCAGCATAGGCATCACTGCCACTAGGAAAGAGATGGCAGGAGACAAGGCACAGACATCTGAGAGAACAGGAGGGAAGCAAAAAGCCCAAAGTGTAGAGATGGGCTGTTAAAAGTCAGGCCCCTCGGAACACCAAGCCTGCCATTTACAGCCAGAGTGGTACCAATACCACATGGCTCATTTCATGCTGGTAATTGGAAAGGCATCACATGACAACAGGCTGGTGGCTCATCCCACTGTGATCCTCGGAGCTGTGATCATCACAGTCATTGTTAAAATGGCCCTCAATATATGGCATCCTTTGTCAGCACCAACAGATCAGAGCATGCAAAGACTTTACAGCCTAAGAGCCAGAATCGCCTTTGTCCTCTTTTGCTTCAAGAAGGCAGCAAACTACAAGCACTGGAGGATGTAATCCAAGTGCTAATAAATTATTGATGTCTCCCTTCAGCTTTTTACTTACTAAAAGGATATCAAAGCTCATTTTGTGAATGGTCCAGACAGATTCTCTTTTGCTATATCCACAATTTGATTCACAAATATTTCACTAAGCGCTAATAATGAAACAACATAGTGTTCTCTCTTTACAGGTTTAGCAAAAGATAATAGACATGTTTTGGATTACACAGACTCATAAATAAATACAGTGATATGACACTTGTAACTGCAATTGATGTGTGATTTTGTAATTTTAAAAAGGCAGAGCTTATTATTAACTAGGAATACACTTTTTCTTTTTTTTTTTTTTTTTTAATATTCAAAGCCTGTTGAGATCACTTGAGTATTGAGTCCTTACAGATAGTCTGCATAATTCTTTGGCAGGACATACAAGTCATAGGATGGTAAGACTAACATTATATTTAGCAATAGCTCCTCTCTTCCAATATGCCTATTTGCATAAGTGAACTAACAAACCATCTGTATTGGAAATAGTCTTTGCATTACTGTCAGCTTTGGGGCAGTATGTGGCAGTTCCTTTACAGCATATATTAAATTGTGCTGGTTTTGGAGCAGCAGAGACATAATTTGAAACCCTCATACTGCACTTTTCTGGGTAGGAATTTCCCCAGAACAGAAGGCTTAGTTTTTTTGTTTTCAATAAAGTATTCTGCAAGTTTTGATGGTCAGAAATGCTCAGGATCTTCATAGCTGTCTCATCTTAAAGACAAACACCAGGCTTCCAGGTATATTTTTAAAATGGTACCAGATATTTGCAAATTTAGCCCAAATGCCATCTCTCACTAAACAGCAGAGCAAAATTTTGCCTGCTAAGTCAGTGCAATGGCCCAGCTGAGCCCGGAGAAAGGATTATCAACATTTTTACAGTGGCATGCTCTGAATGACAGTGCTGATCTTAAACTGACACAAACTGCAGTTCCTTGCTGCACCAGTTTCTTCTTGCTCTGAATAGAGGCGGCAAAGCTACACATACATGTTTGTCTCTGTTCCTTGCTGGCTGTTTAGAAAGACTGAGTGACCAGGCACAAAGCCCAGAAGAGAGAGCTGATTTTTTGCAACATGATATACATATTTTGCAAGCCAGACCACAAACTGCTTATCATTTTTGGTGCTACATACATAAATATTCATAATTAATCTGTGTTAGAATAGAGTGTAAAGCTTCTAATGAACAAAAATAGCCCCTTCAGGCATCTCATAGCAGTGACACTGATCCCCTGCATTTCTAAAATTAAAAAATGAGCTTCTTTGCATAGATTTTGCAGTAGTCTCTGGATTTCAAGCTTCTTTTTTTGCCATGATCCTTCAGTTTGTAAGGGCGACCTTGATAGCAGAGATTGATACCTTGAATCTGGAGCTACAGAGGTGGAAACAAAGGCACCCGGTGAGAGATGACATTTCCAAAGCTTAAATCTCAGGGATAGTAACCTTCATTTTCCCTAGTCCTGATGTCTTTCATCTCTAGGCTTTTTTTCTATGTTTTGGCTTCAGGTACCAGCAGAATTCTGACAGTATGGCAGGGGGGAAGATGTATATGCATGTGCCTTCCAGATCGAAAGCCTGAATTCAACTGGGGGCTGCATATCCTCAGAGACAACTTCGTCTCTTAAAGGAGGAAGGGCCAATTAGCCAGTCCTTGGGACTGCTGGCAGCTGTAGCCAAACAACAGTCAGGATTCGTTTAGATGAAATAAATCAAGGTTTATTCAACATCAAAAAATGAGTGACTGTGGAAATGAAAATAAATTCATGAAGCTGTTCAGGCAGCACTGAAGTCCAGTGGGTATTAGATGTATTTAATAAATAAAAGCAACCATTTGGGCTGGGATGGCAGACAAATCTGACAGGCTGAGCTCTGCCAGGTCTTTGTTTTCTGTCCTTGTCTGACTCAGCTTTTGAATATGATGCTCTTATTCCTGGGCTGCGTGGCTTGCCAGGCTGACACCTTTCTGGTGCACAGCCTCACCCTGCTGTCTGTACAAATGGGGGCCCCACCTTCTGAAAATTGTCAGCCTTTTTCCTTACTGAATGGGGATGCTTCTTCATGCTGCCTTGTGACACACTAAAGCCCATTTTTTTCTATCTTCCTTCATGTTGCCTTTCATTAGGGCTTTTTAACAGTCCTTACAAATAGAAATTTGGCACAAATATAAAGTTCATCCCTCATCTCTCAGTGCACAGTTTTCTGGCTTGGCACATTTCCCTCCTAACCACAACACTTCATCATGCCCCAGACCCATTCCATACCATCTTTAAGGATCACTAAAACCACCTAGACAAACAGGTATGAGCTGACAATAAAGAACACTTTTAATATATCTCTTGCTCTATCGATCTTGGTGGGTATGTCACAGGCACTCCTAATGCATTCTTTTTGGCTCTTTTCTGTGTCCTACATGTGACACAGTCCCTGCCAATCTGCTATCTTATCCTCCAGAGATTTCCCATTGTACCACTTACAGACAGGAAATTGAATATTTTAAACGTGCATTCTCATGTGGTTTATAAACCCACATTGGAGTCCCTTCCACTGTGCACCTCACAGCTCCTTTCCAGGTCTGAGAGAAGTAAAAGCCAGACTTCTTTGAACATGTGTATTGGATGCAGCCAAACAAATGCCATTTCTGCCAGGAGGAGATGTCATCAGGGGAGGACAAGGTACATGTATCTTCAGCTACAGTGGCAGTCGCTGCACTGCAGTGGAAGCCAGAGACCTGTGAGGCAAAGGGATTTTGTTAGTTGTCTCTCATGGATATCTTGCACCCCCAGTAATGGGTTGTTTTCTTAACGTGGCATTAGCCAAGGCTTCTCCAACACAATGAATATCCTAAAATTCAGATTTAGCAGAGCCCAATACTTTTAGAAAATCCAAGCTTTGGGGTTTTTTACTTTATGGAATCACACACCAAGCACCATTCTCTGCTCTACAGTCCTTCTAAACAATCTCTTATGCAGCCTGAGTGCCTTGAACCTGGAGTGGCATTTTCCAGAGCAGCATGCCTGAAAAAGCAGCAAGCATGTTGTGACAGGAGTTGAAGTATGAATATTAAAGTGAAGGTTGATGCTTCAAGAGTGTTCACTTGCCTGTAAGATTTTTATGAAGGATTTAAAATATATACTGCTCTAAGGCACAGAGAGAGAAATGGATCAAATGAGACGAGCCTCACAAGAGAGTGATGAAACATGAAGCAAACATGCCAAGGTAAGATGGTGCAGTACACCAGTCCTGATCAGCAGGAGAGCCAGTCATGACTGGATGCGCTAAGCACACGATGCAAGTAGGAGGAAGAAATATTGACAGGGCAAGGAGTTTGCAGGAGGCTGCAGCTGTGGGGGAAAGCCTGTGCAGGAGGCATATGAAACCAGAGGAGAGGCTCGGGCCGCAAGGGGTAGGAAGGGGCAGGAGCAGCTGAGTGCCTCCATTTCTACTGCCAGCTACCCCTCCGAGAATAAGGAGGTGAAGTAGGGCAGCAGGGCCGAGGTGCAGGGGCGGCCCCAGAGCTCCGTCCCGACAGCGCTGCCCTCTGTTCCCGGTGCGCAGCTCCAGCGACCGGGGAGGGGAGGGGGGCATCGTCGGGCTGCTCCGTGAGGGAACGCTTCCGCGGAGCAGCCTTCCTCCTCCTCCTCCTCCTCCTCCTCCTCCTCCTCCTCCTGCTGCTGCTGCTGCCGGGCCGCGTCCCGCCACCAGTC
>VXBQ01005811.1:359635-384878 GCA_013400175.1 Phainopepla nitens
GGCGAAAGGGGGCCTGCCCAATGGAAGTTCGGCCAAATGAGCCCCTTGAGATTTGGCCTAGGAGAGCCTGCCTCTTCCCTGGGACTTGTGAAATGGTCAAGGAGACTGCAGCTCTGCGAGGCACTGGTGGAGGTGGGAGCCTGGGAACGGGCTTGCAGTCTGGGGCTCTGTGGCTTTCAGGTGTTTGGGGACAAAGGAGGAGGTCATGCCTCTCCTTTCCCTTGGGGCCTAGGCACTCCTGTTGCCTAATCCGCAACAGAAAACAGTGGAGAAAATATAACGTAATATGTTACTTCAGATCGTCTGTGAAGCACTTACTGTGGCCTTGCACATCATAGAGAGGCAATAATGGATGTGTCTGAGTGTTGACACGGAATCCTGAGCCACGAGGTATTGGCCAGACAGAACTGCAGGGCTGTGTGACAGTAGGTGACAATGTGTGTGTGCTATCCTGCACACTTGGGACAGCAAGCTGTCCTCTTTTAGAAATGCCTGGGATCGGCTCATCAACAGTCTGTAGCCTTTGCTTCTGACAGTTTTGATGGCTCTGCCATTTACGTCATGTAATCCATGCGCAGTTCATGGAAGTGAGTGAACTTTCTTCACAATATGGAGTTAAAAACGAATGTACATACTCCTAGGAATGCAGAGAGCAGCCTTGAAACACACTTAGAGAAGAGAAAATTGAAAACAGAAGTGAAAGCAACCCTGGAACATTGCTGTGTGCAGTTAGTCTGCTTAAAGCTTTTGTTAACAGGTCCCACGGCTCATCAACAGTCACATAATCCTGTAGTCAAAATCCAGTAGCTTCAGCAAAGCCTATGTGAAGCTGCAGGATACTTAGCTGAAAACCAAACAACAGTTTAAACTACCTATAATTGAAAATTGGCTTTGCAGCTCAGGTTGAAAAAACTGTCATCCATGGGTGAAAATTAGGGTTTTCTCCAGTTCGATTGCTTTTTAAACACCTGCGACACTGTTCACCGTGAAGAGCTGTGGTTGGATCCAGGATACAGCTGGTGTTCCAGCAGTAGAGCACACCAATGTAATTACAGCCCTGCAGATGATCAATAGATATTTAATGCTGGAAGGGATTTTTGAATTTATTTGGTCTAGGACCAGGAGCTACTGAAGGCTTTCCAATGTATTAAGTCCGCCATAAAAACATCTAAGCCATTTGTAGAAAGAAAGCACTTGATCTCTCTGCTAAGCACTATCTGTATCTTGCTTCATTCATCCTGTTCTCAGTTTTTCTTCTGTTCCAACACAAACATTTGCACATTTGAGTCTATATTTCAAACGCATGTGATATCTTAACACTGCAGTCCTACAATGTTGGTCTGTCCTCATGCCTTCCCCATCACCATGTAAATAATCTTTTTGCACCGGGACCTGCAGTTGCATGTAAATGCCCTGTATCGATATTAAATGGGCATTTCATGGGCTCCTCTGTTAAGTCTTGTCATTTATGGATTTCACTTAGGTAAAATGCATAGACCTAAATGGTAACAACAACTGAAAATTGCCTTTGTTGGGTATTACAACCCTGAGCTAGTAACAGAGAATGTGTCTGAAGTCTGTTTTTATTTTTGGAAGAAGGACAAGCAAAGGTGCAGCTGCAGAGCAGGAAGGAGAGCAGCATTTCAGTGACCTGCCCCAGCCCTTGTCCTCTTCTGCCAAGGACCATGTAGGTTTCTTGCTGACTTTGCTGAATGTCAGAGCAAGCCCTCAGATTACCTGACAGTGTTCTGGTTTGGGTTTTTTCTAACGAAACATTAATTGCTTGAGCTGAATGACCTGGAACAGATGTGCTTTTGTTATTAGAGTAGGATTCTACTATTCCATCAACTCCTGTGAACAGGAATCAAGATCTTTCAGGGGAGAGTATGCAAAGGATTCCTTTTTCCAAATGTTTCAGCAGTTATTGCTGAAGACCGATTCTCTGGAGATACTTGCCTTTGCTTTCCTCTCTGAAATAGCAGAACCTGCTGCTGTGTACTGCCCTGGTTAAGCAGTAGGATGGCTGCTTTTCTTACTACTGTCACAGCCAAACAGCCTACTGTCACAGCCTACACCAAAGAGTTAGTGACTTTTCTTAATTTCTAACAATTTATAACTCAATTGGGAAATGGTCTTAAATATTAAAATCTTTAAAACTTAGTTGGAAATCAAGAGGATTTTTTTCAGGAAAATGAACCTGGTGAGTAGAAACATAATTTTTTGTTTCCAAAGCCAAATAATCACTGAAGAAAGCTGAAAGCAGCCGCCACCTGACATTTTGAAATATGTATTTGTCTTGTCTGTACTGGCAAAGTCAAACAGCAGTTGTCCATGCCTGTTTTTATCTTCTCTTCCATATTTAAAAACTTAAATTGGGTATGACATGATGTAATCATTTAAGCTATTTACATAAAAGGGAAGACCTCATGGATCAATGTTCCTGAAACCCACGGTCATTGGCTTTCTGATGGAAATGTTGCAGGAAAGAGGGGCCACTTAAAACTGCCTCATTTGCCTCATGTTGCCACTGCAAAATGCATCGGAGGCTAATTTGTAAAGTGTTACTTGTGGTCACAACAATGCCAAAGGGGTGTTATAAGTTAAGAAACCATACATAGTGCTTGTTTGCAGGCTACAGCTTTACAGACTGTCAGGTCAAAAGGGTAGCTGGCACCTTTCCTCTTCAGTGTGCCCCTGGAGAGACACCCTCTGCTTGGGGCATTGACTCCATTTAGTTGTCCAAATTTTTTATCCTTTTCCCCTGACATTTATTTTATTTGTCAAGGCTTATTTTATGGCATTGAAAACACCAGGCATAAAGCCCTTACAAACAGACCAGTTAGCTTTAAATTGTCCCCATCTATGGGCTGCATTGTACCCAGGTGGATGAGAGGATAAGCAAAAGCTGCTGAGACACCATTGGTTATCAATCTCCAGAGAAGGGCTATTTATTTGGTATCAATCTCCAGAGAAGGGCTATTTCCTGGTAAACCTCCCCCTTCAAAAGCTGTCCAGGGCACTCACACAACAGACACTGCCCAGAGAAGGGTAGGAAACGAGTGAGACATGATTCCTAGGAAAACTCTTTCCCTTCTCTTTGGCCCTTCCAAACCTCATGCAAAAACCTATTCGCTTCATTCCCTGAATGATAGGTGCTGGTTAGCCTGGTGGAAGGCTGTCACCTTCTCAAGTGAGTATGATTGACCAAACAGTTATCTTTATAGGGCAAGGTGCATGATATTCCCTCTCTTGAATGAAGGTCAAATAGGACAGGCCTCTTTCTTCCCCTCCTGCCCTTGGTCTATTCAGCAGACATAAACAAAAGAGTGCTCCTCACTCCTTGTTCCAAATTATTTCCCTCATAGACATGAAGGAAACGTCCATCAGGAGTGGCAGTATTTTTCATGATCCTACAGTTTCAGGTAGTCTTTGCATTGCAGATTCTGTCATAAGAAAATCCATGCTGAGCCACTGCATCTTTTATTCTGCTTTTGTTCTTTTTGTTGTCCCACTTTATCTTCCGATCACATGTCTGTTCTTGGTGCCCTGGAGTTGGCTGTCTTCTCTGCACTTCACAAGAGAAATTGTCAAGAGTTTTTAAAAAATAGATAGGAAATACCAAATTAATGAGCTCTGAAGGGCAGCCTGGTCTCCAGTTGTGCGGGCCACTACAGGAAAAGTCTTCTGCTTCCATCAATGTGGCTGAGAATGAAGTGAATTGCTCCTTCAGGCTGACTTTTCCAATCCCTCCAGCAAGGGAATTTTCTCAGTGAAGAGCTGGACTGTAGCAACTGTGGAGCTCGTGGAGTTCTGCTACTGGAGGGTTACAAGGACAGTTTAGGCAAATGGCTGTTAAATGTGTGGATGTTGCTTCATGGGAAGGGGGCGGACTCGGTGATCTGGTGGTAGGTCCCCTTCAGACTTGGTTTCTGATGCTGTTCTTTCATGTGGACAGACAGTCACCTGATACTGGTGGAAAGGCAATGGGTCTGCACACTTTTTGGAAGCCCCAAATACTCTCCTTGTTCTCCCTTTCTCACTTCAGAGACCTCAGAGTATGGTCTCCCCCAAGAAGGGAATTGTGGATACCAAGGATGCTTTGCAATCAGTGCAAGCCATTGCAAGAGTGAGGTAGGAGGTATCTTCTCCCTGGGAATGCAGCACTTTACTTCCTTTCACCTGTTTCACACCTTGGAAGAAAATAACTCAGATCACTGCTAGTGACCAGGGACGTTGTGGAGACAGAGAGTAAAAGGAGTAAAGATCCCCAGGTAATCCACAGTGAGTAGGGCTTGTTTCTCCGTGTGTCCTGACACATTGTCATGAATTGACAGACACCAAAAGTAGTGGCTGCTGAGATATCACCAGCACTGTGAGGCCCTTCAGTTGTTACAGTGACACTGTGTCTGAGTTTTCACAAGTTCTACTTTTTGGATAAAGTATGGTTAAGTAGTTAATTAGTTTTTAGTTCTAATAATGGCAAATGTAGTTGACTTTCAGACTCCAATCATTCATTGTGCTCCTCAGAGCTTAAGACCTGTAAAGTTAAAAATAGCACATAGTGAAACTTTTCGAGGTCACATTTAACAGGGCAGCTTCATTTCAGCAGCACTCTGCAGGGGAGCCAACCATGTGTTCCAGTGAGGATGCTGCTGCAGTGGAGCTGGACAGGTCTCTGCCAGCAGCACCACGCGGGGGGGCAGGGGTTGAGGCTGCCTTTGACAGGCACCCGTGCCAGCTCCTCCCTGAGCGCTGGCTGCTCTGCCCATAGCCCATCTTCCCTGCAGTAAAACTAAGGAAGACAAGTGCCTGAAACAGGCAGGACAGATGATGAGTGGGAAGGATGGAAGAGCCTGGCTATGCGTGGCACAGGAGGCTGGCAGCCTTCCCAGTGTGGAGTTAAGGTTGCGAGGCAGTGTCTGATGTAGCTGGCAGCCTCTCTCAAGGTGCCACGCATGCCACTGGGAGAGGATGAGGGGGCTCACACCCCCTGAAGTGTGTGAACTTTTGGCCTCCATGGTTTTACATCAGGAAAAATGCACAGAGAATCCCAAATCACACATAGCACCGTTCCTATACAGCTGAGGTGTTGCACATCCCAGTTCAGCATTCAGCCACCAGAGGCCTTGTTCAGGAAAGATTGGTAGTACTGGGCCTCAGGGAAGATGGGCTGGAAGCAGCCACCAGCTGGTGAGAGCAGGGCCTGGCAAGGTAGGAGCTGACAGCAAAGGGCAAAGAGCAGGTCCTGACAGGTCCCACTCCTGAGAAGGAAACCAAGGGCAGGTATTTGAGATGACCGGCAAATGAGGAGTCTGAATAACGTGACCTTACCAGGGAAGAGAATGGGATCAGTCAGAGACTTCTGCAGGTCATGGCTTTGGGAGAGAAGTGATTTGTGGTGATGGATTCATGGCTGGAGGCCTTCTTCCTGCTCATGTGATTCATTGCCCTTAGGAGCTGGCCCGAGACTTGTGGGATACAACACACCCACAGGAGCAAACCGTGCCATCTCCCCCACCCTGCAATGGGCAGAGGGAGCACAGAGCACCGTGGAGGCTGGGGTAGTAGCATCTGCCAGTGGAGTCCTGCCAGCATTAGAGTCCTTCTAAACACCAAAAATAAAGAGAAAAACTCTCTCATGGCTTCCTAGAGGTGAGGTGGCCAGGCAGAAGTGCCAGTACCTGGTAGAAGAGGAGTGTAGTGAGGGCATGTGCTGAAAGGGTGGGGATGACAGTCTGTCTTCAGACCTGAGGTGTTCTCTTCAGGCCTGAGGTGTTCCATGGTTCTCTGCAGGGGACTGCCTGTCAGCAGGCCAGGGCAAGGAGCTAAATCTTTTGCTTCCCACCAGCTGATGCTCAGAGTGGCAGGGTACAACAGCTCGCATGCAGGTGATGTACCTTCCTGGAGTGTGCTGCTGCAATGCTCACATGAAATCACTTTATAAGTGCTATTTTTTCAGTGTCTTCAGGAGGTGCAAGAGGGTGTGCTGACAGTTTGCCATGGGTTAAAGTCAAGGCAAGAAATAAAAGCCAGGTGTCCTGGCTCTCAGGATCCCTTTTAACCTATTAGGTTTTTAAATGACGTTTCAGTGAAGTTTTTACCTGCTGTGCTGTCACATATTGCTGCAGAATGTGTTACAGAGAAGCAAGAGGGAGAGAGAAATGGTATTTATAATGAAAACTTGTTTCTCCCAGGGAAGCATTAGCTGCTGGGATACTCCCTTATCTTAACTGGAGCACCATTATAAAAACCTGACAGTGCTGAGGTCCCAGCTGTGTTCAGCAAGGTGCAGAGATAGGGAAACACACTCTCCAAATCTGGCAGAGCAGCTGAAGCCTGAGTAGTGGCTGGGTGTTACTGCGAGGGATGCTCAGCTCGACAGCATGAGGGACCTGGCATGGCTGGAGCCTGAGCACTGTGGGGCTGGCACTGCCTCTGCTGGAGGGCTCTGGCTGGGAAGTCACACATGAGAGGGCTGGAAGTTGACAGTTCAAATCACAGTCATGTTGTTTTGTTTTGCTAGATAAAAGGATGGCATTGCAAATAAGTGAACATAAAAATAAAACACCACAGTTCTGGGCAAACCTTCATTCACAGATCCCTTTGAAAGACTTCCCCACACTCCACTGGAGCTTGGATCAGTCCTGGATCATATTTCTCCTGCGGACTTGAGAGCTGGTTCTATATCCTTCATTTAAATCTCAAGTTGTTCCTTTAGACTGAGAAAAGATCAAAAGAGATTCGTAATAATGAACTATTTTTCTCATTTATAAAGTCTCTAAACAGTGGCATTCAATTACTAAGCTGCAAACTAGAGAACTGGTGTGGAACTAACACCTCTCTGGCTTTCTCCCCACAAGGATGTCTTTACTGGCTCTCTGCTTTTTCCCCCAGGGAAAGTGGTGTGGACCAGCTGTTGTCCAGCTTGGCTTCAGATCATTCCCTCACTTCCCCATATTGAGGCTGAGGGAAGGTTCGGCAAGACACAAGACCTATGGCAGTGATGAGAGCACTAAGGCACAGGACACGCTCCTCAAGGATGAGGAGAGCACCAGCGACCCTAGGAACCTGGGAGTGGGAAGGAACAAGCTTCCGTACACCACTGGACTGTGGCACGAAGACCCCCTGCTGCAGGCTGATGGTGTGCACAGCACAGGAGAGCACACACCTGCTGGAGCACAGCCAGCCTCCTCTCCCTGCTTGCTCCTCTCTCACCCCTGGAGAGCTGCCTCTCCTGTGCAAAGGTGGGAGCAAAGCAAGCATAACAGGGTTCCTGTTGAACCTAGATGACACTTTGTCAAGCACAGAGGCTGGCAGATAGCTACTCTCCCCTTCTCCCTGCCCTACTTGAGTCCCCAGCCCTCAAGGACTGAAGCAATGGAAGCTGGTCCCACTATTCCTCCTGTTTCCCTTGGCTGGTGTCAATTTTCCCTTTATCTCAGCAAAGCCAGTGAGTGTACACCAGTGCACCAGTCAGCAAGCTGCACCTGGCTGATCCCTGGGGGCTGTGGTACTTTTGTGCTGCCAGAGGCATGCCAAGGGTGCAGGGAGCTGGGTCTGGCTTTCACAAGCTGGAGCACACTGCTGAGGATCGCTTCACTCTGCAGCCACAGGACAAACAGATGGATGGATGCTACCATCAGCCCTTTTTTAGGATGTCCCTGCAGTGTGGGAGCAGGGGCAAGGGCACCTGCCCGGGCACCTCTGTGCAGCATGGCTGGCTGTGGTGGGGGGCAAGTAGCTGACTTGCTGACCTTGCACAAGGCAGGCTGCAAGTGGCACAGCCAGCTATGGCTCATGTAATTCACTGGGCCTTACTAATGCAACAGTGGCTGGGAGGTGCATCCCAGGAGCTTTCCTGTGGTTATGTGATGCTGTTATCAGTTAACTGATAAATGTTGAGGTAAGCCATTTAGTTATACCTGTAAATTTTACCCCATGTCTAGTGGAAACCACCAATATTCAAAGCAGGGTAGTAGGTAATATGAGCTAAGTACAATGGGTGCTTAAAGTGTAGAAAAAAGAACTGTTCTTGGGGTTACTCTCTTGCTCTGAGGCAGCTTGGATCCCAGCTTTCCTTTCCTCATGAGCTCATATCCAGCATTGGCATTAGTGGGAAAAATCCTCTGCCTCCAAATATGCTCTTTTTATTGGTATGGAGTTTAAAGCCAGTGGCAGCAGCATCAGCAATTTGGGGAGGGGAAAGCAGTAATTTTGTTAGTACAGCATTTTGGTGATCTTGTAAAAAGCTGTCACAAAAATAGCCCTAATTTCTGTTTTGTAAATGGTGACCATTTTGTTGCTAGGATTCCTACGCACTGAAGATGCAACTGCACAGTTTTCCTTGGAGCAGCATGAGGAGGCATCACTCATGGATATGTTTAGGGCCAAATTCTTGGTGACACTCACATACGCACGCTTGTATTGTACTGAGTGGCTTTCCCACCCTTCCGCAGTGAGCAGCATATATGTTGACAGGGATCCAAATGGCTTTTATTTCTGGGATTTCCTTTATTTCTGCTTGAAGAACTCAGAAGTATCCTGCAGGATCCTGAATCTGACATTTTAGAGTACTGTAGGCTCCTTCTGTCCTGACCTCTGCTTTCCTCCTCTTCAGATGCTGGCTTGAATTCATGAGGACGATTAGTGTGAAATAACAGACTGTCTTTGTATGGTATTTCAGGGGCATCCTAGCATCTGAAATTCAGGTGGATCAGCAGAATTTGTGTTTTTTTCATAGTTCTGACTTGTCCTGCAGTAGGCTCTGCTGCATAAAGGATTTTATGCTACCATTTTGTGCACCTGCCTACCCTGAGGTGTTCCCTCTGACAGCTCCCTTGATGGAAGGAGGAGATTATATCTCCACAGGGATTTAAACCATGAGAAACCAGACGATCCCTGCTCACCACAGGAGGGCAGTTGCCAACGCCTGAGCCAGTGACGCTACAAAGACATGGAGTGTATGATGCAGGTTCTTATTTTCAAACCTAGAAACAGCATTTCTGCTATGCATTGACATCGTGGCCCCCACCTGCAGGAAGTTTTTATTCTCACAGGAGTTTTGTGGCAGACGAGCAAATAGATGTGCAGCAACCAATCTGCTATGTGCTCAAGGACTGGAGGGAGATTATCTTTGATGCAAAATGGCTTTTTTTGGTTGCCTTCTATCACTTATATTTCCCTTGCCTTGCTACTGGCTCAGCAGGAGCTAGGGGTAATGGGCTTCTTGCCGTTCAAGACGGATGGCAGGAGGCATTTTGTTTTAGGCTCCCCGGGAGGGGATTGATGAGATGACTGTTGTAATATCTCCCTTTCTCCTTACCAGGCCTTATTACTGATACCCCATGCAGTGCTCAGATTGGGTCACATGGTGGAGGAGCTCTGCTACCCACCACTACACCAACATCTGGGTTAGCACAGCCTATCAGGCTCCTTCTCACTGTACTAATGAGCATCTGACCTGGGAGTTCATTTAGCCCTGGGAAGCAGTGAGAGGTTGCACTTCTCCTGCAATTGTCATCTGCCTGGTCACCCCAGAGTTCTTAAGCTGGTCTTTCACCAGGATTACCTAAGGAGCTGGAAGGTGATGGCTGCACCCACATCTGTTGTGGCTGCTTGGGGACAGTGGATAGAAATCTCCTTGTTCTTGCATCATCCATGTCCACTGCAGAAGTGGTGAAGCCCTTCTCAGCCCCAGAGGCTGGTCCTGGTGTAAGGGCTCTCCTCAGAGAGGATTATTCTGATTAATAGCACAGCCTAGGGCTTGTCTAGGAAGGACTCAGCGGCCCTCTCTGTGTTATATCCTGCCATCAGGATGTGAAACATTCTCCCCTGCCCTGTCTTGACCAAGATTGAGGAATCTGTCATAGTTAGAGACAAAATTCTCCTTTCATCTAGACTCTGGTCACTACCTGCCAAAGTGTATGACTTGTGGTTATTGATTACTCTTTCCCTCTCATGTATCTCATTGGGATATATTAATCACAAGCATAAATCCAGGGGGTCAATTCAGTTATGACTGATGTTAATTTATCCATCATTTTTTCTTCTTTCTTATCTGATTTTATCTCTTTTTTTTCTCAGTCCTCTGTCAGTGTTTCCCCCATTTGTTTTTCCCCATATACTGGAAGATTGTTCTTGCTAAATAAGAGAGGAAAAAAAACCACAAGATTAACTCTTTACTTACATGAATAGTCACAAGATGTGGGGTTGTTTTGTTGTTGAAGACAGTAAAGTTATTCTGTAGCCCCAAAGCCAGGTTTTGGCAGAGAGCAGGAGCATGCTGTGACACTGTATCCTGCTGAGACAGCTGCAGCATCGGCCCTGCAGCATGCTCTCACTTCCATGGCAATCTGTGGTCCAGTTTAGCACCTTATCCTACCCCGCAGGCTGTGAGGAGGAGAGAGGGGCATAGATCTGTTTTTTGGAGAAGTTTCCAGCAGCGAGGAAGCAGCCATTCAGGAGTGTCTGCTTTCCAGGCCGTGAATGGACCGGGGTAACTGCTGGCTCCTAGGATGTTTTGGTGCTGTCAGGCTCAGTGCTGCCTCCATTAATCTTCACCCAGCTCCTTTCTCTGGGCCTGATTCCCTCCTGCCCCTGCCCAGGCTGACTGGTCTCTCTCCTTACCTGCCATCACCCTTCCCCTGCCTCAGTGGCACTGGCATTTGGAGCATGTCCTGGCTATCCTTTTCCCTCTTCCACTTCTTCCCACCTTCCATGTTTCCCCCTCATTTCTCTAATTCCATTTAGGCCACGTCTTTACTACCCTCTGTTTTCTCTCATTCTTTCATTTTAGACATGATAGCATTTTCCTTCAGCAAATTTGCAGCTCTTGAGGTCGTCCACCAAGGACAAACACACCTGGGATTTAAAAGGACAGGAAATGCTTTTGACATGATTTCCCCAAAGGAGAATTTTAATGCTTTTGAAGTTGGGGAACACTGGTACCTTTCTGTGTACCAGGCACAGACAGTCAAGCTGGGGCCCCAAATGTCCACAAAACAAACAACAAATTCATGCTGCGGCAGCATATTTTCTGCTTATACAGCTCATGCTGGAGTTTTCAAGGAGACTAAAGAATAAAGTCTGACAGGAGAGGAAAAAGTCATTTTGTCAATAGACACATACAGAGAAATAGCAAGGATAAGGCAAAATTATAGATCAAATGTTTAAAGAATATGACTCCAAAATAATTTGGCGTATTTCCTTTAGACATCACAGGGTATTTCTTCCCCTTCTATTGGTGTCAGTTTGGCAACTTTCAGTTCAAATTTATTGTGCTGGTCAAAATCAGCAGGGGGCAAAACAAGAGGTTTTTTTCAGTGTCACTGTAACCATTTGCATGCCATGAGGCTTACTGAGGCAGCTAGAACGAGATATGCTTCAAGCCAACACTGCTACACGGCTACTTCTGGAGTAAAATACAGCTACTGATGAAGGTCATACATAGCAAGCTGGGTGATAATGTGCTCTGCTGAAGCTTTGGAAGGTTTTCTCTTAGTATTGTATGCAGAACTGCTCATGGAATTATTTCTGGCAGTGAACAGTGGAAATGTGAGGAGCACCTCAGTGTCCACATAATGCTTACAGCCTTGTTTTTTGTGATTGGCACTTAGCTTTGTGAAAACAGTTGTCTTATATAAGTTAATGGGGTATTTAGCTATTAGACTGGCAGAGTTCTGCAGGAATAATTACCAGATTTGACATTGCTCACTGGAATTAGGCATAAAATCACTGCTGGTAACATTTACAGTTGGCACAAACATTAGCAGGCAGGTTTTTAATGATGAGAGGAGCACAGCTCTCCTTAGGGATCTCCTTCATTTGATAATTCAGTAACTCAGTCCAAAGCCAAGTCTGAAGTTACACATTTCAGGGTGGAGAGTGCAGCCAACCTTTCAGCTGTCTTGAGAAAGAGTGACTCAAAAAATACCTGGGAGCCAAGTGAGTGAGAGGTTGGACATAAACTCCTTCAATGTTGCTGGCCAGAAATCTCTTAGTGCAACCCTTGAAGACAGTAAAAGGGAGAATGAGTGGGAGTGGAAGGTGATTTTGTTTCTTGGCATGATGCCAATGAAATAAGTGCTGAAGTTCTGTATTTACTTGCAAGGTAGAGACTTAAGAAGGATCTCAAGGTGCTGAAGAGAGAACAGAGCACCATAAAGAGCTCGAGCAGTGAAGTGAAGGACTTGAAGACTTTGACTCCTTTAAATTGTCAAAAAGAAGGCTGAGAGATGTCATAATTAGAATGGATAAGTCTCTTCTGAGTGAGAAGGCAGTCATATAGAAGAAGTCTTTCATCACTTGGAGAATGGGCATCCTCACTGCCATGAATGGGGGCTGAAGTGAGACAAAATTACAAAGGCAATAGAAGTTCATCACCAGAACAAATTTCAAAAGGAATTGCAGGTTCTTCATTTCTTTTAGGCTATCAGTTGAAACAGAGAGTCTTTATGGGAGATGAGCTTTTACCAGCCACTGGTTTGTGGGCTGTCCATAGGATGGCAGAGTGAAATTGCATTGCCTGTGAGACCCAAGAGCTATGAGAAGAAGGCATAGTGTCTCCCAGTCTTAAGGTGTAAATGTAAATCAGGTTGTAATATAAGCTGAACCTTCCTGACCCAGCATAACCATGCAAAATTGGTAGGAGAAATTTCTGTAACTATCTGTAAGGGCTGAAGAACTGTCTGGTTGTTTATTCTCTAGTAAGAATCCCTGCCACTAGTGGATGGCTGGTGGGTGAGTCCTGCTATCAGGCTCGCTTGTATCCAGAAGCCAGCAAAAGCAGCGAGCCAGCACTGGCAAAACAGGGGCACCAGAGTTTCAGGTTAGGCATTCAAAAACCTGGGCTGGTGGAATCAGTCTGGGCTTCTCTGAGTGTGGCCCTTCCTCCTCCTGCTAAGTGGGGAGCTCCTTTAGAAGAACAGGTATAGCCAGACCACCTTGGCTTCTGCCTTGAGGAATTAATTTGTTCTATGTGCCCATCAAGAGAAAGGGGACCTAGAGTCATAAGCACAATTTGCTTATCCAGAAGTGTGTTGTTCTCGTTCTTTAGCATTGGTGTTACATTTTGAATATGCCTTTTAAGGAAAAGTCAGGATTTGAGGGAAAGTAATTTTTTTTTTCATTCTTGGCCACTCCCAGTGCAGTCACTTTCAGGCTCACTTAGGGTGGTTATCAGATACAACTTATCTACGAGTGTCCTAAATCTGGTCACTTGTGGGGAGTCAAGAGATGGGTCAGAGAGCCAAAACCCTGACCACCAGGCCTTTGCTCCTGCCACCAGAGCACGCTCGGCTCCAGATGTTAAGCAGGAGATGTGTCAGGCTGTGCATGCCTCCTGTACTCTCTCTCCTCCTCTTTACACTAGGCAAGATTAACAGCCCAAATCTGCACACTCCTACAACACAGAGCACGTTTGAATGGTTTTAATTATGGTTGCTGCAGCCAGAACCTGACCTGCCTGCTGTTGAGCCAGGAGGAGCTTCGTGGGTATGCCTGTGCAAAGGAGGCTCCGCCTCAGCCCTTGCAAACGTGCTTTTGATCTTGGGCATCTGCCATCAGAGGGTGTCTTTGAAGGCAATTGCCCTTTCAGCCACTGCCTGGATGTTTTATCATTTGCAAGCTGAGTTTCTTAAAGGAAAAGTAATCGAAATGTTGCTAGCCTGGAAACTCCTGTCTCCTGCAGGTGTCAGTTGAAATTCCAGTTCTCCATCAGCACTTAGGGATTTCCAGACTATTTTCCAGCGTCTGTGGCCACCAATTAAATAGCATCTATCATTTTAGTGTCTCAGAGTGCTCCACACCACCAGAAAGCAAACAAACCATATGGAGCTGACTGAGTGGTACACAGGTCCTTTGCTCTGTCTGCGCTTTCTAGAAATGATGGGCCAAAAAAATCAAATGCAGAGCAGCACTGTGGGGCTGACTGACTGCCTGGGGCCAGGGACAGCTCAGGACAGCCTACCCTAAACCTTGTCACTCTCCACAAGGTCCACGACACAGACCCCCACAGCCCTCCCCACTCATGCCACCTCTCACTCATGGCATTTTCCTCATTCATGCTGAGATCTACTAAAGAATTTGGAAAATATTTTTTGGTTGCTGTTTTTAAGTGTGGAAGAGTTAAGTGAATTTTGGCATGTGATTATGGATAGTTTCGGTAAGAGTTACCAGGAGTTTCCAATCCAGTCAGGTGCAATGAGAAGGGAGGCCTCTGAAAGCAGTTCAGCAGCATGCCAGGGACTAGCAGGATGTTATTAATAGCATGTGTATTTAACACAACTTGAAATTCATAAACAGTGATACTGACAGCTCAGCTGTGCTGCTTCATGGCATTCCATTCATAACAGGAGATTTTTGCAATTTATACTGTCATCAGAGCAGGTTAGGACCTTTTGGGTGAAACATTTGATTTGACAAATCCATTCCTCTTCACAATACATGGTTGTAGAATCACAGAACAGTTTGTGTTGCAAGGGACCTTCAAAGCTCCTGTCGTTCCAACCCCCTTCCACGGGCAGGGACATGTTGCACTAGACCAGGTTGCTCAAAGCCTGTCCAACCTGGCCTTGAGCACTTCCAATAATGGGGCATCCACAACTTCTCTGGGCACCCTGTGCCTCATCTAATCTGTCAGGATGTTTCTCAAGTCAATGCTGGAAGCAAAGCCCAAAGCAAAGGCCCCACAAGCAGGAGAGGAAGGACATCTCTCGTGGTTTGGGTTAGAGAACCAAGCCCTTTAGTCCTAGCTTGCAGACAAAGTGCCTGGCAACTGAGCCATCTATTCTAGTCTCTGCTTGGCTCTGGATTTCTGTCAGGCTCTCTGTCTTTGCTTTCTTCAATTATGTTTCTCTGTTAAGATTTTCCAGGGGTTATGCTTTTATTCCACATCAAAACAACACAGATGCCACAGCATTCCTCAAAGGATGCAACTCCTGTTCGCTGGCTAGCCCAAGTTATCATGGAAATTATTAGTTTCCTTAAGCATTTTTTGTACTCATCCAGAAATACAAGCTTGCCCTGTTTCAATCTGAAACATTATGCACGGAAAGGAGAAAATTCCACTCAGTACCACAAACATAATTCTTGTAAGAAGGTGGTATGTTAATTAATAAAGTCTGGGAGCCACTGGTTTAACATATTAATGAATTTGTTATGCAGAGAGAGATGAAAAGATATATTTCCTTATTAGATTTTTGAATAAATGGTACCTTTATTGTAGTTATGTTCTATTTAATGTCTTTCTTACAAACATTCTAATAGTGTTTCTAATAGTATAATTGTGTTAGATAATTAGTTCAGCAAAGAGAAGGAGAAATAGGGGGTTATAGGCCAGATGAACATGGTCAGAACTTGAAACAGGCAGGACAGCTATGGAGGTAGACCCTGGAAGAGAGATCCTTTTATAACTGAGGACCTGCAGAGGCTGGGCTTTGCTTAGGAACAACAGCAGAGTGACACAGTGGGTCAGAAAAGCCAGGTGAAAGAACTTGTGTTTTTTACCAAAGGGTTTTGAACATGAAGGTCCTGCTGAACTGGACTGGTAGGTGTGTGAATCAGATGTGGCAGTGGGCTCTATGGCTGCATGTCTGCACTAATGCAAAGAGGAGAGAAGCTGCCTTTTTTGTAGGCTGCTGTGAGAGTAGTGGAGAAAATCTGTCTTGGGCTGATCCAGCCCTTTCAGTGCACTGCGTTGAAGACCATTTCTGAAGTGCCTCCAGAGGATGCATACAGAAATGTCATCTTGGACCTGCAAACCTCTGAGCTACTGCCAACCCAGCTGGGTGCTGCTCTAGGACTTGTGGAACCAGAGCTATCTCATCCCCCAAAGGGGAGATGGCATTTCATGGAGATAAGCACATTAGGAGGCATTTGCCCACTCCAATAGCCCTAAGCAGCAGGGCTGGTTAAACCACCCCTTGGGCAGAAGCCAGCCTGTGGGTTGAAGGTTGGACCACAGAGGGGTTGTTAGTCAAAGCAGGTGAGATAAAGGGAAGGTGGGATTGCAGTGGCTTTGGCCAATAGTGCCCTAAGTGGCGTGGGACAGCCTTGTCCCCTGGCTGTGCCCAGGGCCAGGCTGACAGTGCTTCCAACAAGTCATAGAAAAAAAAAAAAAAAAGGTTCCTGGAGCTGCATGGATGACTTAAGCACTCACATTACATTAAAACTGACTGCTGGGCATTTTTTGGTGGGTCCACTGGCACTGTTCACTGTGTGAACCATAAGCGATTTTAAATGAGAGTTACCTGCAGAAGTCTGAATGAGAACAAAGATTCATGTGCTGGGGTATTGTCCTTCTGTTCCTTCTGCACAGTCTCAAGGCCTGGAGTAAGGAGATGTTAATGTTCAAAGTTTTCTTCACCTCAGAAAACCTTCAGAGGAGAAAAAAAAAAGGATAGAGCTTTGCAGTTCTTCATTACAGTTTATATTTTTGCGTTACTGTAGAAATTAAAAACTCTAGTTTCATGTCAAGAAGAGACAAAGAATAAAAGTCAGTAATTTCCAGTGGGTTTCCTCCGAGTCAGGAGAGCCTGGGACTCTGACCTGGGGCCCAGTGTACAGCTGAGGCAGAAGTCTACTCTGGGGCAGTAACCACACTGAGACTGAGCAGTGGGCATTTGATGAGGGTTTCAAGAGATTAAACTCTCCGTGACTGCACATAGACTGCGCATAGGGATTCACTCCTAAAACTTCTCTAGTTAATAGGTAGCTGATTTAGGGACTGCCTGAAGCCACTTTGTGGTTTTGCTCTAAGTTTCACGTGAAAGGCTAAGAAAAACAGCCTTGTTCTTACCTATACTTTTTTTTCACTGCGCTACCTACAGAAGTTATGTATCCTGTAGTTTATAACCCACTTAGCTTCTCTACCTCTGTTTTAGCTGTTGTAAAGAGAATACAGAAGTTAGAATACAGCCCAGAATAATTATACTTTATTCTAACACATGTACAAAAGTTTTGGGATAAGAATATAATTTTTTTCACAGATTCCTTCTGAATGCATCAGGAAGAATCAAGGGCCAGGTTCTACCCTAAGTTCTTGCAAGTGTATACTAGTGTAACTTCTTAAAATCAATAAAATTACTCTGCACTTACACAGTGTCAGATTAAAAGCTATGAAATCAAAACCAAACCACATGAAATCTAGTTTTTCAGTGTTCATAGCAAGTCATAAAACCCTCTATGGTTACTTAGAAGTGGTTCTCTGTCTCAGGAAAAGAAAAGAAATGCAAAGCCCTGCAAAGTTAGATGCCAGTGCTTCCATCTTATTGAGAAGACAGCAAACTCCTCTTTCTGATGGCGCCATGCTCTTATTTCCTGAGTTACAAGATGCTGCTTCTTAAATTCCTTGCTGGTTCAAGATCACTTACTTAATCCTAACCGCTCTAGGTTCAAGATAAGCTTTACTGGGGGAGAAATTTATCTATGGAGAAAGAAAGAGAAGAAATTTCCTGAACCTAACATCTGTTGGCATCTACAGATCAGTTTGATGCATTAGAGGTGGGCCCTTGGGAGAAGGAGTAACAGTGTGCTTCTATTTTTGCATGAAATCAGGCTCGGCAGAGGGCATGATGATGCATGAGTATCAGTGTGTATCTGCTTTCTCACTGTCATTTCCTCAGTTAGCAGAGAGGCAGAGGATGGCAGTAACAAAAGGGATGCAAACAGCCCTCCTCATTCCCTACCAGGGCAGTGGGGATCTTTCTTCATGCATTCTCTACAGACAGACAGCTGCCAGCCTGTGGTGTATCTCAAGCTGCCACTGCTCTTTGCAGGGACACAACTCTGTTTCCGCTAGCTGCTTGGCTCCATTTGGCATTTTTCTTCATAGCTGAGCACCGCATGACAATGCAGCTGATTCACTGCACCAGGGCTGGGGTAAGGACTGCAATTGTGCCCTCTCAGGGGACGAAGTGGGAGTACAGGAGTGTGAACCCAGCTCTGCTCAACCCCAATCTGACTTTTGGGACTTGAAAGAGGGGGGTGTGCTGTTTTAAACATTCACACATACACCCTTAGCTTCAACACTGAAGCTTTCAGGTATTTTAGGTCAGAGCTGGTGTAACCAGCCTGAAGCAGTGCTGCATCGTGCTGTAATCTTGACAATTTTTTCAACTCAATGTGCTTGAATCTAGTCATTTTCCTGATGGCTCATCTCCAAGAAAATGGTGTCGATCATTTGATAGGTTTCAGGGTTGGATGTGAGTCAGCTCTGAGTCAGGCAGCAGCTTTAGCTGCGTGAAGTGCTGGTTCTCCTGTGGTAGCACGACCTGTGGGGCCGCAGCTCTGTGACAGACACTGCTCCCAAGCCTCCCCAACAGCAGCATGTGGGAACTTAAGCTTGGGTCACTCACAAAGGAAAGGGGCAATTTCACAGCCCCACACTTTTGACTGTTCACCTGCTCAGCACTCTCGACCTCTGAAGATGGCAGGGTGTGTAAATGATGCTGGCAGCAGGCAGGGAGAAGGAGATGGGGACCTATCTTGCTTGCTGCAGAGGTGCCTATCTCACCAGCGTGCAGGCACAGCGAGTCACTGCTGCACAAACAACTTCCCTCCCCAGAGCCAGAAGGAAGCAAGGAAAGAGCTTTGTCCAGAGCCCTCTGTTCCTGGCAGGGTGTTTCTGTTTATATTGACATTTATATTAAGTAGGGTGGTGTCCCAGTTCTCAGGCAGTCAAGAGAAAAGCCAGACATGGCCTTGATGGCAGCAGCCACTGTGTGTGTTGTGCAAAGCAGCATGACTGACGGGTTCCTCGCTCTCTCTTTGTCTTTCTCTCCCCTTGCACGGCGGTATGATTGAAGCAACGCCCCGTGAAACAGTCCCTGAGTGCTTGCATGTGCCGAGAGTCCCACTGGAAATGCCTTCTCCTCTCCATCCTCATGTATGGCTGCCTGGGTGCAGTGGCCTGGTGTCAGCTGGCCAGAGTCACCAAGCTCAGCTTCGATAGCTCCTTCAAGGGCAAGTCTATGATCTACCACGACAGCCCGTGCTCGGACGGCTATGTTTATATCCCACTGGCCTTCCTCTCCATGCTGTACGTGGTGTACCTGGTGGAGTGCTGGCACTGCCACGTCAAGAGGGAGCTGCAGTACAAGGCAGACGTGGACAGCGTGTACGAGTGCATCAACCGCATGCAGCAAGCCACTCCATGCATCTGGTGGAAGGCCATCAGCTACCACTTCGTACGGCGAACCCGGCAGGTGACCCGGTACCGCAACGGCGACGCCTACACCACCACACAGGTCTACCATGAGAGGGTCAACACACACGTGGCTGAAGCTGAGTTTGACTACTCTCACTGTGGATACAAGGACATCTCCAAGGAGCTCCTGGGCTTGGAGAGCTACACAGCCACCAAGCTGAGGTTCACCAAGTGCTTCAGCTTTGCCAACATTGAGTCTGAGAACTCTTACCTGACTCAGAGAGCTCATTTCTTCACGGAGATCGAGGGGCTAGATGACTACATGGAAGTGAGGGAAGGCATGCAGCTCAAAAATGTGGATTTTAAAGAGCTTATGATGGCCTACGGAGACCCAGATCACCTCCCATGGTACGTGTCCCATTATGCTTTCTGGGTGGCAGCTATCCTGATGATCTCGTGGCCGCTCAGGGTACTCATAGAGTATCGGACTGCTTATGTGCATTACCACGTGGAGAAGCTGCTGGGCCTGGAGTACACGGCGCCCACGACGGCGGAGGAGCCCTTGTACCGGTACCGCATGCCCCGGGACACGACGCAGGACAGCACCGAGCTGGAGTGGCACATCTGCACCAACCGGCAGCTGATCCCCAGCTACTCGGAGGCCATGCTCATGGACCTGGCCAACTCCCCGGCCTACAACAGCTACACGGTGTGTCGGTACGGCGAAACGGCCCACGGCTGTGAACGCTGCAACCGTGCCTCCAGCACCTCCTCCATCTTCTCACGCCACGCTTTCCACAGCTGCAGCGGCAACTCCCGCCTCTCCCTCAACACCAGCCGCTTCTCCCTCTGCCGCATCCATGGCTCCCACAGGACAGGCCTCTGGAGGAGCCGCAGCAGCAGCATTGCAGACCGGGGCTGCCAGGACGAGCAGTGCTGCTCCTACTCCAGCCAGCTGGCTGTCAACGAGAACCCCCCAACCTACCACGATGCCCGATTCTTCCCTGTCCTGATCGTGCACAGGCCGGAGGGGCAGGACAGGCGACATTTCTACATCAGGCGTTCCTCCTGCCTAGAAACCTCTCTATGACAGGCCTCATGGTTACTTGGCTCCTCTGCGCTGGGACAGGGATCGCAGAGGTGACACCAGTGGGGAGCCTGCAAGTGTCCGTCTCTACAGCAGGTCAGCAGGACGAGTTTCAGCTCTTCCCCTGCCATTGCAAGAGGACAGAGACTCTGACCAACACCTAACCTCATTTCCAAGATTTTCTCCCCCTCCACCTGGTCTCCCATGTCTTTCATTCCCCATTCCTCTCACTCTTTCACTCCTCACCTTTCCTCTGCTTCTTCATACCCTGCCTCTCCTCCCATTCCACCCTAATTTTTTTTTTTTTTTTACATTTCAGTCACAGCATTTGATTGTTGTGGCTGCTGGACGATTTTAAATGCTTGTGCTTTGCCATTTCATTTGCCCTCCTGGATGCTTTGCAAGGTAAGAACCTCAGATAGAGCAAGGCACAAGGCACACGGCCAGCCAGAGTCAAGTCAGAAGGACAATTCAGATCTGCAGGCACTGAGTCACCTTCTGCAAACCCCAAACAAGGTGCTTTTTTTAAATTTTTATTTTCCCCAATCTTTTTTTCCTCTTCTTCTGTCATTCCTTCTCTCATTTGTTCATGTTCTTCTCCTCTCACTTCACCCTCATCTTCCCTTCTTTTCAGTTCTCTCACTTCTGTTTTCCAGTTTTTCTGGGGTTTTGCCACTGAGGATATCTTTCGGGGTGTAATTATCTTCCATTGGGCAAAAGTAAGGTATTCATGGCACAAATATCACTGACTGTTCACACAGCCACAAATGAAGACCCTGAGAAGTGCTGAGGACTTTCTTTCAGGAGCAGTGATGTACAGCGATATAGCAAAATGCCCTTTGCTCATGCTGCCCTGCCCAGTCTGCAGCAAAGAGCCTGGTGCAATTCCAGCTGTAGATTACCTTGTCCAGCTCCACCCCTGATAGCAATCATTGAGAGCCATAATGTAGATTAGTGCCCTGTTAATGCCACTATTTGTAGGACAGTAGGCCTGGTTTGTGGTTGTTTCATTCCTTTGACTTGAGCACAGCAGCACAGGCTTGACAAGGGGAGAGGGGCTGGAGAAGGAAAGGTAAATATGGTATTGACCCTCCCACAGAGAGTCTGGAGCTGTTAGGAAGCTCTTCCACCCACCACCCACAGTGTCTATTACAGCAGTTGTAGGACTGCCTACATTACCTTTCAGCTTTCTGTGTGCCCTGAGGAGGGCTTTAGGTCTGTAGGCCACTTCACCTTCCCAGGCAAAATGTAAAGTCACATTGATATGTGTAGATTATATGTAACTCTGCATACTTATATGGTGATTTCTTATGGCACTGACTGTTGCACCATGTTAAATACATTTTGGTTTTGTTTGATGACTCTGTTTTGATATGCTGTGTTTATTTCAACTCCAGAAATGGAAACATTGGCAATACCTGACTAACTTGCTGCAAATGATGTCACCATCAGACAGGTTTTCAAAATTCTTATGAGTTGATTTTTTTAATGTAAATACTTCATGTGTGATTTATGTGACATTTTCATTCTGACAGCTTGGCATTTATCACAAAAGACAGATAACACATATGATGTGTTAGTTTATCACCTCTAAAAAAATAACCATCCCAGACATGTGAAGGAACAATGTTTGGGCTTGGGGTGATGATTATGATTGGGCTGGGACCAAACTGGATAGCCTTGAAATTTAGAGAAAAATCAAAATTTAGATCCACCATACAGTGGCCCAATCCTAGTCTCCCTTGTGTACACCATGCCAGCTGCCACACCCAGGCAGAACTGGGAGAGTTTGGAAACTGGGAAAGTATCAGGCCTGAACTCAAAGCTCAGATTCATACCTGATATCCTTGTATTTTGAAGACAAAGTAAATGCAAGACTTTAATAGAGTTCCCTGTCCTTCTCTTTATTCACACAGAAAGTAAAAACCAGCACATATGAAAGATGTAAGAGCTGGAGGAGGCTGAAACAGAGAGGCCGGAATATTTCGACACAGTTGCTTACTGAAGAAGGTGGTTGAGAGGAAGAGAAAGGAGAAGGGAAGAGATGGTAGAATAATATAAATTAAAAGAGAACAGAGTTCAGCTGTAGCTAAGAGAATTCCCAGATGAGCAGCATAACTCAGTTATGGGAAGCTTAGCCCAGACACAGGCAGGATGAGTTTCAGCCTTCTTGTGAGTTGTTGTTGATTCTGCATCCACACGTGGCTTTAAATACCATACCCAAGGTCTTGGGATGGCCAGTTTTGTCCCACGTGTATGCCAAGATGGAGAGTTATATTTAGGTCCTCAGAAGTGGCCACGTTAAACACTATTATTATCTGACATGAATAATCCATTATGATGGGTTGGGCAGAGAATGGAGACAGTTTATTCTCAGTTTAGTCCTTTTCAGTGGCCTGAAAAGCCAGTGTGATATCCAGTAGCTCTGCAGCTGTGTCCCTGGCAAGTTTTGGAAACTCCTCAGGGTTTGTGCTTCCTCAGTCACTGTATTCTGGCCCAACTTTTGGGCATTAATTTGAGAAGCCGTCCCTAAGCTGCAAAAGCCTTCACACACATGGAGCTTCCTCCTGTTACTTGCTGTAGCCTCTAGTGGTGGCCAAAAAGCTGGGAGCAGCTCTTGTTCTGGTCTGGGACTAAATACTATGGCTTCAACAGATTTCCCATTCAGGAAGCACCTGAATAGCTGTCCTGGGTCTCCTACACTGTAGAGCAGAGCTACTCCTGTAATCCTGCAGCACATGAATGCCACTTTGTCCTTGTTCTTGCCATTGCCACGCCTTCCCAATGCAGGATGAGGGATCTGCCCCCTAGCAATAGAGGAGTTAATGCTGCTTTTCAAATCCCTACTCGGAGGATGGAGCAGACAAGTTCTTGAATCCCAGCGCAAACCAGGCAGCTCTACAGAAAACACCTTGTACAAAACACAGGGATTTTCTATCCAGTTGCAGACTGACTACTTTGACAGTGGACTAGTGACATGTGCCAGCAGCTTTTGTTGATCTTTTAGGGCTATGACTATGGCTTCTCATGTGGAAATGCAGGGTTTGGGGTGCTTTCTCACTGGGATAACCTGTTCCAGATGTCCTGTTAGGTCTCAGTAGTTAGAAGAGGCTGAACAGTAGAGGAGGGTGAGGAAGTCCGGTAAATACTTCTCTTCCTTCTACCTTCTCTCTTTCCCCTCCCTCCCTTTTGTCCTTTCTTCTCTTTTTCTTCATCTTCAGAAGTCTCCCAGCACTGGGCATTCACCTCTGGATTACGGTATAGCTCTTCAGGCATTTTCTGGAATATACCTACTATATACTATTGCAGCAGAAGTAAGGAAAGAATGTAATCCAGAGAGGCAACAGCTGTGTCCTGTGTGTGTGAACAGTGAGTACTGTCACTGATGTTACATCCTGAAGAATAAAGCCATGGTGCTTGATTCAGTGCCACAAGAGGCCAAGAGAGTTTATTTGTCTGCAGTTCCTAAAAACATTTAAGATTTACCAGTTCCTTTGCTTTCTGCATGGTGATACTGCACTCCTCTGTAAGTTTTCCCACTGCAGTTTGCACTTCAACTGGCAGTCTGTGCAGAATTTCAGTCCAATTTTCATGATTCTTCCTGCCTATCACTGTTAACACAATGCCCTTCTCAGAACAACTGAATTCAGATCCCTTGATGGGGAAAATCCCCCTTGGTCTACTGCTTCCAGTGAAGATTTGCTCTCTTACACCAACCCAGAATCTGGCCTGTGCCATGCTACAACAACTGGAGCACTTCCTGAGCCCATGGGACCAGTGTAGTGTAAGCCTCCATAACTGTAGGTCTGGAAGAAATCCTTAGAAGGAAAACACCATAGAAACATGTCATTATTCTAATGGCCATTATTTTTTTCTCATGAGATAACTAAAATCTGCAAAAGTATCTACCTTCTGGAGGGTGCTATTGCCATAAGAGCAGAAACACACCATGTGCCTGGATGGATACATGGGGGAGAGGCAGCAACGACAGCGAGTGTGCATGAAGCTTTTAGCAAGCACCAGCACAGAACCTCTCAGCCCAAGAGCCATAGTGATCCTGGTGATTTCCTGTCCCCAAGTGCAACTACACTTCCTATGAGCACTCCAATGGTTGGCTTTGTCAGTGTCTCCTCCCAGCTACCTCATTGCAGCAGGAGGCACTGGGGAGGGAGTGACATTTCCATTCCAGTAATGAAATCTTCTTGGCATTGCTCCAGTCCCCCAGGAATTCCTATCAGAAATGCAAATGACTTGGGATGGAGTGAAGATTGGAGTTTGGAATGGAATTATATGAGCTTGTTGTGCCTCAGTTTCTCCTTCCCCCTCCTGGAGATAATGCAGTTCCCCTGCACTCCTCCGTTTAGCCAGGTTTCCAGAGTGTTGCAGGAGCTGCTGGGCAAGTGCTGCACGCTGATGGCTGTGGCAGAGCTAAGAGCTGCATCGTGTTGTAACGATATTGCTCCTTATGGCGCCTTTCAACCCAGATTCTCACCGTAACTCCTACGAAAAGGCAGCGCCAGATTTTTTAAAAAACTGTTTCTAAGTGACTTTTTCCACGCCGTTCTACTAACCCTGTGGCAGCAGAGATCTCCCTCCTAAGCTCTCTCCCTACTTTTCCGCTAGCGGAAAAATGGTCAAGGCCGAGCCGATCCTTCTTGAAGGGCACGGGTGGATCTCCTCACCTTGCCGGTGCTCCTCCACAGTTCAGCCACCGGGCTGGCGGGACCGGCATCCCCGAGGCCAGGGGCCGAAGGGTGAGGGGGGTGTGGCGGAAGGCAGGGAGCTGGAGAGGGCCGGCCGAAGGAGACGGGGCTGGGGGTGCTGTGTGCGTGAGGCGGGGCTCTGCTCATGCCGGCAGAGCCTCGGCCGCGGGGAGCCGAGTCCCGTGGTGGCCCCAAGTCCTCCTCCCCCGGGGGGCTGGATGATGCGCCGGGGCTCCAGAGGGGCCGCACGTAGGTAGGGGGATAACCGGTGCCCCGGCAGCTCCCGCGATGTGGGTCACCCTCTCCCGG
>VXBQ01005811.1:385755-436876 GCA_013400175.1 Phainopepla nitens
GCTCGGGTGCCGGCGGGGAGCCCGAGCTGTGCGAGCCTCGCCCGGCTGCGAGTAGAGTCGCGAGTAATCCTCCCCGGTGCTTGCGGAGGCATTGCACTGGTATGTGCCTAGCGCGGGCCGTCGCCG
Source organism: Phainopepla nitens (assembly GCA_013400175.1). Taxonomy (NCBI): domain Eukaryota; kingdom Metazoa; phylum Chordata; class Aves; order Passeriformes; family Bombycillidae; genus Phainopepla; species Phainopepla nitens. The sequence continues at coordinate 385,882 of VXBQ01005811.1, forward strand.
CGGAAAGCCGGGCGGTAACGCATTCCTGAGTGGCTTTGGTTGTTTTTTTCCCTCATGAACTCGTTTCCCGAAGTTTCATCCCCCGGTCGGCAGGGAAAGGCAGCGTGCTGGAGCGTCTCGGCGCCCCGGCCAACCTCCTCCCGACTTCAGCGGGAGTTTGGGCTCCGCGCTGTATGTGGAGCGATGTGCGTGCAGGGACACGGAGCTGGGGAGGCTGTGGCACGGGCTGGATCGCTAGATCAGTGTCCTGAGGAATCTAAGGAGCAAAAAACCTTTACCCTGGCATGCATGAGCAGACGTCTTCCTCTCTCTCCACTCCCAACATGACAAAAACCATATTCTGTTCCTAGGAATTAAAATATTCAGAGGTAGCAAGTTTAAAAAACAAACAAACAGATGTGTCATGTATTTTGACAACTAGTGTGTTCACTTGCTGTCAATTCAGACAACTGCTTGATAAGAAATTTGATACAGTTCTATTTCCTATCTATATGTTTCATAATCTGCAGCTCTTACAGGTAGGCTTGGCAGAACCTATTTGATGAAATTACTTCTTGCACAGTCAAGAATGTTGTCAGATGAGAAATAGTGAGTGGGAGAGTAAAACGAGGAATAGGTGGAAATTAAAATCCCTATTTGCCTCCTATGTGATTTTTCCTGATACCTGCAGGAAGAGATGCTGCAGCCAAAACTGCATTTTTGACCTGTGAAGTTATTAAAAATACCTGATCTGTAATTCTTAATTTCGGTTGAAATCGACGGAGGAATTATACTTGGACAATATGTACAACTCTGACTGAACACTTGTACTGTATGTTAATTGCCTACGTCACTGATTTCTCTGCTAACTGGAAACCATAAAGGGTCTCTAACAATATTTCCTAGTTTAATTTGTGGCTAACTCTTTCAGCAGGGCAGTATGAAGTAGTTTGATTTTCCATGAAGGCACCTATAATGAAAATGTCTGTCAGTTTGTGCGCGTGTAGCAGCTTGACTGTATCAGTTTTCTGTAACATGGAGAGAGCTGCTATGAAGCTTTCATGTTGTATCCCAGTACTGTGAGTGGTGAAAGGGAGGATGCTTTCTGGCATGCACTGGGACATGTCGTTTGTGTTACATTTGAGTTAAGTAATGCGAGGTTAGATCATCCTCACCCAAGGATGATCCTCACTCAAATCCTTAGCCCAGCAAATGAGCTGTAGCAACTAAACTCAAATGATCAGCTTGCCCGTTTTCCAGGGCTCTCCGTGAATTTGGTAAATGAGTAACAGCAGATAGAAAGGCAAAAGACTGAGTGTTGGGAAACCAGCTGGGGAATTTCATTAAGGAAGGGAATAAAGACCTTCTGCCTGTGTTCTGGGTTTTCTCCTAGACCACTGGTACTCATCTGGGTACAGGCTGCTGGTGACAGAGTGTGAGCTGGTCCCACAGTGCTGGTTCCCCTTCTCCCAGCTGTTACAGCCACGCTGTGAGCTCCTCTGCTGCTCCGCTGCCCTGTGAGGTGGTGTCCTCATGGCTGTGGGAGGGTGGTGTTTTAGCAAGAAGGGAAGTGGCACATCCGAAGTCTGTGTTGGATCACCAGTAAGGCTATAACAGAGTTTGAGAGCAACAGGGCTGCTCACTAAGCAGAGCTTTCTGACTGGCTCTGTGGGCTAGCAAGGCATCCTGTGAGAAGCTGACCAAGCAGTGAACTGGGTGAAGTCTTAATGTACTGTGATACATGGCCAGGCAAGAGTGATGGAGTAATTTTTTTCTGAAGGATGTGGAGTCCACTGCCAGGGCATAATACTGGACTAGGCTAGACCTGGTCTGGTCTGTCAGTCCTGTGCCACTGCATAGGAAATAGCCACTCTCCCTAACAAAACTAACTTTACATTTATTTTCGACCTTCCTGCTTTCCCACGGTCTCCTTTGATCTTCTGGCTCCTCCTTTATATGCCCGTCTTTCTTAAACACACTTAGATAGTTGGCTTCCGTGTCTTCTCATGGTAACAAATTCCATACATTCACTTCTGCTTGAGGGAAACACTCCCCGTCCACCCACACGGGTAACAGTGCTCCGGGCCAAATTCTGATCACTTCTGTGTCAATATAAACCTGAGCAGCTTCACCAGCTCTGGCCCTGCTGCTTTGGGGGTCACAATGGTGTAGCTCTGGGTACAGTGTGGTCCTTTGGCTAGACTGAAGGGTCCTCCAGGCGGTTCATTTAGCACACACCCACATCACACGACAGAAATATCTGTTCTCTAAACAGTTCTGCTCCTCAGTGAGGTGTGCTGTGGAATAGGCTTTGCTTTCACGGGTTTTACAAATTGTAGAGAAGCTCTCTGTAATGCAGGAGAACAGTGTATGCTGAATAACAAGACATAATTGATTCTTTCTCATATCCAAGCTCTTTACAAGTGCATACAATGGAGCAAGCATGATGATTTCTTAGCAGCACAAGAACACTGTAGCTTAAATCCAGGCCTGGGGAAAAGAGGGAGGTGTGGTAGTGTGTAGAATGGATGTAGTTAGCACTGCTGGATCACTGACACGGCGAAGCTCCCGGCATTTCTGTGCGTCTCTGCTTGGGCACTGCTCTGCAGAACATCACCCTGCTGTTACACGAGTTGAAAAATCCCCTTGTACACACTGAACCACCACTTTTCTCCAGCAATTGTGCTTTCAGTGCTTGCATTTGCCTATTGCTTAGCAGACATAGTAGAGCAGTGCTGAGACTAACACACTCCTCTGCAGCGTGTGCTGGTAGGGTATGTGATTCCAGACCACCAACCTAGAGTAATTTGCTGTACTCCAACCCCCCTTCTTCTGGGGGTGGGGCGGAGTAGTATTTTTTTTTTAGGTATGAAATTTACAGGACCTCCAATCAAATTAAAGGTGTCCCAGGGCCAACCCGTGAAACTAAATTGCAGCCTCGAGGGAATGGAAGATCCCGAGATGTTGTGGATCAAGGACGGAGCAGTGGTGCAAAGCGTAGACCAGGTGTACATTCCAGTAGATGAAGAACACTGGATCGGCTTCCTCAGGTACAACAGATGCAGAGAAGGAAGAATATCATGGAAACTATTGCACAGTTTTCTGCTGTCAGCTATATCTCTGCAACTGCAGTGCCCTCAGTGGGGCAGAGTCCTTAGGTCTGCAGTTCATTGTGTGGCAAGGGCATAACTGAGAGCAGAACTGAAGCCACTGAGTGCTGAGATTTTATCCACTAGAACCATATTGGTTTTCTGACTCCTGTGGGGACAGGTGCTTTGCTAATGCTTGTGATGCTTGAGACGTGACTTCAGGGTGAAAGGATGGTCTTGCTTTGTTTGTTCATCTTGTTCTGCCATGCAGCAGTATAAATAGGTTTTCTCTCTTGAACTCATCCTGTTCTCTTACTCTCTCTCTCTTGAGCTGTCAGTCTGCCTAAAGGGTGAGGATTGTTGACTGAAATGAGACTCCCAGGACTACAACCCCTTCCGTTTTTGGGGGAGGAGTGTTTGTCCTCTGAACCATCCCCGATTCATTTTTGCAATGAATCCTAATTTATTCCTGATACATTTACACTATGGGATATCATTTCTGCCCCATTCAGAGGCATGAAAGTCTTGTGCAAAGCAGATCTGTGTACCTTTATTTCAGCATAAGAGGGATGTCAGCTAGTTCTGGAAGTACTGAGATAAACAAGACCCAAGGTTCTGCTCTGTCTTTTTTTGCATTAAAAGACAAATGTATGTTTGTACAGGCAAACGTACCAACACCATGAGTGCTCAAAACTGTTGACTGAGAATCACTCTTCTCTGAGCTCTGGCTTCATCTCCCGTTACGTTTCTTGGATTGACATTGCACAGAGTCTCCAGTTCCACCAACTAGAAGTCTTTGTGTTAAAGCTTGTCTGTAAGAAACATTTTGGTAGGAAAAAACATCTGTGCACGGTAAAACTATTGCATAACATTATGTTGTGGAAACAGTTTGTCTTGAAACTATACTGTTTACCTCCCCTCAGTTCCACTAGTTAACTCTGTCCTTCACAATCTCATTCTCATCTCCTTTCTTGCCTCTTGTTTTTCTGCTGAGAACTTTCTGCAGCACCAGAGATAAGTTAGGGTGCTAAATCTGGATGTATCTGAATCTTTCTCTCCTTTTTCTGTTCTTCTCCTAAAGAGATCATTTCTACCACCCACGTGTGACTCTGCTGTGATCACCGTGTTTCAGAACATGGGCAGGACAGCTGATGCCACTTGAAGGTCCAGCTCTGAAAATCGGGCTCTAGTGGGTCCAATTTGTGCATTTCGGCAAACACTCTCCCCTTTCTGTCTTCCTTCCTGAGACGTCCTTCCCCTTCTCCGAGGAGGACTGCTAGCGTTAGAAAGGTGGGCATCAGCTCTGTGGAGGATCCCTGCATGGCGGCAGACGCGTGGCTGCACGTCCCGCGGGGAGCAGTCAGCACTGGTGCACTGACGGGCTCTCAGAGTCACACTGTTGCCTTCAGTAGCTGAGACCTTGTTGCTTTGGGACCAAATTCTGCCCTTGCTCACCATGCACCAGCGTAACCCCTTGAAATCACAGACTGGGAGGCCCAAGGAGTTCTGCAGAGTGAGCCACTCTTGGGATCAGAATAGCACCGAGCGCAGTTGAGGTGAGGGGGACCCTTTTCTGACCCATCTATTCCTGTATGAGGCTGTTGCCAGTCCTGTCACCTGAGGCAACGCAGTCGAGCTCGCTGGAGGTTTGCAGTGCGGAGTTTCCTGCTAGCTCAGATGTTGTAGGCCGAGCTGTCACACTTGAAGGCTAGCTAGAGTCATGATTCAGGATGGAGATGACCCCTTCCTATCCTCAGAGGACACAGATGACTGGTTTTCTGCAAGGATGTTTTGGAGGAAGACTGTCTGCTCTGCAAGGACTCTCTCCACCCACTTTAGAGAGGAGCCTCCCATCTCTGCTGTTTTGCCATGTGCTTTGTGCTGGCTGGCTGTTGATCTCCTCCCCAGAGCTGGCTGTGTCTCAGTGGGTGTTTTCCATGCATCTGGTTTGCCAAACACTGGAGGGTCCTTTGGGGCAAAAACATGCTTTATCTACATAAAATATCGATATGGCTTTTGACTTTTTTCAGCTTGAAATCCGTCGAGCGGACAGATTCTGGGAAGTACTGGTGCCAGGTTGAGAACGGGGGGAAGAAGGAAGAATCACAACAAGTGTGGCTCATAGTGGAAGGTAAGGAGGAGTAGTAGTGCTGGTTTCGTTTCAGGGCTGACCCACCAGTATGCTCTAGGTCGAAGTGGTGAGAGCAGATTGCTCCAGTGACAGGCTTCTTGGCTCTGAACCATTGCTGCTGACTGCAGGGAAATTGCTACAGAGCAGGAGTAAGAACTAGGAGAACTGCTTCAAAGAACAGAGCTGTCAGTTCATTGCCTTCTGGTTTTATTTTGGCTTGTTAGGAAACAAGATCTTTTCATGCAAGCACATTTCTTTCCAGCTTTTAAATCCATTGTTGCCATCATCTCTAAATAATTCATAGAATGGTGAATAGTTCAGGTTGAGAGGGATCCTTGGGGCTCATCTGGTCCAACCCACTTGTCTAAGCAGGGTCACAGTCTATTTCTTTGTGTCAGCTGAACAGGTCTTTGTGGGCAAGGTACAGTTTTGGCCCAGTTGTGAGCTTTGTGAGAAGTGCTGTACATCAGCACTTCATAGCTGTGACTGCTCCAGGTGGCACTTTTCTGTCTGGGGTTGTCTGATAAGAATGGCTTCTACATGGCTGCCCAAAAGTCACCCAAGGCAGTGTGGATTGGTGGCCTCTTACTTTCTCTAGTTTCATTTCCCTTGAGCCATGATTCTGTTAGATCCTCAGAAGTTAGTAGACATAGGGTGGCATAATGTTTGGTGAAGGAGTTGACAGGAACAGTGCATTTGCAGCAAGAAGTAATTTTTTTGATGTATTTGGTAACATTTTGAGCCAGAGCTGAATTGGCAATCCTAAACAAGGGGGAGCGGGGAGGGTGTTGTGGGAGATGATGTGGTCTGGGTGTTTTACAGCAAAGGTCTTGCTTGCTCAGAGCATGCAGACATTCATAGCAGCTCTCACAAGAAGAGTAACACATTCTGCCTTCCATAAATCCCAGGCTTTTGTCCGCCTAAATTTTCAGGTGTAGTTTCAACTGGAGAACATTGTTTACAGCTTAAAACACTCTCTTATGCAGAGTTTCCATTTCTCTCCAATTACCATGGCCTGCTCCAGAGGTGGCTGCATTTGCATGGTGGGTGCATTAGGAGTGATTGGGTAGCTCAGCGTGCTAAGCTGTCTGAAAAAAAACATGCTGCCCTTCTGGACTGCACAGGCAAAAAGTATTAAAGTCTCAAAAAAACAGCTGCAGTTAGGTAAGGTGGAGTGCGTTGAAAATGAAGGCCAAAGTGAAAGAAATGCAACTAATTGCCTTTAAGAGAAAAACAAGTATGGCAGAAGGTAGTTAAACTTGAACTGGGCATGTAGTCATGTGTAAAGGGAGTTGGTGGATAAAATTAAAAATTAACAAGTAGTGATAAGGGGTGGGGTTTAAAAAACATGTCGACTCTTAGCATAAAATACCTGGGAATGCAAAAGCCTATCAGACCCACCTTTGCTGTTATCTCTGTGTATTTCTTCCCTGGATGTGCCAGCTTTGTGTAGCAGTGGTTGCTCTATTGATAACTGTCCTGTGACAGGATCCTGAGACAGGATCTTTACTCTGGTGATTTGCAGCCTTCAGTAGGTGCTGACATGCTTCAGCATGGCAAACAAACAAATGTGGACTATTGGTGATCTAACTTAAAGTTAGCTTGACTAGATTTCTATGCTGTGTAATATCTGCTTAAGTAGTCTGTATCTGCCAGATTTTCTAGCAATGGTATTTAAATTGTCTTTGTAATAAAAATGTTTGATCTTATGAAACACTTCTTAGAATTTACAAAACCAAAATTATTTTGAACCTGTTTCCTGGTTTAGAAACTAGTCTCTGGCCTTACTGAAAACATGATAGTGTTTGATGCCTGGAGATGTGATCTCAGAGGCACACTGTGGAGTGTTAAAAAATGGATTGTGTTTCTTACAGAATTTTCCATCTGAAATTACACCTCTGACTGTGTGGCTGTTCTTGGGGCTGCTAGCCCCCATTGTGGCTACAGTCAGAGGCCAAGCCACACCCGTGTGGACACATTCCCCTGAATCAACAGTGTCTCAAAACTGAGCTGTACATAAAAATCAGCCCTAAAGGTTGGATGCTGGCTTGGAAGGGGGAATAGGTGGGATCATTTCCTTGTTTTGCCACTGATTTCCTGACTGCTGGCTACTCAGTGCCTCCACGGGACATCTGTGAAAGGGGTGTACTGACACTCACCTCTTGTACCAGGAACTGGGAGGGTAAATGTGTCACAGGTAGCGAGCTGTCCAGTAACATACGGATGGGGGCAGTGCAAGTTCCTCAGCTGGATGAGTCAGCTGCACTCCCTCAACTATGAAAGTTTTTAATTGTGGTCTTGTCTGCTTGGTTTAGCTGCTCCCAAAGTGAGAAAACCTGCTGAGCTGGGCAGGATCTTCCTGAAAGTTTACCTTGGGTGTCATGACAAATGGACAGGAGGCAGGGATCCTGCTCACAGGTAGAGAAAGGGTGATTATTTTCCCTTCTAATCCTCCTTGGAGAAGGAGGGCAAAGCAGGCAGAGGTGTCACAGCTGGTATCTTAAAAGCTTACTCATTTTGATTGTTTATGTATGAATGCAATAAAAAAATGAAGTAAAAAGATGTCAGCAGAAACAAACAGTGTACCATGATGATGGATATACCTGTCCTGAACATTAGCCTTTGCACAGATAGGCACTGTCATTCCTCAAGAGACTTGGGTTTAGACCTGTTTTAGTTTGTTCATTTACTTATTACTCCAAGGGAAGAAGGCAAGGAAGGCACAAAGGAACTGCTACCTGAAAGACACAAACAGTGACTGGACAGTCAGTGAAAGACTGAGGAAAGCACTTTTGGCTGTAGCTTGGGGAAAATGTCAAGTGTTGGACTTCTAAATCCCTATTTAGGCACCTGTATTAATTGTCTGCTGGTGGAGGTGTTTGGGCCTGTCCTCTTTGGCCGGGGACAGACAGTGCAATTTCAGCATGTGAATGCATAATGTTGTCAGTTCCTCTGTTTCTGGGTGGCAACAGATCAGCAGCTTCCAGAACACACTTTTTCCAGCTGAGAATACCTGATTTTGGCTGGGGTAAGTGCTATGGGTAGCAGCAGCATTTGACACACAAAGATTTCTGTATAGAAGGGGACTGAACACTTCTCTGGGCCTTCAGCTCTTCCACCAGTCACTAGAAGTACATGCTGACTGTTCTGCATGGTCAGCACTGCTGCTGATGGCTGGTGAAATTTGTGCTACCGGTTTGGAGCACTGAAACCACGAGAGTTTTGGCACTGCCCATTAGAGGAACCACATCTCTTGATGTGTCGAATTACACTCAGCTATTGCCGCTTAGAGATGACCTAAGGTAGGTAGTTTTGCTCCCCATGGGCCTAATCTGAGACCTGTTGTACCAGCCAGGAGTCTTTCTATGGTGGGGGACAGATAATTACTGAGAGAGCTGTGTCTGTGGATAGCCTTCAGCTCTGAAACAAATTACCCCTGACTCCAAGGCAGCCTGGTTGTCGCGGTGTCAGAGTGTGCTGGAAGGCATCTCCATTCAATTAAGCTCCAGAGAGAGCATTGTAAATGCTCCCGGTCTTTCACCGCGGGGATTCTTTCCTCATTCATGGGTTTGTTAAAGCCGGTAGTTCAACACTTTCTCAAGCTTCAGTTTTTAATGTATGGCAAGAAGTATCTGCAGCTGGATTAGCTGTCTTTTAAAATGGTGTGTGCCACCACAAAAGTTATTGACTGTTGCCTCTTTAAACTCCAATCTCTCAAGCTGAAAAAATGTGAAAATACTCACACTAAAAGCTGTTTCATAAGGGAGTCCTGAATTGAAAGTGGTTTTTCAAAGGCATTGTGCGAAGCAAGCACTCTTCCTCTCTGACTTCTGGCAGTAGTAGTATTTAGGTGTTCGTGCCCTGAGGTGATCCAGCATATCTGACCCTTGTTTTTTGTGAAGGGCTGAGAGGGCGTCGGATCGGCCTAGCAGCAGGACAGATGGATGTCCAGTGTTGAGTAATAGTGGAAGTAAACAAGAGGCAGTTGCTCAAGTTATTGTCACTTGTCTGTTGCTTTTCCAGGTGTGCCCTACTTTACTGTGGAACCTGAGGATGTGTCTGTGTCCCCTAATGCCCCATTTCATATGGCCTGTGCTGCTGTTGGTCCCCCTGAACCAGTGACAATTGTCTGGTGGATGGGAGACTCTAGAGTGGGGCTTCCAGACGTCTCCCCCTCCATCCTAAATGTGTCAGGTAAGGCTGCTGCCACTGCAGGGGATCACTTGGAGCATCAGAAGATGAGAAGAGCTCTCTTCTGATCATGTCCTGTACCTTGGGGAGCCACATAGTGTGGGAATGATGTTTAACTCTGCTTTAAGGGTTGAGTGGTCACAATCACAAAGATTATCTCAAACGGTGATGTTTGCTCTGTGTGTTTTCTGCTGGCTTGATGCACTCAAGCTCTTATAGAATTTGGGTGTGACTTTCACTTTTGTTAAAGATGCTGTTGAACTGATGATGCATTGGGTGCCTCTCGTTCCACCTCGTGGAGGGTGTTCATGGTTATATGAAGTGACTCTGTTGGTGTCATTTCTCTTGGAACTCTCCAAGCATTTACATGTAGCAGATGCCATCCCCTCCTTCTGTGCACAGCCCTGTCACACACTGCTTTCCCCTCTCTTACCCACTCCCCATCTTTGTTCTTGCAGGCTTGCTGGATGCTCTTTTCATTAAAATCTGCCTGCCTCATGTAATTGTTCGACACTTCAAGAGTGATCGTGTCAGTGCTGAAACAGGCTGGTTGATACCCTTCAAGACCAGGGTTTGCCCCAGAGTAGAGCTTTCCCCAACAGGGTTGGCAGAAAAACTCAGGAGCCAGTAGGTGTTTAGAGCCTCTCTTCAGACCAATTTCAGAAAAGGGTGATGTATCTCTACCTGGAACTGACTGCAGCTATTCTTGTAGTTACCTCTTAAAAGTAATTTTATTGTAGTTAGTTGTCCAACAGCCTTGTGTTATGTTTTCTCTTTGCTGCTGTTTTATTATTCTCAGCAGCCCTGACCCAAAGTTGAACTGGTTATTTAGAAAGAAAAGGTTTTACAACAAAGAGTTGTCTCTAGGGCCTTTTTATCAGTGTTAATACAGTTACACCCAGCGTGAGTTTTTGTCCGTCTTTGGCCATCCTTTGAGCTATCCAGTCCTATTCAGACTTTTCTTAGAACCTTATTTATTAACAAATCAAAACATGATTTGTGATTTGAAATCGTTTTAATCATCTGTTCCCTTTCTTATGTAGCCACCGATGCTGTTCTAAGTTGGAAATGAAAACTGCTCCATTATGATACAATCTGCCTGTTGAAATGGAAACTGAAAAGATGGATAATCAAGAGGGGAAAGACAATAAAAAAATAAGCCGCCCTTCCTCCACTCATCCCACGGTGCCTCACAAAATATCTGTTGTTGAGGGGCAGTGGCTTGAAAGCCTGAAAAAGACATCTACTCCTAGTGATTCTCCAAATGAATTTCTATTTTATATATTAAGTATCATCAGCACCTTTATTTGCTTTTGGTGTTCTTTGGGATGTCCCTTGGGCACACCCTCTTTCAGTGGGCTTTGAGGTGTCCCTTGGGCATATCTGGTGTTTCCAACTGAAAACATGTAGTAGGGCACAACCTGCATGGTTGGATTACCAAAACATGTCAAAAAAGGCAGTTGGTAAGAAAAGGAGCATTGCTAGCTGAGGAAAGTATCACGCTCTGAAGAAAATGGTAACAACGTATTTGGCTAGGAAGCAAGTGTTTAGAAGGTTCAGCAGTGTTGTGTTTGGAAAGCAGTGCTGGCATGGTGCTAGGGAACACGCAGTTCCTGGTTTGTGGTGTATTTTGCATTTTCCTCAGGGCAGGGCTGTGTTAGGTTCTGTCTTAGGACAGGCCTACCACATCAGGTGCTGCTCTGCTGTGCTGCCTGGCCTTCAGCCTGCTGGTAGCATCTTCCTCTGGTTCACAGGGATGAGAACAGTACTCCCTCCTCTCTTCCATTTCTTTGCAATGCTGTTAGTCTCAGGCTTGGGAGATGAGTCAAAGGTCAGAGACACTGTGCAAGCTGTTCTGTGCAGCTCTGAAATGTCTTTTTTCTTCCTAAGTTGTATGCCCACAGTGAGCCAATCTTTAACTTTTCTCAGACACAGCCTTTTAAGGCAACTGAGGGTCAAGTCAAGTGACAGTAGTTGTTGGACACAGTTCTCCTGGCAGCCCTGCAAATCTATCTCAGTTCAGATTAATTTGCAATATCTATATGCATCCTGGAACAGTCAGACGTCAGTATGATGCCATGGGATGGATGAATGCTCACAGAAGGCATTCTTACTTGTATCATCCCTGGAAAGTGTTGCAGCGCTGGTGCAATAGCATTTAAATTCCACTTCCTTTGTGTATCTTCAAAAGTCTGATGCAAGGTGAAGGACAGGTGGGCATTGACTAGAAATTGGCAGCATCTGATTAAAAGTTTGCCTCGGCTTACAACCCAGTTAGAAGATGAATGTTGCTCGGGTGTAGGCTGAGGCCCAAAGCACTGGGCTTTGTGTGAGCTCACAGTTCAGCACAATCCTTGCTCCAAAGATGCTCACCAGAATGTGAGAAGCAGACATCTATGACCTGAGCACTATGAGCTGCTGTCCTGACAGATTCTTCCTTCCTTTTCAGTGCTTTCTGACACTTCCATGAAAGCTTTTCTACATTGTCACACTCGCTCCTAAAAATGTGTTTAGCACATTAGTTACATTGAAATTTGCATGCCTTTGATTGGCACCCAGCTCGCCCCTCCAACTGCTCCTACAACTTGAGCTGGATGTCACAAATAATTGAAATTCTGCTGAAGGTTGAAGCTGGATTATATAGCTATTTGTGTTTCCTTTCCTTTTCTTGGCTGATCTCCAGGTATTAATCAAAGCACAGTTTTCTCCTGCGAAGCTCACAACATAAAGGGATTGTCTTCATCTCGGACTGCCACTGTTCAAATTAAAGGTGAGAGACTGGGTGCAAGAGACTGGGCAAGGGCCTCGGATTTGCTCTGTGGGGAGGGAAACTAAGGCTTCTTAATGCAAGGAGTTGCCTCAAAGCTGCCAGCACTGGTCGGAGCTCTCAGCAGTCAAAACAATGCTTTGTGTTCTAACAGCAGTTCCCACTTCCTATGCAGGGCTGTATCCCAGGCTGTTGAAAATAATCCACATCTCATTCAGGAGTGGAAATGTGATGTCAAATTACAGCTTTTCCTTGAAAAGGAGAGAGCTGGGGTGATTAAATTGTTTGTGAGAAATGAAGCTGATATAAATTTGCAGCAGGGAAATCTTTCCCTCTTGGGGATAGATGGGTCTTGTTAGAGCTAGAGGCCATTACTTCTGCTTGCTTTTATTAGCATCACATTAGATGCTGAAAAAAGTCAAGGAAGGTGATCACCACTGGCCAGTAAGGTCTGCTCACCCACACTGGGTTTATGAATCTTATTTTTAAATTCTTTGCTCTTTAAAAGCTCATTGAAAACAAATAATTCCTAGCCTGTGCATGACCAGTTGCCATTTGGAGGGCTCCAGGCTGATGTGACATTTCCTCTGTTCCTGCAGGTAACTGAAACAGGGATAACCAGAGCAAGCAGCTCTTCCTCTGTTCTTCGTGTTGAGATGCTTCTGCATTTGAATTTTTAGTCATGCTTTAATGCACTTTTAATTACATGACCATCAGTTCCAGGAGAGGCATGGCACAAAAAGCATTTGTTCCAAGTGGTAGCTTATTGCTCAGCACAAATACGAGCAATCTTTTATGTCTGTATCAGTATCAGAACTCACAGTTGTAGTAGTTAGTGTTCATTAAAGGACAGATCGAAATCCAGGTGTAATCTACTGCTCTTGGAGTGTGTTTCTGTTCAGGACATTGTGGTTAGTGCTATGCCAAGAATGCAGTGCATTGAGCTAGTAAGATTTATAACTTAATTTAAAACTATTTGGAGTTGTTGCCTTAAAGGCTTGTCTGCACAGGGGAGTTAGTTATTGTAGAATATATCTTCTATGGATATTTTATCCTGGGATAGAATTTAGTTTACAAAGCTATTACACTTTAAAAAACCTTGTCAAGCCATAATTTGAAAAACCATTTAGCATAAACAAGCCTTTAAACTTTTCAATGTTAATACAGATTAGTATTTTTTAACCATTAATAAGCTGAAGGGGTAAAGACCTCAGAATTCTCTCATTTCCCAGCAATTATGTTTAGCTGAAAAGTGTTCCTCAGGGATCATCACCTGATGAATCCACTCAGCCTGTTTAGGAGGGACATACTGCCATTGCACACTTGTGTTACACACACGTGTTCTAGAGCTGAGAAAGAGCAAGCTTAAGTCACTCAACTAACATTGCACCATGTGGTATGTCATAGCGACAAAAATTCAGGTTTTGAATAGCAAGTCCAGTGCTGTAGTCATAAAAGTTATGTCTATAATACCTCAAAGATATGTCTAAAAAAGTAGCTATAAATTTACCTAAGTGATGAGGCTTTTCTAAATACAAAAGCTTTGAATATCTAATATAGCCCTGTTAAAATTAAAGCAAAGCTCCTACACAGCAGAAATAGGGCAGGCCCAAATAATGTTTATTTAGTTCTTGATCATATGAACATGCAGAATTCAATGAAGTTACTCCTGGGAGTAGCTGTCTGCACATGCATGTTCAGGGCGCTCCTCTCCTACACAAACCCATCTGCTAATGAGGACTCAAATCTTTCTGCAATTTATTAAACAATTAGTTTCTTCTGTGTTTCCAGAGGCAAATATTTTTGCTAGGACGTTGACAAACTGTTAACATTTCTTCCTATTTGCTCCTGTTGTTGTTCATTATCTATTCTCTGTAGTGCCCACAATGTGCTGGGTGTACTCCAAGCAGAAAATTACTGTTATTGTAGCCCACAGTCCCCAGCCATTACAAAGCCCCATTGTTCAGCCACTCTCTAAGCACAGAGGAAGTTAACTCTCATTATGTTAACACTCAAGGTCCTGTTTTCTGATAGGCTTTTCTGTCCTTTATGTGTGCAGCTAACACTTTTAGGGTTGTATCCCGTGTTTCAGAGCACAACAGGAAAGAGCCGCCCACAGTTTTTTCCCAAGAGATGACAGGAAAATGCATCTGGCCCTTGCTTGCAGAGTGAGGGGAAGGTGCTAGCAAGCCAGCCCTCCTCAGCCACTGTCTCCTTCACACACAGGGTGTGTTACCAGTTGATTATTTATTCCCACTGGTGGCACAGCACGGTCCTCCTTGGGGCCTACCATCCTGTGTTGAAAAGTACACCTTGCTAAACCCGAAAGTTACAAGTGTGTCTGCAAAAACTTGAGTTATGCACAATGTTTCAGCAATACCCAGTAAGCAGTAAAAGAAGGAATTTTTTCCTCTTAAAGAGCTCTACAGACCTGAACACAAAGCATCAAAAAAGATTGAAACAAAGATGCAGGAAAGTCTCAGGTTAACTAATGAAGAACTCATTGCCCAGTTTCCATCCCAGACCCTTGGTCTGCTGCCCTGCCCCCCAAGACACACACCCTGTTCTTATCTAGGTGTCAGGACCTGCCCTGGGTCCTGGTAACTGGTTAACCAGACAACAAAGGCTTTATAGGGTTAATGTGTGTCACCAGCTGTTCCTCTCCTCCAGGCCCTCTGCAGAGACCTGACTGTATGGGCTCTGCATTTCTCTTGCAGGATGGCCCTGTGGATGTGCTGAAGGTGCAGTATTGTGGTTGTCCTTGGTGCAGTGCAATACAGAGGTGCTCTGGCAGGATAGAAGATGCAGCTGGAGAAATCCTGGCTTGCAATTACTTTTGTATTGCTGCTTTCTGATGGATACAACTCGGGAGACATGGGAAATTCAATCTGCAGGCACAGCCTTGTCCTGAGGATAGGTTTCTGAAAGAGGACTCCTGAGGACACAATTTGTTGAGGTGCTGCAGGAAAACTATTACAAGCATCAGCATACAATATTTTGAAATGAGAAAAAGGTTAGGGGAGAGGTTAGTATTCACGAAGCTGCTAATTTTGTCAGAAGTGAAGTGCCTGAATGAAAACTCAGAGGTGAAAAAAAGATGGTGAGCAGAAGGATGAGAATTAACTATGTGGAATTACAGTGAGAGGAAAGGGGAAGTCAGAGGGAAGCATCAAGGATCCTAAAAGGAAGCCAAACAGTTTGGTGCTGTGCTGTGGGGGTAGGAAGCACAAGCATCTGAGTAACTGTCTAGTCTTGGAATCCTGATTTTGCTCTGGCCCTGCCCTTAATTTGTGGAGTAGTATCAGCCATATGTGGCAGGCACTCCCTTTGGCTTGAATTTCCCCTCTGTAAAACAGAGTGTATTCATCTCAAGCCCAAGAAGGTGGTTTTCAGTCCAGGCTCTGTCCCACAGTGTTTCAGTGGGAGTTTGCAATGGACACCTGGAGGCAGCACAAAGAGGTCTACTGCAAATCCAGCTCCAGGGTATTCAGGTCACTACAGCAAACCACCCTCCACCCGGTGCTGGCAGAGCTGGTGTCAAAGGCTTGACTGAGAACCCGAGGTGGGATTTTAGAGCCCTGATTTAGTTCACAGTGTGGGTCCACAGGCAGCTGTGTGCAGGGCTGAGTCATGCCCTGCAATGGAGGGGGCGGGGAAGAGAGCTGAGTAGCAAAGGTGTAAACATCACACACTTTGATAGCATAGCATTGCTATCAAAGAGATCAATCACTGCCTGTGTGCATCGATGGGCAACGTGAGAATAGCTGACAATAGCTTGTCCAATGTTAAAATAGTAGTTTCATTCACAAGAAGTCAGGGACACTCTCTAAAGGTGTGATATTTTACCACATTTCTGTTAGTGATTTCATTGCGTAATTTTTAGCCTCAAGCCTCTTCCATTTCCACGTGAATACCTGCTCAGTTCTGGGTATACTGAAAGGCCTCTTTGTTTCCTTTCTAGCCATGCCTCTCCCGCCTCTCAATGTAACTGTAAGCCAAGTCACCAGCAGCAACGCCAGCGTGGTCTGGGTGCCAGGATTTGATGGCCGCGCACCTCTCCATTCTTGCACTCTCCAGGTATGGCCTCTCTGGGGTGTGCCCTGCCCTGCATGAATAACCAGGACTCTCCTGAGCCACAACATTTCCTGGGCCCTCTTTTGCTCTCACATCTTATTAGCCGTGTTTCAATTCTTGCTTCACAGCCTTAAAGCATAAAAAATTAACAGGAGGCAACTCACAGGTGCCAAAGAGCAGGTCATGAACTTCACGCTCCAAAGCAAAGTGTTAACGACTGGCCTCATTCTCCTGGTCAGCAGCTTATCACATCGGTTGCTTCATGGCAGCTATTCCAGACAGGTTATTACGCTGCAGCACACATGAAGCACGCAGCACCCTGTGGGAAGTGCCCTGGAGCAGCTGTGGCTGCAGGGTGCTCACCCTTCCTGCATGGAGCAGTGGCCCATGGTAGCTTGTTCCAGTGCAGGTGCCTGTGAGGCCCACGCCGAATCAGGCCTGTGCTGTGGGATGCCAGAAGAAGTGCAGGAATTCGGACATACCAGTGAGTCCAAGGGATGAGGAGCTTGCAAAGTATAGGATGTGGTACAGGAAAGGTAGGAATGATGGAGGCAGGAGGCAGATTGGGCTTTTTGATACAAGGTCAGGCCTATTTGCATGTTTCAGAGCAATTTTAAGCCCTGTCTCTAAATCTTGATTGGTTTTCCATTGTCAAAGACCAGTTCTTCCCAGAAAACCAAGCTTGATATTATTCTGTAGCTCTGCTAGGTGCAGAGTAATCCACATCTCTGAAAAACTGGTCTGCTTCTTGAAGTTCCTGAGAACAATGGTGTGTGTCCAACCTCAGGCAGAGTTAGTTTCTATCACTGCATACTTAGCTGTAGAATCATATCAAAGAACAGGTAACCCAGTGAGAAAATAAATGGTGATACCCAAAGCAGGCTGTGCAAACACAACTAGGCATATTCCCCATGGATTTATTTGCCAGGCCCCTATGCTTTCCCTACCTGATTACAGCAGCATTGTGAGCTGGAGTGGAATTTCTATGCGGTGTTGCCAACTGTGCAGAGGAGGATTATAAATTTACGGTATGCTGGAAGCAGTCTGGCTAATTTACTTGCAGTCCTCTTTTTATCTGGGGGGGAAACCAGAGGTTTCATGCTCTGATGTTTATTATATTTCAGAAATAAAGGAAATCATCATCTAGTTTTAATCACTAGAAAGAACTCCTGAATGCATCTGGCCCTGGTCTGTGGTTTTTGTTGCTGCTTCTGTTCTTGTTTGCAGTTAAAAATGTTTTTTCTTCCTCTGTTTTTCAATGCCAGTTATCTCGAGCTGGAACGGCCTATTCTCTCTGGCTTGCACGCTGCAATGCTAATCGTTCTGGGGTTTAAGTTCTCCCTCTCACTTTTGGCAGGGGCAAGGGTGGGGGATGGGACATGTGGAAAAGAGGCTGAATCAGAGCAGCCCAGTTTCTGTCAACTCAGCAGTCTCTCACCCCTTTTCTAAGCCTTTTCTGTTCTATTTGGGGAGGACGGGGTTCCTGCATTTGAGTCTGGGAGCGGGATAACTTGGCAATGACCCTGCACTGTCAGAAAACTGTGCTTCCTCTTGACTCCCACATTGAGAGATTCTGTGTGAGGCATTGACCTACATTTCCATGTGAAAATGCACATGTTCCTGGCTCCTCCTGACTGCACTTATGCTGGGAGTCTCCCAAAAAGAGAAGGGGGATTGGAACTTTGCTGTGTTTTTCTGGCACTCAGGCATTGCAGCGGGTGCCCCAGGAGCACCGTGTTCAGACAAGCAGATTGCTTCTGGGGACAGGGCAGGGAATGGCAGCGTTTTCTGACTGCTAACACAAGCCAAGTTCCTTGTGAAAGGGGCAGATGCACGAGCACCGGCTCTTGGGAGTGTTGAACAGAAATGCCTCATCCAGCAGACAGGGTTTTACAAAAGAGTTGTCTTTTTCCGTTGTGTTTTTTCCCATGCTGTGGATGACAGTGATAATGACAACAAATATGCTTTTCTATTCAGGAAACTTGAGATTCTTCCTTTCCACCAGCCAAATAAATCAGTGTGCCAAAAGTGTATGTGAGAGTGAGCAGGAGGGCAGTGAGAAAGGAAGAAAGGCTGCCACATAAAATACATACAGTCCATATGACTTTTTCGCTTTTGTCAGTACATCTTGCTTTTACTCTCTGCTTTGTTATTTTGTATGCATTTGAGGAGAAGGTCTGAGCCTGGGAGCTATGCAGTGATTTCTGCTATTGTTAGTAAAAAAGTAGGAACATTGACTCTATCTGTGCATTAAAAGCACACAAGTGATATCAGATTTAAATTAACATTCATGCTGCTTTAAAGCTCAGATTTGGAAGCAAGAAAAAGAAGGGATGCAGGAGTGGTAGGAAGTCTCTTTTCATTTTAATTTGAAACAGGTTAGTCGAACCAAGCCACCTATGTCACCATGTCTCTCATCAACTACAAAATTGAAAATATACAAACTTCTGGAAAAAAGAGTTTGGGAAAAGATGACAGAGGCAAGTTGCTCTACTGGTTTTCATTGCCCAGATTTAAACAAGCCTCAGAAGCCGGCTGCTACCACTCAAAGTGACAATCACGTTTCGTTTTCTTTAAAGGAACAATGACCAGCTGTAGAAATTGTAACACAGGGAAGGAAATGTTTTAAAATATGGAACCAAATTTTCATCTGGTAGAAGATTCTTGTACTGCCCAAGTGACGTCACTTCATGATTCTTAGTTTGACAATTCCTTTTTCAGTATTTTAAGCACTGGTGCTATATCTATTCTTACATGTTCCTAAACTGACAATTAAATGGATTCTTATCCGTGTGGACACGTTAGTTGTATTGTTTATGGTAACAGTCATCTCTGTTTCACTCTTGGCACAGATAGCTGAGTCACCAGATGGCCAGGAGGTGTCCACTGAAGTCACCCCAGTGCCACCCTTTTCCTACACCATGCAAGGCCTGAAGCATTCCACCAACTACAGCGTCCGTGTGCAGTGCAGCAATGAGATGGGCAGCTCCCCTTTCACTGACAGGGTGTACTTCCAGACCCTGGAGCTTGGTAAGAAACTGTAGACAAGACCAGGACAGCAGTTCTGAACCTGAAAATGAGACAATTATAAATGTCATTAACATATTCTGCAATACAGGAAACGTTATGCTGTTAGACTGCTCATCACTCTGAGGGTCTCCTAGAACAAAACAATAATACACAGTCAAATGTGATTAACAACAATGATGCATACTACAGGAGTTGACCCAGCCATGGGGCTTCTGCATGCTGGTCCCATTAGCTCTGTGAGATTCTTGGGATGTTGAGAGAAGTGAGAGGTGCTGACCTGTCTTCTCCACTTGAAACCACAGAGTGCTGGTGGCTTGCAGAAGTTGTTCTCTCCCCTCACACCCTCTCTTTTCTGGATGATCTCAGGAAGGAGGGTGAAACTGCCATTTTCAGTGTGGATAGTGCCTTATTTTCCTGCACAAGCGATTGTGTTCTGTTCTCTGCTTTCAGCTCCAAACAGCACCCCTCAAAACATCCATGTTATTCAAAGAGATCCTGGTCTAATTTTGGAGTGGGAAGGTGTGGCTCCAGATGTGCTGAAAGAAAATGTCCTGGGATACAGACTGGAATGGATTCAGGATAATGTAACTCAGGTAACAGATTGAGAAGGTACTGAGCCATTGAACACAGAATTGCAGAAGGTTCGTACTAAATTTTCTAGGCACTAAGGTTCCTCGTCCATAGCAGGGGATTAGATTGCTGACATTGCTTTTGTTAAATGTGTCTGTGCTGACTTTAGGGAATGTCTCAGTATTTGACTTCAGGATATAGGACCATTTCCTCCTTCCTGGCATATTCAGAATTGCTTCACTTGAATGTTCATCTGCAGACAGACCGGTTCTCTGCCATTCCTTGTACAAAAAGGACAACATAGAGAGAATTCACTTTGTCTCTCTCTGCCCTCTGCCTCTTTCTGGGGCTGTCCAGCTCAGACAGTGCAGGATGTGGGCTTTCTGTCTCCTGTGACTGGGCCTTGGCTTTCCAAATCCTAGCAGCAAAGCTGTATTTAACAAGTGAATGAGTTGTGCTGTAAATCAAGAAAGAAGGTTGTGGATTCTTTAGCTTCATTTACAATACTTAGGGAGTTGAAAGGACCCTGACAGGGTAGAAGGCCTTTCATTTGTTCTTTGGCATCGACATTTCCAAGGTATCTATCAGCCTTTGAAGTTCACAGCATTTCTTATGGTTTCTAGCTTCCTAATAGGTGTTTACCCAGTGCTTATTAATGAAGAGCAAGCCTGTAATAATAGACAGCTAGAGGGAAAAGAGACTTATTTCCTATTTTGTATGACCCATTTCACACTAGGTCAGCGTCATTGACCTTGAGTGATTGTATTTTGAGTTCTCATTGAATTTATTCTGTGTCAGTAGTGGCAGCTAAATATTCATGGGTTTGCTGTATGAAGAAGATCCATAAAACTACTAAAAATATGTTGGCTTTGCTATCCTAAATGAAAACTGATGCTGAAATTCAGAAGCCATTTAGCCAACAAGTTAAAACAGACAGACTCCTCCCTCGGATTAAAACCACCAGATGCTTTACAGTAAACCACAAGAAGGAGGTATATCTTTTAATAGCAGAAAAACCCTCATATTTCTATAGCAACATGCATGGGAGGACCTCAAAAGAAGAAATTAAACCTCCTATGTCCCTTATGCCTTAGGAAACCACTAGCAATTTTTGGGAAGAGAAAACCAAGACAACAGCCCAAATCTCAGGCAAAACCGAGATAAGGACCCAGAAGTCCTTACAGACAATTCCCAGCCCTTCTTATAGTGCCAGTGAAGTACGTGGTTGGTACTATTTTGGTTTAAAGGTGAAGTTTTACATTAGATGCCTTTTAAGGTAGCTCACAGTTTGTTGTCATTTGCACTCAGGGGGAGATGATCGTGCAAGACACAAAAGCCAATCTCACCATGTGGAATCCTCTCAAAGACCTGATTATCAGGGTGTGTGTGCTGAACTCTGCAGGGTGTGGGCCCTGGAGTGACCTCTTCCTGCTTGAAGCCCAGGAAGTCATGGGTGAGTGTGCACTATTTTCTCCCTTCACTTTGGGGAAATAAAGTCAGAAGTACTGGACTGCTGTTTTTTCTGAGTCTTTTTCTTTCAGTGGTTACTACTTACTGAGGCACGTGGGCTTATGCAATAGCACACTTCATCAAGGAGACTTAGAAATTCAGTAATCTTTAAAGAGCTGGTATAAACAAAACAGCTTCTGGCCTCTACTGTGTCTTTTTAGAACAGAGTTTTACTGTGCTTAGTGCAGAGCAGTAGGGCAGACACAATAGAAAATATACAAATGAAGGTTTACACATGTTTACACAAGTAAATGTGACAGAAAACTCCACCAATACAGGTTGTCTTCTTTGATTTAACTTTATGCCATTCCTGACTAGTTTTAGTGAAGCCTGATTTAAACTGTGGCCACATGGTTCATAATGATTTTGCTGAGTGTATTTATGTTAAACCAGTTTAGCTGTCTCCATGGAAAAGCTACTGGTAGAAGAGGAAGGTGATGGTACAGATGCTGTACCATGCAATCTGGACCATGTGCAAGGGTTTGTTGAGAGCAAAGAACGTGCACGTGTGGAGTGCACTCCTAGTGCTGAAGGGCAGTTGGGCTCACCTGGCGTGGTTTACTTGCTGCTTGTATTTCACAGTGAATAGGAAATGCAGGCAGGCTATGAAGCAGGGCAGGATGTTGTATGGGGACTTGGGTAGAAGGGAGAGAACACTCTTAATTGTGAAGGAAACTATAACAGAACTAAGAGGAAGACATTCCAAATAAAGATAAGTATTAGTGATAAGAAGTCAGTGAGGTGTGACCGTACGAAAATTCCACAGTCTTCTGAGGTTTTGTTTCCAAGTGCCCGTGGCAGGACAAGTTATCAGTCTCTAATTTCTTATGCTGACCCACCTGCTGCTGTTATCTTCCCACTCCACATGTCCCTGAGGAATCACTCAGTTGATTGAGTTTTTCTGATTTCTCCACACTGAGGGATGGCAGGGGGACTCTAGAGGGGAGTTCCCAAGCAAGCAGGAGGTGGGTGATATGGGCAGAGCAACCAGTAGAAAACTGTATCTTACTTGCAGTAGTGCATTTAATGCTGGTTTTAGCATGCACATTACTCAGGTCCTTTGGCAGCCCAGTTCCTGTGACAAAGCCAGCGCTGAAGGTTAAGTGTGAGCACACAGTCACTGTGGGATCAAAGCCCTCAAATTATTTAAAAGAGATTGAAGGGGTGTGAAGGTTCAGAGCTGAACCTACTGGCTCCATCAATTTTTTCCTCCTACTTTTTGATCGGGTATTTTCTGTGGCACCCCAATACAGACACAAGTATCTGAAAGAACTAGGAGTTCCCTTTGGAAAATGGCCATCACTGGCAAGAAGCCCCAGGGAATGTTTAGGGTTTGCATTTTACAGGGAGCTGGAATAGGATAATCCTGAAAGTACTATATGTTGTTGCTTGATTGTTTTTATTTACAAACCACTTCAAAAAAAGTAGCATCAGGAGTAGTGCTTGTTTTGGCCAAATGCTGTCTGGAAGCACATATATTTCTTCACAAGCATAACAGGCTGGAAGTAAAAAGTTCACTGTGGAAACACTGACAGGCCTTAAGCAGCAGAGCTGCAGAAAGACTGTCGTTTTGTTTCAGGCCTGGTAGAAAACATAAGTCGCTTCCTTTCCTAAAATAGCAAACTGGCACTGGTTGCTTTATGTGAGAAATGCCAGGGGTGGTATCTGACCAGCTCCCGGTGCAGCAATAAGGATGACTAAGCTCGTATAAACTTTAAGTCGAATTTGTCATCACAGCAAAGCTAGTGGGAGCTCCACCCTACTTATACAGAGATCTGGTGTGCTATTAACAAAGATTGTTTTAATATTTTCAGAAACTTTCTCAGTAGAAACCTCTTTTTTTTTATTGCAAAGCGAGGAACAGAGTGATTTAATAACTTTATTCTATCTGTAATCTTCACGATTGTAGGCAGGAGAATACTCTTGGATTATGTTCTTTGCACGCCTTTGAGATATAAACTTTCTGTGAAATGAAAGGGCTCATCATCAAAGGGCTCCTAAATACTCTTCTAAACTCTTCTGATAATAGTCTTCTCTCTGCCTTGTGCAGTCTTAAGGCATATGCTGGTTGAAAAAGGGGGTGCAGGGGATGGGAGAGAGACAGAGTGAGAGAGGAGAGGCAACTTGTGGGCAGCAGCCTCCTCTCAAGCTCAGTGACATGAGTGGGAAGCAACGATGTGTGGGGCAGAGGAGGAGAAGCAGTGAATTTCATTTTTATTTCTGACACATTTGCTATAAACTGTGGGATGGGCTCCTGATTCCCAGCAGTTTAGAAACAGGGAGAATAATTTAGTTTAGTTTTGTTTTCATCCACACTCCTTTTTGAAGGGCTCCCCAGAAGTTGACCTAAATCCCTGTTCTCTCACCAGAGTAGGAGTCAACAGACAGGGACTAGAAAGATAAGCCGAGAGAAGTTGGTTTCACCACAGGGGGAAGGAAACCTTATTGTTAACTATCAGAGAGGACCTTTTACATCAGTGTTGTTAGCTGTTTCTACCCTGATTGTTAGGCAGAAACAGCCCGAGTGATTGGCTTGGGAATCGTGCAGAGGATTGGAGCTACCTCTATTGTATTTGAGAAATACAGCTTCTGTTTCTCATCTCTCCCTCCTCTTAAACAGCCTTGAAGGCTGGGTTGAAAATTGCAGCAAGAGGGAGTGTCATAAGCCCCAGAGCCTGTAAAGCCTTCTGGGTGGTAAAAGAATATGTGAGTCACTGAAGGAGATAAGATACTGGAAAATAAGTACTAAGGATCTGATTTCTTTTTTTTTTTTTTTAAGTGCTAGTCTGCTTCCTCCTTTGTCCACAGTTCTATGTCCTTAAGCTCTACCTGTTTATTAGACTAATATTACTTCTTTAAAATCCTGGATGATAAGGCTCCTCAATGTAGCTGTTAATCAAGCCTCAGAAGCCTCTTGCCTGCCAGGGCTCTGCCAGGAGGGGTTATCTGATTCGTTTTTATGTGCATCCATCCAGATCCATCCAAATTCCAGCCCATGAACCTAACATCTCTTTTAAGAACAGGTTTATTTGTAGTGTCATGACTTATAACAGGATTACTTATATCATCAAAGATGATTCTTCCTTACCTTCTGGTAAAGGACTGTCAGCTGCTGAGGGTGAGCAAGTGAGCATAACGATGAAGGAGGTGCTCAGGCACCTGGTACCTTTTCTTGTTCTCTCTTAAATAATTTGGAGATATGAAGGCAATCCTAGATTTTAATAAACCCATTCAAATTCACATTTATTCTATAGTAATTGTATTTGGAGAAGAAATCTCTCAGGGAATTGGATTAATTTTTCTTTTTTTTTTTTTTTTTTCTGCCAGGCATACATAATATTCTTTTTATTTAGAACTGTATTGCATATCTTCCTTGCCTGGCAACTTGCTTGGCAGCATCTCCATTTCTTCTGTAGACATTTTGTAGTCAAAAGTATACATATTCTGGGAGCAAATATTATTTCAGTCTTGGAACCTGTAGGCTGACTAACTTATTTCTTTACTCACAGGGGACTTTCTAAAACTCACCTTTTCTTTGGGGAGAGACATTAAGAAGCTGCAACCAAACCAACAACATTGTGAAGTTACAACTAACACCAAGTCTCTCAGGGTGCTTCTCTTTGTAGGAAGGGTTAGAAGAAGAATGTAAATATTTTTAACCACATTGCCACGAGGCAATTGTCCTTCTCTGTTGTCTTTCAAAATGTTGCCTGGCTGACATTCAGGTAGTGCTGTGTTACCTGCTCAGGGTTCCGATGTCTGCCTCAAAAAGGGCAGGGTGAAACCCGCACACAGAATACAACAACAATACAATACAATTAAGCAACCTTTTTGTCCTGAGGCTCCCATTTGAAGTGCCCCAGATCATGAGCTCATGTAAAATATTATAATCTGGTGCAGCACCTGTTACTTTCTCAAGGCTCAAAACCAATAGTTTCTGATAACTAGATGTTTCTGTGAGAAAGAGCTAGTTTTCCTGATGATTGGCTGAGTACTGTTTATGCCAAATTCCAGTATACAAAGATCCACCAGGTCCAACAGCACAGCTTTGCCATTTAAAAGCAAAAGGAGAAATGGTTCTGTTAAACAATGGGCAGTCTTCTATCTCCTGACTGGTGTTTTCTCCATCATCTAGGTGGCCAGAGACAACCTCCTTATGGGACGTCCTGGGTTCCTGTGGCATTGGGCATTCTCACAGCTCTGGTCACAGCTGTTGCCCTGGCTCTTATTCTCCTTCGAAAAAGAAGAAAGGAAACTCGGTTTGGGTAAGGGAGTTTCTCCTTGTGCTGGTTAGAGAGATCTCTGCTTTCTCTTCTGTTGTGGTTTCTGTCTGACTCAATTATTTTACAAAAAAGCTCTGTGGATGGAGTACTTTTGGCAGTTTCTTTGGGTAACTGTATTGGTTGTCTTTTTGTTGGGATTTTTTTGGGAGGTTTGTTGTAATTGGGTTTTTTCCATGTTTTTGGGGTGCCTGCCTTTTCCTCAAAATGACAACACCAAAAATACAGTAGAAAACATGTTAATAGCTTATTAGACTACAGGAATATAAACTCCATCAAGGTAATTCTTAGCACTGCTGCTTAAGAGATTCAAAGAGAAAAGATCCACAGACGAAATATATGTATTCTTATGGGCTGAGCCCTTTATCCCATACTGGTTTTCAGTCTGTCAGCTGATTGTAACTTCCTGACTGCCTAGGATCAGGGGATTTACTTCTGGATCCCCAGTAAAGTTTCCTTTCCATCACCTCTGACACTTGTCTGGGGTTTGCTCTCTACTGCAAGCAAGTTTCTTGTTCTTTCCAGTCTCCCAGACCTCCCTGTCACAGCAGCATCTCTGTTCCTGTGACTCCTGCCACCTGCCCCAACCCACAGCTTCTCCTGAGCACTTGGGAGGAGTGATTCCCCTGTTTTGGAAGGCTATAGGTGCATCAGCAAAGCAGCATAAACCCATTGTTCCTCCTTTCCAGATACACCCTTCTTAACAAAACAGTCTGCAATATTTATATGGCAAGGGGTGAGAAATCGTCCATACTGTTCAACACACCCTTTTAGAAATGAATGCCCCATGTAATCATGGCCCTGTGTGTCTTTTCTGCCTTCTAGCCATGCCTTTGGCAGTGTGGTTGGCAGAGGGGATCCAGCAGTCCATTTCAGAGCTGCCAGGTCTTTCAACAGGGAGGGCCCAGAGCTCATTGAAGCAACATGTAAGTAAAATGACCCGAGTGATTCTGCCTGGGAAGCTGTGTTCATGCATTTACAATGCTCTCTCTGTTTTCACTGTAACTGATGTTTCCTGATCAAAAACATGGGATTAATTTACAAAGAGGCTTAGACACTGTGAATTGCAGAGGTGAAAAGCCAGAATGGCTGTTGCCATACCAATTACATAGCCTCTGCTTATTATAGCCACAGTCATTATGGATAATAATGCAAGACATAAATTCACCACTCCCTTGCCCCAGTTTCACTCTACAAGGACTCCTTTGACTGGAATGTAATCCAGTGGTGAGATAAATATGGCTGAACAATATTAGCAGGACTTTTTAAACTCAGTATGCTGAGCTGTGCTACAAGCATGAACCAATTAATCAGTCTTGGAAAGCCAGGAATTAGTAATTTATCAAACAGGGCACTGAGTCCCAGGAATGGCCAGATGATCCATTAAGGTGATCCATTTCTGTCTCCTGGTTCAGGAAGGGCATGGCTCTCTGTGGCAGCACTGCACAGCTGGGTTAGGACGGTGCTCTAGACAGTCATTAAAATGGTGCAGCTCCATCTACTTGAATTAAGCTGTATGAACCAGTGTCTATCTATGGCTCTTTGGGTTGGATTTTGTGTTCTCAGCATTCTTTACATTATTTCTGTATTCCTGTTGTTCTTGGAGTGTTTAGGGGTGATATTATCAGTCCCTCTCCCTTTAAGTACTGTAAGTGCATTTTCTGATGGTTGCAAGTTACTGGCCACTTGTCTGTGGTGAGGCTAGAGGACATGGAAGGGAATTCTGCCTTTTTCAGGTTTTCCTACTTACAGTATGGGAATCAGATTGGAGATAGAGGTTAGAACAGGTGACTCTTGATGTTGTGACAGAATATTTAAATATCTCTTATTTGATGCTTCATTTGTTTTGTTGGTTTTTTTTTCTTTCCAGTGGAGAGTGTAGGGATCAGTGATGAGTTGAAGACAAAACTAAAAGATGTCTTAATCCAGGAACAGCAGTTCACCTTGGGAAGAATGTTGGGCAAGGGTAAGAATCAGAACTTAACAAGGCTTTACATTGAAAATCCCACTTGTATTATTTTAACTGTTGAGTAGAGAGAAGCAATTACAAGCAGCCTGTTTTTTTCTCCAGCTTGTAGATGGAAATTTAAATAGAACTGTCCCTTCCTCTGGGATAAAACATTTCAGAGGTTTAGCATAACTAAGAGGATATTGGCTAAGCCATTCCTATAATATGGCTCTACACAATCATGAACTGCAGTCTATGCTCAGCTTTCCAAAGTAGTGTTAATTCACTGGTGTGTGAATTTCTTGCAGAGATTTAAACAAAGGAATATCCAATTAAACTTCACCTTTTTCTTTATAAGACTAGCTTTATTGCAGGTTTTTTTGACCCTTTCCCGTAAGGAGCATTCTTCCACTCCATCCCTCCTAGAACAAATGCATTTCTTTCAGAGCAGGAAGATGACCTTCCTGCAAAAGTGGTCTCAGAGGGCTTAACAATGCTAAGCAATTAAACAGCTGTGTCATCTGTTTGTGAGTGTTAGCTCTTGGCCAGTTTCTGGGATCCTACTTTAACCCTTTTGGGCTGCATCCATGACAGGTAAACTGAAATTGGCTGCAGAGGGGCCCCAGGGCATGGCCTTGGTGTGGGGATGCCAGCTGGCAGGATCTGTGTTGTCAGGCCCACTGCCACAACCCCAGGACTAGGTGACATGTAGCATGTAACCCAGGTTACAAGATGTTATAAGATGACATAACTGCATTGCTGACTCTACAGCTGAGCAACAGCTCCATAGTATGGTAGCAGCACAAAATACCTTTGTTCCTTCCCATTTTCCTGATTTGTGGTCAGATCCACTGCTCATGGTTTTTGTGAAGTAAGCACATGCCATAAAGTAGTGAAGGACACTGGTGGAAAGCTAGTGGGAAGATAATGCTTCTGGGGTAGGTGTCCTGAGTGCCATATTTTGCTACCATTCTTTTCAGTATCAGGGTTCCTCATACTAATGCATTTTGGGTGGGATAAGCAGTTACAAAATTAGGGAAGCAAATCTAGAGCCAGATCTAATGCAAAGAGGCTATTAGGCTGTGGTATTATGCCTCTTTAGGCTAAACATTTTGAAGAGGTTTTGGCCTGTTGCATTTCCTCTTAACTCCCCTAGAGAACACACAGAAGGCAAAACACTGCCTTCTGTGAATCAACATATCACTCACACACAAGTAGATACTTCAACAGATACTCTGTTTTCTCTGGTCAGCTGTCATAGAAGTAATTTCTCTGGTCATAGAAGTCATTCTCTGAGTTTTGAGAGGTAAGGCTGAGTGTGTCTCAAATGGTTGAGTCCTGGCACTATCACTCAGCTCTGATGGCTGTCAGTACTAAGAGCTTCCTCAGCCAACCCATCCACTTGCTGCTCCAGCAAAGAGCCTCCTCTCTGGACAGAACCTCACTCAGACTCATCCCTCATGATATGCCTTCCCCAGAAATGTCTGCCCAGCTTAAACTCTGTCTCTGCATCATCTGTCTGGTCAGGGATTGCTTTTTCCCCTTCTCGTTTTCCTTTGCCTTCTGGACTGCCAGCACAGTGAGCTCTGTCTACTGGTAGTGATATCTCTTCTAGACACACATGTGCTGAAAGCTGCTGTCTGGAACTGCAGAATGAAAAATGAAGCAATTCTTATGGGTACTCAGCTTCTTTGCCAGTGACCCCTGAAGTGAACCTGCTGTGAATCATACTTTCTTCACAAGAAGCTGTTGCCTCACTGCCTACTCTGACAATTTTACAGGGGAGTTTGGGTCAGTTCGAGAGGCACTACTGAAGCTGGATGATGGCTCCTTCCAGAAAGTGGCAGTGAAGATGCTGAAAGGTATGTGGGAGCAGGGCTACCTGAATTACTTAAGAAAAGAGAGCTTGGAAAGATTAAATGTTGTCTGTCTTATTCTCAGCAAACATCCCCTGGCGTTCTTTATTTCTCTCTGAGCTTCCCACTCAGCCACTCCACCCATGTTGTCTCCCATCCCTTTCATGTCAGTCTTTTTGTAGTGGAAGTTCTTCAGGAAAGGACCTATACCACTTAGTTGCTTCTACAGCATGTAGCACGTAACCAAAACCACTACATCATGCAGCACAGACAGCTCAGACAGGTCTGCTCTGCCCTAATAATTCAGCAGTGAGAGAACAGTATTCCTGCAAGCACATAGCCTGGAATAAACAGAAGAGGGTTTGGGCTGAATGCAGTGACAAGCTAGCTCATTTCAGTCAGCACATTTGACTGAGCAGTCCAGCTCCCTTCTGATTTGTCATTTGGTGAGTGTACATAACAAGGGCAGCTAACAAGCAGAAGTCTGTAACAAGAAAAGCAATTAAGAGAGAGATATAAATCAAAGGAAATGTGCATATATATGTGTTTATGTATGTTAACCTACGTTATTTGATCCCTTTTGCCTGTAAGGCAAAAATTAACTGTGACTGACTGAAAGCAGTCACACTCACTTATCTCTGGAGCTCAGTTTGCTGTCACAGATTAACAGCTTGTACTAAATACACTTAGTACCATTCCAGTGTCAGTTGTATAATTTTATCCAGTTTCAACAATAATTCTAATCAGTTCGCATGCTTTTATGTAGTCAGAATGTCTCCCTTCAGGCATCTAACTTAGTTAGGAACAATCTGTCAGCCTCCAGAGGCACCTTCCTTTCTTCATTGACCGTAAAAAGGGAATCTTCTTTTGTCTTCTGAATCATATTGAAATTACTTGCCTAAAGCAGATAATGTGAACACTCCCCTAAGGTCTGAGTCTGACCTTGCACCAGGACTGGAGGACTCTTGCTAAATTAAGCAGCAGCAGTGGTGGAAGTAGTCAACTGTGATACTTCTTGATTATATTGATGTATATTTCCATAAATCTGGAGTCATAGCAATGAGAAATAATTTACTGTAAAATTTTGCTGATGTGTGTCACTGCTGAATTTGGTCCAAGCTGTCCAGTAGTGTGGTTATTTAAGAAATCTTAGCTCTAGCACCTTATAAGACTCAGTCATGCTAAGAGACATAAAAGCACTGATCTTTCATGGCTTCCTTGTCAGAGATGAATTGAGCCCTGCTGTGTCAGTCACGGGCTCTAGGCCATCTCCTCAGTGTCAACATTTTCTTTCATTTGCGTGACATCTCCTCTCACTGACATTTGTAGTTTAGGTAATTTTCCCTAATTAATTCTTACATCTTTAACCCCCACACAGTTTGCACAGCTTCCAAGGAAAGTTCTTACTCAGAAAAGAGCTGCTAACCAGTGGTTCTTTACTCTGCCAAGAGCCAGTTTACCAGATGTCCCTGATATGTGCTTACTGCTGCCCATCCCAGGAGAGAGTGTCAGGCTCTGCTTTGTTGTAAAATGGCTTATCTAGCTATGGGTCTGAGAAGATGTGCTGTGCCACAAAGAACAAGCTTTTGACAATCATTACTTGTAAAGTCCCTTGGAGACACCTACAAAGAAAGAAAACTTACAGTCACTTTTTCCAGCGGACATCTTCACCTCAACTGACATTGAGGAGTTCCTGCGAGAGGCTGCCTGTATGAAGGAGTTTGACCACCCTCACGTCACCAAACTGATCGGTAAGACAGCGCTGCTGCTCGTGCCACAGAGCACCTCCTGTTCCTGCACTATCCCACACAGCCTCACTCTCCCCAGCAGTGCTGGTGTAGCCTCCTCTGTGCTGCCTGGAGTCCTGCCTAGGGCAGCACTGCTCCTTCCCAGGCCCCCGGGAGTTGGAGTGTGTGTAATGCTCCCCACACCTGCCCCCACACATCAGGAGCAACCATCTTCTATTTAAGCTGTTTATTTGGTTCTTGCAAATGCATCAGGGAGACTTTGTCTGGCTGAGACCTGTCTAAGCTGCTGTGAAATGTGAACAGGTGGGCAGGTAGACTATAAATAGGAAGAGGATTGTGCCTTTCCAAAATACTGAGTAAGAAGCAAGACATTCATGGGTGGACACTTTGGAATCCAGGTATTTTCCACAATATGGAGATTGCTCTGCAGAGCCTGGGGTTGGGACTATCTGGTCTGGAGTGATCCTAGAAACATTTATGGTTGGTCCTGTAAGAAGAGCTGAGAGGCACTAGGCTCTTAGGTACAGCCTCTGAAGTCAACAGGGTTAGAGATATCTTAACACCACCTGGCATAAAGTCATAGAAGCTGTGAGCACGGCATCTACCCGCCAAAACAGCACATTCTCCTCCAGATCTGTAAGAGGAGGGTGCAGCAGCCTGTAAGATTCCTCCTGGGAATAATCTGTTTGCTAACACCCCTTTGCTGTGTGTGTCCTCACCAGGAGTCAGTCTACGAAGCCGTCCCAAGGGCCGTCTCCCAATTCCCATGGTGATCCTGCCCTTCATGAAGCACGGAGACCTCCATGCTTTTCTGCTGATGTCACGGATTGGGGAAAACCCATTTGTAAGTCTGTCTTACTGTAGAATTCCTTCTGGGAGGGTAGGGATTTTCAGAGAATGTATTTGGAGCAGCTCAGTGTTAGTCTCCAGAGGCACTGGCAGGTGATTGGACTTTAATCCCAGAGGAAGTTGTGAGATGTGATCTTAAAGGATTTCATTCCATGCAGGTTGAGGACCAGCTCCTCCATTCCATCCCATCCTATCCCATCCCATCCCCTCCTCTCCCTGTACTCCCCATCCCTGCTCTGTAAAGTGGCAGCAAACCTTGCAGTTTTGTCATATGTGCTTGAAAGCCTCCGGGAACAGAACCTAACCTTCTGTTTCTTACAGAACTTGCCTGTTCAGACACTCCTCAAGTTCATGATTGACATTGCCAGTGGGATGGAGTACTTGAGCTCAAAAAACTTCATACACAGGGACCTTGCAGCTCGGAACTGCATGTAAGTGATTCATGAGTTTTTAGAGAAAATAAAGACCAGAGTGGGTGAGGGAGAGATGACAAACCTTTTGCATGACAGAAGTATGAGGGGTCTTGTCTAAAAATGCTGATCTTTGTATTTAAGTAACAATAGACATAGGGGAGTCATGGGCAATGTGGTGGAGTGTGTGGTGGTGCTGCTGGGAGCAGGGAGCAATTCCAAAAGTCCCACTGA
The DNA here is from genome assembly GCA_013400175.1 of Phainopepla nitens. NCBI lineage: Eukaryota > Metazoa > Chordata > Aves > Passeriformes > Bombycillidae > Phainopepla > Phainopepla nitens. The sequence continues at coordinate 418,547 of VXBQ01005811.1, forward strand.
TCTTTCAGACAGACCCTTTTTATAATGAACTTTTCCATCACTGGTCTGCATATAGAGTTTCATAGAGTTGATTACAATATGTGTAGTATGTGACACACAGCCACTCCAGTGGCTGTGTGTCAGCATAGGCTATTTGTTCCACAATATAGAGTAACCAACAGGAGGGTATGGCTTTGGCTGTGTTAGGAGAAAAGAACTTTCATTGTATCATGAAGTCTGTATTTCTGGTATCTATTTTTAGGACTTGATTATCACAATATAAGAATTGTAGTTTCCTTGAAAGCTTGTGGAGAATGGCTCTAAAAATAATTGCATGGTGAACGTACCGTATGATCCCACTTCACTGTTCTTGACACCAAACTACCTTGACTGCTTTGAAGGAAAGAAGAGTCCTTTTTTTTTTATCCTTTCCACTCTGCTTCTTCCCTGAGAATGGAGTAAGGAACAATTCATTGTGACAACAGAACCCTGCCTCTGAACAAAACCACAACAACCAATAAAATCCACAAATGAGACACAGATTTCCAAAGGCATTTCAATGTCCAGATGTACAGACAAAGAGCCTGATAGTTATGATGAAAAATGATGGGTTAGCCTGCTTTGACATTTATGAGAAAGCCATACTGATTTTCTGTTTTTGTAGACATCCTCCAGAGGAAGCTGAATGCCTATTTCAGCACATCTTCTGGGGAAAGCAGTGAGTTCTTTATGAGGCCCAGGAGCATGAAGTGTTTGTGGCCTTTACATGGACTATCTGCCAACATGTATAGGTTTAAGTGGGTGACAGAGCAATTCAGACCCTTAACCAGGCCTGGAGAGGAGACGTTGCAGATCTAGCAGTTCAAGCAGTTTTAACAGGCAGTCTAGGCAATTACCCTAAGATTTTTTTGATTGCAAATATGGGGTGCAGGCCTTGGTGATAGCAGTGAGCATTGCAGATATCGTCTGGTAATCTCGGAAACAACAGAAGGTATCTGAGTTTGCTTTGTGCAAGAGACTAGACCATCTGAGCCTAGCCACTTCCTTACTTCCTTAGCCATAATTAGTTCCCTGTTAGTCTGAAGGAACTAGATTGAGAGTTCCTAAGCTATTAGGAACTAATAGCTCGTTCTATTAGCTAAGCTATTTCACACTGGTCACCAAGTAGATGAAACCATTCTCCTTTTGTATAATACTTGGTGACCTATATATCTCCGTTCTCTGATTTTTTTTTTTTTTTTGCCTGAGGTAGCAAATAAATGCTTTCGTTTCTTAAACTGTGAAATCTTTCCCATAGGTTGGATGAAAACATGAATGTGAGTGTTGCAGACTTTGGACTTTCTAAGAAAATCTACAGTGGAGACTACTACCGCCAAGGTTGTGCCTCCAAGCTGCCAGTGAAGTGGCTTGCTCTGGAAAGTCTGGCAGATAATCTGTACACAACGCACAGCGATGTGGTGAGGTTTGCTCTGGTGCATTGGGGACCACTTGTACTCCTGCTGAAGTGGAGGAATCCCACTGAGAGTGGGGAAAAAGCCCTGGTGATAGTAAAGAGAGTTTACCTTGTGTTTGAGGGATGGTGCTACCTCTGCCTTGGCTGCTGTCAGAACTCAAGGCTAAAAATATATGAGAGTGGTTAATGGCAGAACACATCAACCCTTTTCTTCTTGTTATCCTTTTGTCCTTTATTTTTCAGTGTTTATCCCCATCCTCTTCCTCATCTTTCCCCTCCTCCTCTTCCTTTTCCTCTTTATGCAATTTCTTCTCTCTTATTCTTTTTCCTTTCTCTTCTGCCTGACGGTTTGAAGGTGACATTTGAAATGTGTGTAACCCACACACTTACCAACAAGTGCAGCAAAGGTGCTCTGTGCTGCAGAAGGCCTTGGTGGAACTCCTTTGATCTGAGTACATCAGTGCATAGACACTCCCCATAATTTTGCCCCTGGGAGGCAAGGCTAAACCCACTCATCTGAAATTGTTACTTATTTTCCTTTTGGGATTTTTTTTTTTTTCTGATACCATCTTCCCTCTTCCTTGCTGCCTTTTGATCTATTTTTACACTAGTTTTGTCCTTCGGTCCTGTGGACTTGCCTTTCCAGTTATCCCTGTCATGATGTCCTTGAAGAGATAACCAAGAGTGCCTTGTAATGGGGCTGCTGTGTTGCCCAGCCATTGCTGCATCCACTGTAGACAGTGTTCAGTGATTGTTGATCACTAGTTCAGACAGTTTACAGCAGACATTGGACAGGGGTTTGCTTATGAAAATAAATTTTTGCACCTCACAGACCTTGCAGTTTATTTGAAAAGTACAAGTGCAGCTGTGGAGTGTAGAGCAGAAATGAATGTGAGCCATAAGTGGTTTGTTCCTTGTCCTGCTTATTGGCTAAACTCTGCTTTCATTTGTGCCTGTACATTACTAGAAACTCAGAATCTGGTTAAATGAATTAAGAAACTGATTTGTGAGCCCCAAAGCAAAATCTTCCAGCTGGGAACCAAAAAACTGATACCACATACCTTAAAGAACATAAGTAGGAAAGGTCTGCAGGTGGAAGACAGGAGTAGCTCCCAAATCTTCCCCCGCTCCATTGCAGGATGAGGCTGGGCAGGGCTTTCAGCTGTCTCCTAAGATGATGTGTCAGCATCAGCAGCATCTGGTGGGTCATTTCTGTTTTCTAGCTGGAGTCTGGATAGTCCTTGCGTCACTGCTGCTCAGATGACACTAGCCAGCACAGTGTGAGCATACTGACAGCAAGCCCAGCGAGCAGGGAACGGTCTGTTCACTTGTGCTGTGTGCTGTTCTCTTTCAGTGGGCGTTTGGGGTGACCATGTGGGAGATTGTGACCCGAGGGCAAACCCCTTACGCCGGCATCGAGAATGCAGAAATCTACAACTACCTCATCAGTGGGAACAGGCTGAAGCAGCCCCCGGAGTGCCTGGAAGATGTGTGAGTACTTCCTCACCCTGCTGACATGATTTTTTTGATAAATTTGGCTCACTGGAAGGAAACAGAGGCAGCTGGCCGGGATGCTGATCTGAATCTCTCCACTTTCCAGTACACAGAGCCATTCACTAGAAAGTCCCTGGGTTAGCTACTAGATATTCTTTGCTGGCAGAGCTCCCAGGAACCTGTGGTAACTACACAAGCAGCTAACTTGGCTGGATGGTTTCAACAGTGTCAACATTAGCAGTTCTTAGCTTTGTGGCAACTGTAATTGTGTTTCCAGAACCAGTGAACCCTGCCTTCTGAGGCCAGCATCTGAGCAAAGGGATGAGTTCCATGGCACACCCTAAAGGCTGAATAGAGAGGCAATCTAGCAAGACTACAAGGAAACTGGATTGCAGAGGCAGTGACCTGCATGTGTCTTTCTAAGCTTGGCCCAGATTTCAAAATTTGATCTACTACTCTCAGAAATAATAGGCTGAAAGAGAAGAGAGCAGATGGGACAAACCATAGTTGTGTAGATCAGTGTCCCACCTTAAATTACATCTAGGAACAAATCCAGGACAATCTTGAAAATTCTGGTTGCAGACATTTTCAGACTTACAGAAAGGACCTAGATAGTTCACAGGGCAGCAGGCAGCCACATGCTGCAGCCTGTGCTCCTGCCTTAATCCTGCTGCCACGGGATCACTCTTGGCCAGCAGGATGTTTGCTCAGGAACCCTTCTTCCATGGGTGGAGGTTGCAGATTCCTGGTCTTCTCACATGGGGCTGGGATCTGCCAGGGATCCAGGGTAAAAAGCTTGCCTTACCTGGATGAGGTGAAATCATTTCATTGAGGGCCCAGGCAAGGCTCTATTTTCTGTGTGGTGTGCCCGAAGCAAGATATAACTATGAGCACTGATTTTAGTGGTCTACGATCTCTTTCCTCCCTCTTCCCTCCTGCTCTGATGGTAGTTGCTTTCTCCTTTTCCTTTTTTCTATGTGGGGAATAATCATGTTACTAAAGCTGAACTCTTTTGTCTTCTCAGTGGTTCATTTTAACTTTTACTGAGTATAAATGAAAACATTGTTACATCACTGCTTTAAACTAATTACGCATCTGCATCTTGACTGCTCTGAGTAGCTTTGGTTCCAAGTTGTGGAGCTTACGGCTGCAGGATGTTAGAGATGCAGAAAGTAGAGAAGAGACTTAAAAACCTACTAGATAGGCACTGGAGAAAAATCCATCAAAAACTACTGAGAAGGTACAGCCATTGTTTTGTGAGGTCCTTGAGCTACAGGTTATTGAGATTTGAGAGAATATACCAGAAAGATCTCGCTATAGGCTCACCCTCACCTTACATGCTTTCCCCAAGTGTTGCTACTGGACTCTGTCAGGCAAAGAGTACTGGGGCAAATGGACTTTTGGGCTGGTTCAGTACAGCCAGTATATTTCTACCTTTCCTTCAAATGCATTATGCTGATTAACAGCAAAGGTAAAAGAAAGTATTCAATTTGGTTGCACAGAATTGGAAGTTTCTGTTTTATCTGCAGCATTTAAAATTATTTCTACTGTTTGTGAGGGATGTAAATCAGGATTAAGACAACTGAACCATAGAAGCTTTCCGTAAAAGTAGTGAGATCAAAAAAAAATCTTGTAAATCTGATCACAAAGAATACAAAAAGTAAAATAAAACCCACATGAAATGCTTTATTTCCCAGTAAAGGCCATATCAGATTTTTTCCATTTACAAGTTCAACTGAGGTTCATTTGTATGCAGTGTTTTTCAGTGCCAGCACTGTGCTTTGTTCCCGTTCCCTGCAAAACTGGCAACAATAACACCAGAGGAATGCAGCTGCCAGTGCTGTGGGTGATGCACAAAGAGGAGCAGGACAATGGCTCTGGCTGTGCTCCAGCGCAGCGCTCCGGCGGCAGGCCTGGCCAGGCAGGGCAGGAGGGCTCCTCTTCCCTTGGCCAAGCACGAGCCAGCAGGGCCAGGGATTGTCTCCTCATGCTGGCCCTGGAGCAGCCAGAGCTGAGGCGTTTGACCATTGGAGGAAGGCTGCAGGACAGGACCTGGGCCTGGTAATGGCCCTGAACACGTCTTCGGCACCGGGGTGGTACCTTTATAGTTGAAAGGCCATTTCAGCATCCCTCTTCCAGCACTGAAGTGTTGTCCATCCTTTAACAGCCCTCTGAACAAACCCAGTGTGCCTTTTTCCAGTCCTGTTGACAACCTGTCAGGCAGCAAGAGTAGCACACTTCTGTTACTCTGGGAGTGCTGAGTTAATGTGGCATGAAAGAAAGAATACTCTGGAAATAACATGCACCTCCCACAGTTTGATCTTTGTTTTCTTCCTGTGATTTGTCTGCTCTTGAACTAGAATTTGGAGGGATGTCTTCAGCTGTGGCAGAGGTTGTGAGGATGCTTTTTGTGAATAAATTCAAAAGCTATTACTAAGCGATGTCACACTCACAGTCCTATTCTAGCTCCCTAGAGACAGTGGAACAAGGGCTTTACCAAGAAATTCAGCATACTTTGACAGGGCCTTTGGGTTTTTTGATAGCGTCTAAATAACTTTTTTGACCAAAGGGAGAATGCCCTTGAAAATGGGAAGAAAAAAGAAATTGGATCCATGATGGCCATCCATGCTGTGCCACCTGTGCAAGGCCAAAGCTGACAGATTTTGGGGGAAGTGTCTGTGTTTTTTAAGCTTCACTGCCCACAGCCCCTGCTCAGAGATGCAGGGCATGGCTGCTCCACTTCTCAGTGCTCTTGTCTGCCTCTGTTTTGCAGCTATGATCTCATGTGCAGATGTTGGCACCCTGAGCCCAAGCTACGCCCCAGCTTTGGAGTGCTCCGGTCCCAGCTGGAAATGATTCGCGGCAGGATGTCCACGCTCTCCTCCAGTCAAGATCCTCTCTATGTCAACATTGGGAAGGACAAAGAGGGGTCTGCAAGTGACCCTGCCCTGCACGCCTCCTTTGGAAACACGGATGCTGAAGAGACTGTTGCTGGGGCAGCTGCTGCTGTCACAAGTGACTATCGCTACATCATGAGCCCCTTGTGCCTTGGAGATGATGCTGAGGGTGAACGGCATCCAGATGGACAAGAAGGGGAGGACAAAAGTCTTCTGTGTGAGCTAGAGACAGAAGGAGAGAAAAGTTGCTAGCCTGTACATAGCAGTGACACTCTGCTTCCCTGGGACTGGATGTGTGCAGCATGGTGCTGTGTCTCCTGGGGCTCTGAGGCCAGATCTGGAATGGCTTTGAACAGCACTGGCCAGGGCTCTTGGGCAGCTTATGTAGCTTCCACCACCTGCGTGGGCTGCAGTGGCACATAGCTTGGAAGAACTGCAACCCCAACAACCCCTTGGATTTGGGGGGGAGGCAGTAGGGTTACAGGCTGACCACATCCTGCTGAAAGGAGTTCAGAGCTAAGGCGGCAGTCAGAGTCTGTGCTCTGCTTCTTCTCACTGAATGCTGGAGCAGAGCTGAATACACCTTCTGTTCAGTCAGTGCTTGCTCTTGTGTAGATGTTGTCTTCAATCCTGGCTGCGTGACTTTGGGACCGGTACCTCTGAAAACTCTAGTGGGTATTTATATTGTCATTCAGGACAAGAGGGCAAAATTTCCCTCGTGTTCACTCAGCAGTACTGCCTAGACTTGTTGCCTACCTCAGTGGTTCTCAAACTGATCAGCGGATCTGCTCCTACCCAGCACTGAATTTGAACATCTGGCTCATTTCATGCAGTGATATTCTGCCTCTTCCTCAGTCCAGGGCTCTTTTAAGAGTTTTAGACATTTTGGTGAGCAAGGAAATTAGGAAAAAAAAAAAAAAAAGAAAATCCTACATTCCTCTTCTCCCCATGTACCTTTTTTTATGTCTTTCTTTTTCTTCTGTTTGATGCCAGTTCAGGCCTGCCTAGACTTGCAGCTGACATTAAAATGCAAAGGGAGGGAGAGCAGCTGGCTTGTGTGAGGGCAGAATCCAACTTCAAAGGAATGGAAAGGAAGCAGTGTAGAGAGGACTTAACAGCAGTATGGGGAAACAGTGCTAATTAATGCTAAGTGCTGCCCTCCAGGAGAGGAAGAAGACTGAGATACAGAATGACAGACTTGCTGAGTTTCAGCAGGAGCGGGATTCAGCATTTGCTTCAGAGCTGGATTCTTTCAGTCATTCTCTTTATTAGTCCTATGTCTACTTCAAATAACCAAGAACTGTAGCTGCTATAGTGACATGTGAAATCAGTTTCAGGAAGATGTATGTTGGGGAGAGGGATCAGCTGGAAGATCTCTTTCAAAAGAGACAGGCCTCCTGATGAAAAAGCTTGAGAACCACTGGTCTTCCTATTTAGGAGGTTTTCTGGCATGCTGTAAAAGTCACATAAAACATGGAGTAGTATCACTGCAGCCTTCCAGATAGGGCAAAATTAATGGTTTTGCTCTTTGGGTTTTGTTTTGTTTTCCAATCAGCATGTCTGACTCACTGTAACTGCAAGTGCTTGTGTGGTTTTTAATAATTTAATATTTTACTGTAAATCAGCATTTGTTTTGTGCAGTGGTTCCCAGCAAGGAAGTGCAGTTACATCTTACTCGACTTATCCTAAATATTTGCTAGATCTTAATTTCTTTTATTTTCACTGCGCTGAAAACTTGGCAGTATTACTTAGGATTCCACATTGCACTTCCTCAAACTAATGCCACAAATGTCAGCATTTACTGAGTTGGCAAAGGTGGGACCAAAAAGTCAAATGAGATTGCAGACTTGGTATCAGAACACTCCACCCTTCGATACCCAGTATTTGCTTATTGTAAGGTTGGGGTCTAAATATAAAATTCAGGTCAAGTTTCAGGCCTTAGTGAGAACTCTTCCTAGGGAAGGGGAATTTCAGCCTGGAACTTGAGCATGGGTACTTTCTGTTAAGTTTCCTACTGAACAGAGATGTCCTACAGGTATCTTCAGAAATTCAGTATGGTTTCTCAGTCACAGATACAAATTCTACCATCTTACACCCCAGGCGGTACAGGGTTTTCTCTTCACTTAGCTGGAATGCTGTAAATGCAGGTGAGAAGATAACACCTAACAAAGGGTAACAAAAGCCTGTGCAGTGCACTTTTGCAGTGAGGGCAGAAGGCTATGCTCCCTGCAGCTGCCTAGGAAGTGCAGATGTACATAGAGACTCTAACTCTGGGAAGCATGTCTTTAGTTTTTATGAAATTTTTAATAATAAATACTGTACTGTGTTTGAGTCCCAGCCTCTTAACTGTGGCAGAACGTGTGATGATGGTCACTAACTGAGTGGGGTCGTAGTCAGCCCCAGCTGAAAGTCACCTTTCTTTCTTCACCAAGCATGACTGAGCTACTTCTTGGAGGCAGAGAACATGTTTGGCCTGTGCAGGGGTCAGTTTCTCTGCATTGCTCCAGCCTTGAGACTGTGAGGGCCAGAATCTGATGGGCAGGTGCTAGTGCTCCACAAAGAGAGGCTCTTGGGCCACCACTTTGCAGGAACCTGGGGAAGAGCCCTTAGTGGGATGTGGTGCTTCCTACCCAGGAATGTTTGCCACAGTTCCTCCCTGAAAACTGTCAAGTGTGCCCATCCAGCTACTGGCAGTGCTCTCAGTGGAAAAGAGGTTTGGAGGAGGTGGGTAAAATTCAGCTCCTGACTCAAATGTTCCAAGCACAACATAAAAGAGCTCCTGGATTTCCAACTTGCAGAGGAGAAAAGGCGTAGCTCACGCTTTTATTCTTCACAAGCAAACAGCATGCTGCACGCCCTCTGCCTGCAGCTCACACAGAGAGGAAGAGTGATGGGAAACAGCACAAGCACTCACCCCCCATCTGCAATGCAGGAAAAACGACTTCCAAGCATGAAGCAGCTGATTTAGTTAATATTTTAAGGTTCTGGTGCCCAGTGATGTCCCTTAGATCTGGTTCAAACGATGATTTAATCCTTTTGCATAAAAGCCTGGACAGACCAGGTACAAATGAGGCTGTGTTGTGGGTGGGAGAGGCGACACCAGAAGAAGAACTAGTGAAAAAAGAGGGAGGGAAGGAGGTTTTAAAATGGGGACAGATGGGATGAGCTGTCAAGAGGGAGTCAGAAAACAGAAATGTGAAATTTTATATGTGACATACCAGAACAGAGATGGCATTGCCTCAGCTGGGACCAGCAGGTGTCTGAGGTGGGGGCTGGCTGTGTGTTTTGGTAAAGAACGAGGTGTTCTCTCTGGTCCAGCCCAGGTGCCCTGCAGTGTATTGCTCTCAAATCACAAAGAGGCCATACAGAGCTGGTCTAGCTCTGCTTGGAGACAGCACTGTGATCCTGACCCCAGGGAAGCTCCAGCCTAACAGCTCTGATTTAGGCACCAGCCTGCCACACTCTTTTCCTAATTAAACAAAATGTTTCTCCCACAGCCACCCTTTTTTTTCACCGGCCCAGTACAACAGTGCAGTCCCTCCCATCTTCCCAAGCAGCAGCCTTTGCCCAGTCTACTGGGGCAGTGGGATGTCCAACATCTGCACATTTACGCTGAAGCAACTTCTGTCCCATACAGGTAAGCCTGACCACACTCCTTCATCCACATCTTCCTGAGGATGAGACAGGGTCTCCTTCTTTTTAACAGAGGCTCAAGCCACGTGGGGCTTGTGTGTTACCAGCTAAGTTGTGAGGCAGCATGACCCCACAGCAGAAGCTCACAGCACTGATCGTGTTGTGCAGGAGTAGTTAGTGCAGAAGGAGACATGTCCCTGTCACCTCCAGTGCCAGGGCTGACTGATGGGCCTCGGGCTGGGCTGTGCTGGCAGCTCAGCCTGCAGATTCAGGAGTGCTGCAGCCTGATCCAGTACCTGATCAGGGTGGGAATGGTGTGTTCAGGGCTGACAGCTCAGCAGGTGCTTGCAGCGAGTGCACAGATATACCTTGGAGCTACTGCACCACCACCGGGAACCAGCCACCTTCCTTCTTGACCTCCTCTTGGAGGGAAGTGTTGAAGCCTTGACTCTGTAAAAACACTCCCTAGAAGTGACATGCAATTCATTTTGAGTAAAAATCTGAATCTCACTGACCAGTGAAAGGAAAAATATTTGCGCATAGATATTTTCCTGATTTACATTCTATACATTGCTGACAGTAATTCATCCTCCTCTGATGCTCAGTCACCAGCTTTTGCAAATCCTCTTATTTTTTACCAGGGATTTCTGTGAGGAACCCTCATAGACAGTCCTAATTTTATACTGATTTGTTATTTCACACCTGCTGTGCTTCCTTAAAATAGCAAGTTGTTCTACAACCACTGGATTCCTGTAGATTTGGATCCAATGGGTGATTGCATCCTCTGAATGAAACTTGCCCCAAGTTAAGGTTCTTACAAGACCTTTTCCCTTGGTGGAGTCTCTGGCATCCAATACTCATTTAATTTCCATCTGCAGTGAAGGTACTGATGTGGAAGTAAGAGAGTCTGCCACATGCAGACTTTTTTCAGAAAACTTGTAGGAACTTAATTATCCTTCAGACCTCAATCTTGCCATCGTATTTGGCTGAAATAAAGCAGTGGATTCAAAAGCTATTAGGGCCAACACGTGCAGCTGGTGATCAGAGAGCCTTGTTACCATGGGAAACAGAGCTAGAAATCAATTACTTAGTCCAAGAACAGAAAAGACCGATGGACATGGGTTTTGATTGCATTTTCTGTCATATAAAGGGAATTCAGTGTCAGTATGAATCAGACCTCAGTCACTGCACTGAGGTCTAGCAACAACAAAGATGATTGACTCCTCACTTCCTAATTACTCCGTGGATCTTCCAGCTTGAGGCATGCCAAGCCAAGTCACTCCCAACTGCAGTTGGGTGAAATGGAACATCTTTTGGTTATATTTGACAGTAGGACTGAAATTAGGGAACAGTTATTTCAGCAGCACAGAAAGTATTTAAACAGCTTTTTTTTCTCCAGTTTCTTTTCACTGGCTTGAAATAGAACTGAAAGAAATGTGAGACCCCAGGAAATAAATGGCACTTGTTGATTTAAGCTTTGCTCAGTTCAGTATAGATTTTATAGGACTGGACTAGTTTCCAGAAGAGTCTTTATAGGAGCTGGCTCTTGCCAGCATGTGGTGTAAGGAAGCACAACTTCGTGACAAGGAAAGAGGGCTTGCATGCATAAATGATCCAGCTGGAGTACAGGAGATTGCAGCTGATAAACATACAGTGCCAGTAAAGGTGGCAGAAAGGGGGAGCTGACAGAAATAGCGGGTCACTGGAGACAAGCAGACTGTGCATTGCAACATGCCAGTTACTGCAGCAAATTCAGAAGGTCTCTGCTTTCTTAATTAATATATGAGACAATGATCCTGGTTGCTACCCTGTCACTACCTGAGCTGCGTGGGAGACTGCTGCTACCTCTCTGCTTCTGTCCTGCCGATGAATGCCTCTGCGATAGCGACTTTTGCCTGTGTGACACGGTGCTAGCCAGAGCAGAGAGCCCTTTGGTCACTTGCTGCTGCCTCTCACTGCTCCTTCTTATTAAATTACCTCTAAAGAAGCTAAAAGCCCCCAAGGTTCACATTGCTAGATGATGGAAAGCAGCATGCCTCCCCAACATCAGGCAAAGTCCAGAGCTAATTAATACATTTCCTGGTATTATTTGTCTACAGAATCTCTCTTCTTACACAAAGATACACAAAGAGAAAGAGGAGCAGAAGTGCTTTGCAGGCATGTCACAGGGCATATGAGGAGGGACTGAGCTTTAACAGTCTTTTGGTGACCATGAACCTTGTACCTGAGCTGCAGGGTGTAAGGGCAAAGGAAGATACAGACTTGAGGCTTATGCAGGGGACCCAAACTGCATTCCAGAAAGAAGCAGACACTTAGCTGTTGCCAGAACCCCTGCAAAGAAAAAAACCCTGTGTCAAATCTGAAATTCAAGGCTTAGCATCTCATCAGACAGCTGGGGCAGTTTAAGACCCTCTCCCCAATATTTGTTTGCTCCCTCTCTGCTGTAATTTGGGGCCCCATCAGCCAGGGCCAGCAGTGCTGGTGCTGCTGAGGGCAGTGAAGTGCTGCTGATGATACGCAGAAAAGGATGAAGCACGGGCACATGTTTCTACCAGCACTGCTGAGGGGGTGGAAATCTCTGGCAGAGCAAACAGCCGGTGACTTCTCACACTCCCTCCCCCTGTCTGATTCACTCCAGCTTGTCTGCCAACACTCCCAATTACGCCAATGCACTTCCATTGAAGCTGATATGCTGGGCTGTACCTGAGGCAACAATCAGGCTCACTATGTAAAATCTTTCCCATATTTTCCACCTATTGATGCAAGTCTCCCTGGGTCATCCTTGAAACTGATCAGGGCTGCTGCCCTACATGCCAGTGGGTTTTTCTACAGGCATTATCAGGCAAGGATCCAAATGAGAGGGGCTGAACCTATTAATTTATAGCAGAAATTAGCACGGCTCAGTATTTCTGTTTCCTTCCTTAATATACTGCACAAAACATTGCCAGTCTGCTGAGCTCTGTCAAGCTGTAGGGTAGGGAGCTGCAGTGCTGGAACTAAAGACACAGTTGGCCCACAGGGACTTTTTGGGGGGATTTATGCTCACACGCTCGACCACTGTAGTCTCAGTGGAGCAGACCCCATCCCAGAGGCCTCCTGCACCGCAGGTCTGAACCACCCGTTGCTGATAGTGGTGTAAATCTGTGAGAAAGGCACTGAGATCATCAGAGCTTGATTTTTGGCATGAAAATAGCACAACGGAGGGAAGGATGTGGTATGTAACCTGGAAATGCACCCAGTCTGCCTGTATACCATGCCCTGACCTCTCTTGCGTGAAGAGGATCTGCTGGGATGACGTTGGTTTTCTTCCCTGAGCCCGTTCAGCTGCTGAAGCATTATGTAGCACTGCTGAGCCCTGATGCTGATCCCACAGCAGGGGCACTGTGCAGCAGCTCACGGAAGTCCAGGGGATGATGTCGTCACAAGGCTGGCAGGAATTCAACATCGTGCTTTACAGCTTGCCTGTTTATCAGAAATCTGTGAATGTAGAAAATATGCACTTTCCTTTGTTCCAGGAAGGCTCTAAAATTTCATGAGAAAAAAATAATGGATTTATTTGCTCAGTAAACATCTCACAGAGCATCACTGACACTGAATTTGGCAAATAAGGAAAAAGCCGGTTTTAGTACAACATTAGTGCAAATGGGGACCAAATCATAAAGAAGACAAGGCTTTCTGTGGTCTTGCCATACAGTAGCAGGATGAGGTGGATCTGTGTCTCTCCCACAACTCTTTTCCTGGACCTACTAGAAAGATGGAAGCAAGACACTGCCTTGTTTTCACCAGGTGTGGTTAAAGGGCACAATATGCCTTTCTATCAGTGCAGGTGAACCCACAGACAATGGCTTCTGTTACAGCAGTTTCTTCCCACCTGAGCTTTTGCTTGCAGGGAGGATGCTGGAAACAGGAGCAGGCCTTGGTGGTGGGATCTCTGATGCACAGAAAAGCCCAGGGCAGCCTGAACTGAGCACTCCTGAGGAAGTCCAGGGATAGATTCAGTTTTGCACCCCCAAGCCCAGTGCTGAGGACTGGCCAGTGAGCCAGTGTTGTCTGCTCCAGAGAGAGCCAGGACAGCTCAGATAGGGCAGAGGTGAAATAATGTGCCAGTCGGGGACATTTTGTAGTCTCTAGCATGACATTTGTGTCTCAGAAATGCCAGTCTCCTCTCCTACAGAATTAATTGGACCTGCTCTTAGGACTTGTATAACAGCAGACTTTGCCTGATTTTTAAAATCCCTCACACTCATTGTTTACAATCCTAAGAAATATGCCCATAAAGGCAGTTGAACATAGGCCTTTCAGAAAGCTGAAGTCATTTAATGATCTGCAGGTCTATAGGGGAAACCTTTCCCAGCAGGTTCCGTCTGCCCTGCAGTTCTTCCTGCTGCCTGCTCAGCCATGAAATCCTATTTTGCAACCCACAAATGCATTTCAATACCTCCCTATGGCCACACTCTCCTTCCTGTCCCTGCCTCAACTCAGATTGAGAACAGCCATCCTGCCTGGCTTGGGGCAGCCCCAGTACCACCAGCAGTCCGTGATCCCTGCTAGCACTTACACCCACAAGGATGCTGTGTGTGACCAGCCAGATCCCTCTCCTTGCTGAGCAATTCAGGATCTTTGCCACCATGCCATTGAACTGTTGTAAGGGTCCTTGGCAGCAGGCACATTTTTTGAGATGGCCTCAGTGCTTTACTCTGCTCAGTGACCTTGCTGATGAACAGTGAAGAGTAATCCTGCTTATGTTTCTGAGTGTTTTTTAATCGTGATTCAGCTGTCAAGAAGGAGTAGCAGACTGCTGAGCAAGAGAAAATTCTATATTCTGGCTCCATATAGTCTAAAAGTTGGGAGATTTTCCTGGCCAGACTTTTCCTCTAATCAGTTATAATTATTGACTCCTGCAAACTACAGGAAGAAACAGAAATGAGATTTTGGCCCCAAACTAGTAATTTTTGCTTGCATTGACATTCAGCATGCAAAACCTGATGAGATTTCTGATTTGGTGAGCTGCTCTATGAAGCAGGCTTGGGAGGGATGCAGAAACATCTTCAAGTGACAACTCTCAGACCACACAGAGTTCGTTGCTTGTCTGCACCCTAGGCTGTTTGTGTAGTTTTGTGATGTGGTTATGTTGTTTATCAGCAGCATCTATGAAGAAATTGCATATTTGATGATTGCCTTTTCTGTGCCATTTCAGTAGTTTCTCTGGAAGCATTTCAGTGAAATACATAACATGAAAACACTGGCTTGAAGTGGACACCTTAGAATGTCCTTACTTTAGATAAGGATGCTGCAGTCATCGTGAATGTCCTGACAGTCCCCCCTCACACTGCATGTGGCAGTTTTGACTGAGGCCACGCTGGGAGATGGGCTGTGAGAATGCATCTACTGCTCACAGGCTGCCCAAGGGCTGCCACTTCCCAGACCTGGTGAGGAGCTGGACTGAGAAAACCATCCCTGCCCAAATGGGTACAGCACAAGCAGCAGGCTGCTAATGCCAGCTGCTTTGGTCTGTGAGCATGCTCTGACTGCACTGCTCACTCATGCAGCTGTAGCTATTCCAGCAAGTTTCCTTGCCTCAGGCCAGACTCTGAGAGCTGGTGCCCTGCTGCCAGGTGTCTGAGCCCGTCTCTGCATTGCATGCCTGCCTCAGGAGCTTTGTTTTTCCTTTGCATCAGCCTCAGAGGTAGGATGTGGGCAGCAGACAAGTGCTTTAGCATCCAAAGCAAGTTGCTTTGGATGGCAAAACTGTCCACCCTGCTGCTTAGTCCTGCCAGGGCACTGCAGCTGGGGCCGGGAGATGGGAGGGGAGAGGGTGCCCTCATGCTCAAGTGGGACAGCTGGTACCTTGGCTCCCCTCATCTGCTGTCGACCACTCAGATACCCTTAGGGAGGGCAAAACTTTTGCCAATGCGTGGGAGCCTCTGGATGGTCCGCAACGGTCTAAGAATGGTTTCCAACCCACCCAGAAAACTCCACTGCTCCCCCTGTGAGCAGTAACCCAGCGCCTGGTGCCTGCCTCTTCCCTACTCCACTCTCTCCCTTTTCCTTCCTCCCTGTCCCCCATCGGGTAGGCCTCCCGCTTGGGGGAAGGTCCAAGGCCTTGGCCCAGTGTGCCAGCGGCAGTCTGGGCTGCAGGGGCAGAGCTCTCCCCTTTGCAGGAGGGATGAGCTGTGCCTGCTTCATGTTTCCTTTCACCGGGAGAGGCTGCAGGGCATGGCTAGAGTCTGTTAGATCTGTAATATCGTTTGAGGCTCTCAAAACTGCTTTAAATGAGGATGTTGCAGCATGAGAACTACTTGCTTCACGTATCTGAGAAATCACCACCACTTTCAGTTTAAAAGGAAATAGATTCTAGGAGCCAGGGAGAGGCTTGGCTGCTGTCGGGAAGTTCAGCCAAGAGCGCTGGCATCGGGTGCCGCCGCTCCGCAGCTGCTTTCGCGCTGCTGCCGGCAAACGTGTGCAGGGGGTTCGCAGCTGGAGCTTGCTGCCTGGGCTCCAGGACAGCTCCGTGCTCACGTGGATGACGAGCGATCAGCGCTTGGGTTCCCGCGGCGTGTGTACGGTCCCGGGGGAGCACCGGGCCGCGGGGATGGAGGCACCGCGCCCGCCCCGGGGCGCAGGGCAGCCCCCGCCCGCCCCGCACTTCAGGGCAGGTTTGTGGCACGGCCCCCGCCCCCATTTACTGGCGAGGCTCAGGTGGATGGCCCTGCGATAGCGATCTGACCCCGGGGGCTGCGCCGGCAGCTCCTGCCTCGGGGCTTGCCTGGGGGAAGGTTTAACCCCTCCGTGCGGCGCCGCCCGGCACCGTGAGGAAGGGGCAGTCCGAGGCCTGGGGACGGTGGGTTTGAACCGTTCGGGCAGGAAAGGGTTTGCTAGGCTGCGGTCCCTTCAGAACGGGAAAAGGAAGGAAAGAAGACTGGGCTCGGCTAGGCTTGTGGCAGCCGAAGAGCCAAAACTGCGGCACGCAGAGCAGTTGGGAAGGACAGCGAGGCTGGAGAGCTCCGCCGGGCTGGTCGGGGCCGCTCCCTTCGGCGAGCCATGGTCTTTGGCCAGATCCCAAAGGTGCCCGTTAGGAACTCGCCTACGGCAAGAAAGCCAAATCCCAGCGCCTCATCACCGATGCATTCCCAGGGGGTTTCTGTTCCATAAACACCGTGCCGGGAGCGAAATGCAGAGACGCTCCGGCGCCAGCAGCTCCCCTCCTGTGGGTGCTGCCGCAGGTCTCCCCGCTCTCCGTGCAATGACTGAGGGTGGGGAGCTGAAGTGCAGCCTTGTTTCAGCCCTGCCTTCTTTGGGCTGGGGAAGGCAACAGCTTGGGAACTCGGAGGTCGCAACTGTCCCTGGCCCTAAAGGAGGGAAGCTGGGACGATCCCTGTGAAGAAGAGGACTTGGCCACCTTGCAGTCTTCTGTAAAAAAAAAAAAAAAAAAAATAAAAAGAGCAAAGCCTGGCCTCAGAAGCGCAGGCTCCTGCAAGTGTCCAGAGACTGGAAGCCGTAAGAAGGAAGGCTGCAAGGGGGAGCAGTCTGCAGACCTCCAAGAGCTCTTGGGGCTCATGTACAGCTTTATCACATCTGTGAAACAAAACCAGCAATACAGCTAGGGGCAGGTCTTCTGCTTTGCCTGCCATTTTTCCTTGACGAATTATTTAAGGAAACCTGGACAGGCTTTCTTTCCAACCTTACCTCTCCAGTCCCAGATTCCTGGCCTCTGGCTTTGGAAAGAAGAACCTTTCTTGCTGTACAATTACACTGCTACCTTTGCAGCTCTGCTGGCCAGTATAAGGGGAAGGTTCATGTTTAAATTGTGATGAGGATGCACAATAGCAGCAGCCCGAATGTAACCAAGGGAAACTCTTAGAAAGCAGCCATCATCAATGAACCCTTTCCATGTATTAAGATAAGAAGGTCATTATTTGGAATGCAAAATCCATGCTGCAAAGATAGTATATGTCAGCTTCACAATTATCTCAGCAATATTTATCTGGTTCCCATGTGTGTAATGCTGATTTAATGAAAAATTCAGAGATTATTTTCTTCATGTGATCCTGACTAGCTCAGTGCCCAGGCAGTTGCATCCTTAATATGACATTTTGCAGGTTTTGAGTGATTGATTAAAGCATTTAAGTAACATACTTCAAACATGAGAGTGGTGGTGGTTGTTAAACGCAATTATTGTTGTTTAAATGTAATTACTTTTACATTTTGATTAATTATAAATGGATATTACTAATGGGAGAATGAAATTTGTTTATAAGGGATTGATTTCTACAGTCAGCAGGAATAAACAGATCAGGTAATGAGTTTGACAATAAAATACCAGCCTTAGGCATAGACCAGATATAGCACCACCCTTTCTCTTTGTATCACACTTCCTTCCTCCCACGGCCTCAGCCCACTCAAAACCTGCATAATTTCTTCTTCTAAAAGGATGTGCCTGTTTCTGCTCGGTTTTCTAAAGCCTTTATTTCCTAAATATGCTCCTCAGTGGGAACACTCCTATTGTATTTCCAGGCCCATTTTATTGTATTTCCCCTTAAAGGCACAGGTGGGGATGGAAGAACTGAAAAAGTTGGGTGTTGATTTCAAGTGAAGAGGCCCAAGTGAACGATGTGTGAACAAGAGGGTGGAGAGAACAGGGATTGCAAGTCGGAGCCTCTGAGTAAAAAGATGATATTGAAGAGCATTGTCCCTGGGCAAACACGCCCCTGGAAGAACAGGTACTGACTGCTCTTTCTCCACTATTAAAGGTTTTATTCAGAAGGGAAAGGAGGGGGAGAGGAGGCTAATTCTTCTTGCTGATTTAAGGTTCCTCAATCTCTAATGAACTTTAGTTTCCCAATACTCAGCTTCCAAAAAAAAAAAAAAAAAAAA